>JARYHS010008074.1:39897252-39925427 GCA_031002005.1 Vandiemenella viatica | reverse complement strand
GAAGTAATGTTCATCTGGCACCAGCGTTGGGCGACATTATGTGGGGGTGCCTTGGTGGGCAAACCACGTTACAATTATATTTCATACCTTTATGATTAATAATTGTGGATTTTTAATTTTAATTTTTATGAAGGAGTGAAATTATTTAATTTTGCAAGAATCTCGACGTTAGTTGGAATTTAGGAAAAATTGTCACAATATGACATTTATTTTCTTATCACTGGCGATTACAAGTCTGAGCGAATTTACCGTTAACATTAACACAAATTGGCAAAATCATAAAAGCAACGCTCAGAGTTACAATTAGCCGTCATGGCAAGCAAACAATATATTTACTTTTAAATATCTCAGAATCAAAATGCAAGAAATAATGACAACTGGAAACAATGAAAAATACAAGTTATGACTACCTCAGACAAAGGCATCATAATACTGTGACTTTACAGTTAAAAAGAAATCATGGGCGCCAGAATGAACATATATATCATTCGAAAATAACTAGTTCTGGCAAATTATGCCGCTAGCTCAGGGGTTTTTTACAATTACAAAGTGAGAACATGGACCCTATCCTCTCAAAGTCGCTTACGGGTTCTGTTTCACGGAATGCACAATCACATGGCTTGGTCGTAATCAATTACCATTGTAGTTCTGCGTCTGATGTCTGTGATGAGTAGCGGACCCGCGATATGTGAGATTATCTCACAAGTCGGCTATAGGCATCTCTGGTCTGGCAATGCGCATCATCGCATTACCGGCTGTGTTGCGGTGATACGCTCGCTCCAGCAAGGCACGCTGCAGTTAGCGAAAGAAGTCAACTTTCCAAGTCAACCTCAGACTGGTGCGATCGAAGTTAGGTCAGCTCCTCGCTCTTCGGTCCACGAGGAAACTTCTTGCTCCGCCCATTTGTAGTCTCGAAGCTCACAAACAACAAAAATTCCCAGGATTTTGAGTTATACGCTCATTTTGATTGGGCCTTCAGGTCGGCACCTAATGTCACGTGATATCCTCGATATGTGATTTGGCCAAAGAATCCAACAGAGGTCGGGACATATTCGGCTAAGTTCGCCGGGGCGAGAGAACATTCGGGTTTCGGACGGCAGGCTTTTCCCGCTCGTGTGAGTGACCCATCCCCAGGGAGCAGTGTGTGTGGTCCGGCAAAAACCCAAATCCGCGACGTCCCGTCGCCATGATCCGGAAAGACCAAGATTAGCTTCTAGCCTACACAGCTCAATAACTCTTTAATATTCGCTTTGCTACGATACACTGTATAAGTTCACCATTTCATTACAGTCCTCACTTGGAATCTTGCGTACTTTATAAAATTACAACAAAAATCTATTCACGTGGTCGCCCAAGATTTATGTAAATTACTCTTATATTATTACATATATAATAAAAATGCACCTTGTAACGTGGCGACAGCGCGGCTCGTTACAACACACACACACACACAAAAATAAAAAAAAATAAAAAAAAAAATAAAAAAATAATAGAAATGTCGGATTTTGATTCAAATCAATCTGTAAAACCAAAAGAGAACATCTCTTTGTGGGAAGATCATCACAAATTTGTTAACAAGAGCTGGAAATTATAACGCAGTCTGAGAATGTAATATCTGATGAATTATCTATTTACTTGCGTAGTCAGTAGACTCAACAAGAATCCTTTGGAAATCTGCAGTGATCTGACAGTTCAGTTTTCTAAGCTTTATAAAATTGCTTTAAAGAGTTGACTATGCCCGGACATCTGTTCCATCCGAACGTTTAGTTTCGAAGGCTACTCAATTAGAGGCAGGATGCGCCTGTGGACTAGGGGAAGGAATTCGGCCATGGCCCTTTTAAGGAAACATACCAGCATTGGCCTGAAGTCATTTAGGGAAATCATGGGAAAACCCAAATCTAGATCCCGGACGAGGATTCGAACCAGCGTCCTCCCGAATGCGAGGTCAGAACGCTAACCAATCCGCCACCGCGTACGGTGGTATGAAAAGAAAACGATTGACATAACTTTGTTATACAAAGTTTGCCTAAACACCATTGGTGATAAGTGGTTAGATTTAAAATTATTATTTTAGGCAAATTTAGTATTTAATGGTTGGTTTTTTTTCTATAATGGTCTGGTAACCTAATAAAATATTTCTGTTAATCGATAGCTTTAATTCACTTAAAAAGCTATATCTTACTCATACAATAACAGATCGTATTACAATATTAATTTTTTAATGTTGGATGAACAGAAAATCACCGACCTTGCATTCTGGAGGACGCGGGTTCGAATCCCGTCTAGGCATCCAGATTTAAGTTTTCCATGGTTTCGCAAAATCACTCTACGCGAATGCCGGATTGCTTCTTGGAATTTGGTAACTTAGAATGACTGATAAAATAGTGTATATGGTGTATGGAAGGTGACAAAATTATCCACAATTACTAAAATGATATATGGTTTTTTCTTTCTGTTGAATCTTTTGACAAATGAACTAATTACACTGTTTTACAAAATTTCACTCATATATAGTAACTAACATGGGATAGCATGCACTCAAAAACTCCTGTAAAAAAATTATCATACTAACAGGATTTTAAGTAATTCACTGCTTATGAGTTGTCGGTAATATAATTTATATTGCTAATAGGTGTGTGTACTGTTCCACATAAATAGCAACTAACATAATATAATATGTAGTCACAAATTACAGTGAAAACTTATCATGGTAACTGGTTGGTAAGAAAATAACTGGTTATTAGATGCTGGTAACAAGTGTATACACTGTTCCACATAATAAGTATTAATTAACTCGGGATTGTATTTGTAGATTACAGGAGATATTGGTTATACTAATGGGTTGTTGCTAACTTGTTGTCAATATATAATAATATTATCAATTATATAGTAATATTGACATTACTAATAAGTGTATGTACTGTTCCACATCCCCCAGATTATTCTCACATGGGATCAAAGTGAACATATCTATCTATCTATCTTCCTTGAAAGGGCCTTGGCCGAATTCCTTCCCGTTCCTTGTCCCCAGTGCCATCCCGTCTCTAATGACGTCGCCGTCGACGAGGCGCAAAGCCGTTAGTAAAAAAAGACAAAGAACTATCTGCTTTCAAACTGGAAATGGTGAATATCAAATTATTGCCACATTTTCTCTTGGCGATTACAAAGGAACAGGTAAGAGATAAATGAAACTGCATTTGCAGGCAAATATTTTTGGTTTGTATTTGTTGAGCTAAGAAAAATAAAACTATTCGATGTTGAAAAAACATCGATGTTTCTCAGCGATGCACCGTAAATTTTCGGTGAAGGGTACCGTTGTTTAACTTGAAATAAAAACACCGATGTATTGCCTAAGGGAGCGTGCATAAACCACGTAGCTCCATTTTGCCCTCCTGTAAAACCCCCGTCCCCCCCACGTAGCCCTACGAGGCTTTTGCTTCTAACCCCCCCCCCCCCCCGTAGCTTTTTTCCCTTTTGATTTCAGAAGACATTTTGTACTGTTTTCTCTTGTCACACTATTGTAAATTACATTCGGACATAACTATCTGAGAGAAATAAATATTCACATGCTGTTGTGAGTTCTGCTCGTCATTTTAACTGTGAAAAATGTTATGAAATGAAAGCTACGTGGCCTGGCTCGGAACCCTCCACGTAGCCTAGCGTAGCTTTCCAGCCAACTAGGGATGGGCAAAATATATAGATATTTTTTCTAATAAAAATCGATATTTATTGCCGATATTTTTATTTTCGATATATCGATACATCGATATTGTATTTAGTGTATCGTTTTTAAGCACCAATTCGGTATTTTTTCTACGAACGCAATTCAGTATCCAATTTAATCGTTACATATATATAGGACAAATATACGTACATATCAAATTTTTTCAAAGTGTCTTAAAAAGTGAATTCGTTCGAAATATAACAGCTTCATCAGCGGTTGAGAGGTAAAAAAAAAGCTGGTAAATTTTAACAGCTTTACGTTAACGTAATTTTTATATTAATATGTAAGCGGTTATTTTATCTTTGTAGTTGAAGTATTATCTTTTCAAATGATTTTTTTTTCATTTACGAATAACAGTTAATGGGTTGATGAACCACAATTTATTAGGAATGACTGTTAATTCATTTAAATGTTTATAATCTAGTCTACAGTCAAAACTCCTTAATCGCAAGGAATACGTTCCGTAAATTAGCCGCAAATACGAAAATCTTGAATACGGAAATCTTGAATACGGAAATCTTGAATACGGTAACCTTGAATACAGAATGTTAGTTTATATAGGACTAGTTCGTACCCGCGACTTCGTACGCGTGGATTAAGAATTTTTTTTTGCCAGAATTGAACATAGAAAGTTGTTGGTAACGAAGGATTGGTCCCAAACAATATCGAGTCGGCATAATATGACAGGAAAGATATCACTATTTCATTCTACCGTCGAACCTGTCTCTTGAAGAGAATCAATTTCCTTCGACCACTTTAGGATTCACGGTAAAAGAGGCTTTACTCCAAAGAATTCAAGAGAAATTAAGTCCTTTAGAAAGAAATACATTCCTTCCAGCAGCTACCATTTTGGACCCTCGTTTCAAACGTATACACTTCACTTCTCCAATCGGTGTGTCAAATGCGATATCGAAAATAAGTAATGATATTCGCTTGGAACTTAGACGACGAGGACAACGTTCTCCAGAAGTAAGGTCTACAGCAGCAACACAATATATCGCAGATAACGCATCAATTTGGTCCGCACATGAAAAGCTATTATCCCTTAGCACTACTGTTATGCAAGAGGTTCCAAGCTCAGGGTCAGTTCCTAATGAGCTTAAGCAGTATCTGGACCAACCATTAATAGACAGAAAATCAGACCCAGTAAAGTTTTGGGTGAATTGCCAGTGCTCCAGCTTCTTCTGTGCCGTCCAAGAGAGTGGCTCCTGCAGTCAACTTAGCTGTACCGAACAACAGGAGTAGATTGACAGGGAGCACGTAAAACAGAAATATCTATATCTATATCAGACAAATACTGGTTTGATTGATTGAAAAAAAAAAATTAATAAAAGTTTGTATAATTTCTACCTGTGTCTTTAATTTTCAGAATTTTCTTAAATATTTTGGTGTATTTTATCATTTCTTTTATAGATAATTACTCCCTATAGCCCATAATATCGATATTTTTCCCTAGATATACATCGATAGTGTTTGTAAATATCGTTTCGATATTTATCGATATATTTTTTTAAATGCCCATCCCTACAGCCAACCCCCCCCCCCCTGGGCCGAACCACGTAGTTAGTGCACGGTCCCTAAGCAGAAACCCTTAAGTTAACAACTCCTATTAATCATCAAATATGAACGAAAGAGTGAAAATGATACACGAAATCATTGATCAGAAATGTGTATACAAGGCCGAAGAAAGTAAATATTGAAGAATGTTTGTACTATATATATATATTTATTGACATTTCATTCATTCCTCTTAATGGGTGAAGCGGGCTGTGTATTCAAAGCAGAAGAAAGTAAATATTGAAGAATGTTGGTATTGTTTTTTTTTTTTTTTTTTTTTTTTTTTTGTTTTTTTTTTTGTTTTTTACATTTCATTCCTCCCAGCAGAAGGCGGGCTGCTGGAGAGTCATAGGGGACTCTTTCCAGCCAATCTACTACTACGGGGAGGGAAGGGGATGGAAGATCGGCCGTGGCCTTGTAGGGAACCATCCCAGCATTCGCCTAAGTGTCTGAGGGAAACCACGGAAAACCTCAGACAGGATGGCCGAACCGAGTTTAACCCCGGTCCTCCCGAATGATAGGTAGGAGGCCAATATTGGCCTCCTCCTATCTCGGTGTGTTGGTATTGGTACTAGAATCTTTTAAATAATAAAATGCAAATAGTTACACTGCGAGAAGCAACGTCTGATTCATCGACCGCGATGTTCGCTTAAATTACTGGACGGATTTTCATGCTAGCGGAGAGATTTACAGTCACATCATCTAGGAAAACCCAACGCAGGAAGTTTCATAGCACGGTGCAATGATCTTGAAGTAACATAGTGATCTGATTTCTTCGCGAAGCCTAGTCAGAGGGTTAAACACTGACTGGTGTTGGGCACCCTTCTACATGTAATCAGACTACAAAAATCGAAACTATTTGGAATTTCATTCCCTTTTGCACGTAGAATGCGTCAAAATTTGAAGAATTACTCTTTTCTAAATATTCCTCTGATTGCCGTTCGTTGTAAAAGTGTCATCAATTAATATCGAAAAGTAGAATACCTCATCAGAAGAATCAATACAGTTTGTACCAGAACTATTACGTTCTTGAAAATCTAATAGTCCAAATCGCATATGCGTGGCTGTACCGAATGTTCATGTATTAATGTCTCTCCATACTCTAGAAACTTATAGGTTGTCTACGAAAGGATTCCCTGATTTCAAAATGTAAATTCTTGAAAACAAAGATCGACAGAAGAATGATTTTTTTTTTAGAGATTTTACATTTTAAAATCTGGGACACCATTCGTTGACACCCTGTATTATACAGTAACAGGAGTAAAGTTTCGGTAAGACAGGCAGTTATGGGATTGTTTATACAGTTGTCGATTCAAACATCAAGAAAATCTGTGTAATGTTTTACGTTAAATTTCTTTGTGTCAGCGTTGTTGGTGAGGGGTAATGTTCAAGAAGACTCGACGTCAATGCACTCTTGCTGATTTTCGTTAGACATCATCTCTGATGGACTAAAATTTAAAATAGAAAATATTCAATAGCTTTTTCAAAGAACATCACATTATTGTGTGACAAAAAATATGACGCATAGCTTAACTATTTATGTTCAGGACATAGAACAGGGCGTTCGCCGGAAAACGCTACCCTCCCAGTCTGTTGCCGTCGGCAACTTGCTCGGTCAGTCGTGCCAGCAGTTTCCGCCACCCGGCACCGTGAATCACCGCACTGTTTAACACCTCCGCTGCCCCAACAGTGCAGTGCAGTGACCCTTACATTGTTAAGAACGGTTTCTTTGCATTGTAGATAGTTTGTGACTTCAGTCTCTTATTAATCAGTGTTGTGAATAAACGTTTCTTTGCGGTTTGGCTGGTTTGGGGCTTCATACTCTTACTAATCTGTACCGTGTTTGAGTGTGAGTAAAATTATGGTACGTTACAGTTTGCAACAAAGAATATTTCTCTACGATACATATGTGAAGAAGAAGTCGTTTAAAAAGTGTCGCAGTAAATTTCGTCGCGAATTTCCTGGCGCTTTACTGCCAGCTAAATCAACAATTCTGCGTCTGGTTAAAAAAGTAAGAGAAACGGGTTCATTTTTTAACAAAAAGAGACTGTCGGTCAACCGTATTCTCACAGAGGAGAAAATTGACGATATCGCTTTTCGACTAGAACAGTCACCCAAAAAATCATTAAGTCAGTTAGGGCAGCGTGTGTCTCGAAATATGTTCAGAAGATGTGAAATGTGCATTACACAAGAGGGTCAACACTTCCAGCATCTTTTATAATGTAAGCTAATGAATTACGTCACATTTAAATGCTTAGCACACAAGTTTATGAAGTTTATGAAGCGTAATTATTATGAAATAGTCCGCGGCCGACGGTCGAACCGCTCGCTCGCCGGGAGCAGTTTCTTCCTTGTAGCGCTAACAGTGGGTTGCGTTTCCCGGCGAACGCCCTGTATATACGATTTCATATTTACGGTCTACTTACGTGCTATTTTGTAGATAGGAAGAGAAGCATTTAACAGGCAGCAGAAACGAAATTAAGCTATAAACAAGATGGACAGGAAGGATTAGATTACAATTGTATAATATAGAAGTTAGAATCAGAGTACCTGTTAATTTTGAAAGACAAAGATATGCTAAGATATGAATGACTACCACTAGAATAGAAAAAAAAAGGAGACAGAGATGAAGATCATAGACGGAACTGAGATAAGATGTCCAGGGAAAAGTTGTATAGTAAAAGGGAAAGTTGATGAAATCATATGTGCTACACACGTAAAAGCTGGAATTCCAAAGTAGTCGCACGTTCTATGGAACGAAATTCTCCTTACCAACCTACAGAAAAAAAAGTAGAGTATAATTAAGCAAGCTATAGGTAACGAGACAATGGTCGTGCGATTAGTAGCTGGATGTTAACTCTGGTTTATTAATTAATGACAATTGGTAATTAATGACAATTAGTGGTTACATGAATTAGTTATATTTATTAAAAAGATTAAACAAAAAATAATAATAATTTTGAAATGTTTATCATACTGTGAGTCCGTCATGGTGCCTCTGAATGGAGTCTGAAGTATCCGCATTTCAAAACTCGTCTGATTCTCTGGGTTCGGAAATCCCATAGCAGTGTGTGTCAGAACGACCCAAAGACTGTTTAGTCGGGGAATGTCAATATTTGGACGTAATGTTTATTTATACAGAATTTTCCACTCTATTGATCTATGCAGTTACAACGCTTTGGAATAAACATTAAGAAAGATTTGGAAATGGTTTAGCCAATAAGAGAGAATTTTTTACCACCTACAGAAAAAGGAGATATGGATCAAAATCGTTCAAGAGGAATGTTCTTCCGATTGCGTTGGCTAAGATCTGATAGTGAATGCATTTTGTAGAGTAAAATATATAAAGACAGTATCTGCAGCCTATCGTGCTGGAAGCAATCAGCAGTAGCCTTGTTCATACTTAAAGTGTAAGCAGTTAAGGTTGTTCCAGCAGGGGCATCAGCCGAGGTGTAGTCACAGAAAGATTGCGAGTTTTTGCCAAACACCAGCTACAGAGCCTAACTAGGTTCCAGCGCACATACTGTCTCTTCCTCTGTGCTTTATAGGTTTACTGCTATGGTCGCATTAGTAACTGTGTTTATAGCGTCATTAATGTCTTGTCATTTTTATTCGGCTTTTCGACATATTTGCGCACTGAATACATCATTTTGACAGATCGGTATGGCTTATTTATAGTGTGGATGATGCGTTGAAATTTGAAAGTAGAATCATAGAGAAGAAGCAAGCTGATAACTCAGTATTAGGATTACGAGCATCTAAGTACAACAGTAATGGAAACGCAGAACGTAACGATACTTTCTTTTTATACGGCTTTACGCCTCGTCGACTGCTAAGACCATTAGAGGCGGGATGGGACTGGGGTCAAGGAACGGGAATGAATTCGGCCATGGCATTTTTGAAGGAAGCATCCCGGCATTCGCCTGGAGTAATTTGGGGAAACCATGGAAAACCCAAATCTGCAAGTCCAAAAGGGGATTCGAAACTGCGTCCTCCCGAATGCGAGACAAGAGCCTTAACCATTGGTGTTAAGCGGTTATATTTAAAATTAATATTTTTAGGCATATTTAGTATTTAATGACTTTTTTCTTAGAAAATAATGTCCTGGTACCGTAATAAAATACTTCTGTTAATCCATAGTTTTTGTTTCACTTACAAAGTGTATCTCATTCATGCAACACTACTTAGCTAACACACAGTATTAAAAAGTAATTTTTTAATGTTGGATGAACAGCAAATCTCCGGCTTCGTATTCCAGAGGACGCGGATTCGAATCCCATCTGAGCATCCAGATTTGGGTTCCCAAAATTAATCCAGGCGAATGCCGGAATGCTACCTTGAAAAGGCCTTGGCCGATTTCTTTCTCATTCCTTGTCCCCAGTCCCATCGCGGCGGTAATGATCTCAATGTCGACCAGGCGTGAAGCCATAAGCTGAGTAAAGACAACGAACTCTCTGCGTTCAACTGGAATATCAAACTATTGCCACATTTTCTCTTGGCGATTACGAAGGAACAGGTAAGAGATAAATGAAACTGCATTTGCAGACAAATATTTTTGGTTTGTATTTGTTGAGCTAAGAAAATTATAAAAGTATTCGATGTTGAAAAAACATCGATGTTATTAAGCGATGTATCGTAAAATTTCGGTGCAGCGTTTCGTTGTTTAACATGGTATAAAAACAGCGATATACTTCGTAAGCGGAAACACCTAAATTAATAACTCCTATCAAACTTAACCATCTAGTAAGAATTCATTGATCCGAATATGTTGATGAAAGCCTACGTACGTATTAATTTTGAAGCATATTATACTTTTGCCCTCGAATCTTTTAAATAATAAGATGCAAACATTTAAACTGCGAGAAGCAACGTCTGATTCATCGACCGTGATGTTGGCCTTAACTACTGGACGGATTTTCATGCTAGGGGAGAGATTTGCAGTCACTTTTTTTTTTTGTAACAGTTTAACGTCCCTTTTTAACAACGTGGTCTTTAGAGACGGGAAAGGATGGGGGCAAGGAACGGGAAAGAATTCGGCCATGGCCTTTTGAAGGAAGCATCCCGGCATTCACCTGGAGTGATTTGGGGAAACCATGGAAAACCCAAATCTGGATGCCCGGACGGGGATTCGAACCGCCGTCCTCCCGAATGCGAGGCCAGAACGCTATCCGTTACACCACCACTCTCGGTTTTGCAGTCACAACATCTAGGAAAACCCAACGCAGGAAGTTTCATAGCGCGCTACAATGCTGGAGTTTCAAATCACTGTTCGTTTATGATCTTCAAGTATCATAGTGAACTGGTTTCTTGGCGAAGCCTAGTCAGAGGGTTAAACACTGATGGGCACCCTTCTACATTTAATCAGACTACAAAAATGGAAACTTTTTGGAATTTCATTCCATTTTCCTCGTAGAACTGCGTCAAAATTTGAAGAATCTTTTCTAAATGCTCCGCTGATTGCCGCTCGTTGTAAAAGTATCATCAATTAATAACGAAAAGTAGAATACCTCATCAGAAGAATCAATACAGTTTGTGCCAAAACTATTACGTTATTAAAAATCTAATAGTCCAGATCGCATATGCGTGGCGGTATAAACAAGATGAACAGGAAGGAATAGATTACGATAGTATCATATAGAAGTTAGAATCAAAGTACCTGCTAATTTTGAAAGACAAAGATATACGAAGATATGAATGAATAACACTAGAATAGATAAGAAAACGAAGACAGAGGTGAAGATCAAGAAAACACTCTGTAGAGATTTGAAGATCGTAGACGTAACTGAGGTAAGATGTAGATGGAAAAGTAGTATAGTAAAAGGAAAAGTTGATGAAATATTATGTACTACACACGTAAAACTGGAATTCCAAAGTAGTGGCACCTTCTACGGAATGTAATTCTCCTTACCAACTAATGGAAAAACAGTAAGCAAACTAAGGTATACATAACGAGACAAAGGCCGTGTGATTAATTGTTGAATGTTAACTCTGGTTTTATTAATTAATGAAAATTAGAGGTTACATGAATTACTTTTATTTATTGAAAATATTAAACAAAAAAATTAATTTTGAAATGTTTATCATACTGTGAGTGGCTCAGACTGGAGTCTGAAGTATCCGCATTTCAAAACTCGTCTGATTCACTGCGTTTGGAAATCCCATAGCAGTGTGTGGAGAACACAGATGCGTTAGGGGGCATCCACAAATTACGTGAGGTGTTTCTCCGGATTTCTGGACCCCCCCTCCCCCCTGGTGAGATTTCGTTGAGATCGGCCGGACCCCCCCCCCCCCCCTCTGGTGAGATCTGGTCCGTGAGAACCCCCCCCCCCCCCCTACAAATCGCCCTGGAAACTTTTGTAGACCTTTTTTTTAGGTCATACCATAATTTTTTTGACGAAATACCCTCCTAAAATCGACTTTGGCGCAAATTGTAGCCCTTTTTTTTTGGCTCTACCGTCCCCAAATTTTTCGCAAAATCTCACGTGAGATTTCCGTAGACCCCCCCCTCCCCCCTGGTGAGATCTGGTGAGATTTCGCAGGACCCCTCCCCCCATATTTTACCTCACGTAATTTATGGATGTCCCCTTAGCTTCATCGCTGATATTGTCAGAACGACCCAGAGACTGTTTAGTCGGGGAATGTCAATATTTGGACGTAATGTTTATTTATACAGAATTTTCCACTCTATTGATCTGTGCAGTTACAACGCTTTGGAATAAACATTAAGAGAGATTTGGAAATGGTTTAGCCAATAAGAGAGAATTTTTTATGAAGATATGGATAACAATCGTTCAAGAGGAATGTTCTTCCGATTGCGTTGGCTAAGAGCTGAAAGTGAATGTATTTTGTAGAGTAAAATATCTAAAGACAGTATCTGCAGTCTATCGTGCTGGAAGCAATCCGCAGTAGCCTTGTTCATACTTAAAGTGTAAGCAGTTGAGGTTGTTCCAGCAGGGGCACCGGTTGAGGTGTAGTTACAGAAAGGTTGCGAGTTTTGGCCAAACACCAGCTACAGAGCCTAACTAGGTTCCAGCGCACATCCTGTCTCTTCCTAAGTGCTTTATAGGTTTACTGCTATGGTCGCATTAGTAACTGTGTTTATAGCGTCATTAATGTCTTGTTTTTTTTAATCGGCTTTTCTACATACGAGGCGTATTTTTTAAGTAAGCACCGTTTTGTCACACCGTGGCTGCAGCGCTACTGTCGGCGTTCCGCGCATGCGCACTGGGTACCTGCATCTCTTGCCTACGCACTGACGCCATTACAGTCTAATTCTTCCTTGTTTCCGTTGTTCACAGAGTGTTTAAGATGCCTCCGATAATCGTGAGTCCCGCCGACTGTGAAGTATGGGCTGTTATAAGATTTCTTGTGCTAAAGGCCTAAAACCGATCGATATTCATCGTGAGATCTGTGCAGTTTACGGAGAAAACATTATGAGTGATGGAATGGTGAGAAAGTGGGTGAAAGCATTTAAAGATGGCCGCACAAATGTGCATGATGAACAACGGAGTGGGCGTCCTTCGGTCGTTAATGAAAGTTTGGTGCAGAAAGTGGACATTAAGGTGAGAGAAAACAGACGCTTTACGATTTCCTCCTTGTGTGATGACTTTCCTAATGTTTCTCGTAGTGTTTTGTATGACATTGTGACCGAGAACTTGAATTACCGAAAATTGCGCTCACATTGGGTATAGAAAACGTTAACGAATGTGCACAAAACCAAACGTTTAGGCAGTGCATTGACTTTCCTTGAGCGGTACCACAACGATGGTGATTCTTAAGCCAAATTGTTACGGGTGATGAGACATGGGTGACCTACATCACACCTGAATCAAAGCAACAGTCCATGGAATGGTGGAATTCAGAATCACCCAAAAAAGTGAAGTTCAAGCCAACTATTTCTACCCGGCAAATCATGTGCACAGTTTTTTGGGACAGGAAAGGAGTATTGCTTGTGGAATTTCTGTCTCGTAATGAGATAATCAATGAAGCAGCTTATTGTGAGACATTGAACAATCTGCGCCGTTCAATCCAGAACAAAAGACGTGGCAAGTTGAGCAAGGCCATCGTTTTGCTGCATGACAATGCCCGTCCACATGTGGCTAATCAGACCAAAGATCTCATCACATCTTTTCGATGGGAAACTCTAGATCATCCTCCGTACAGCCCTGATCTGGCGCCCAGTGACTACCAACTGTCCCTGCACTTGAAGAAACACCTGGACGGTCAGCGTCTTGAAGACGATAATGAAGTCAAAACAGTTGTGATGCAGTGGTTAACAAGTCAGGCGGCAGACTTCTATGAGGAGGGTTTTCAAAAACTGGTACTACGTTATGACAAGTGCCTCAATATTGAAGGGAATTATGTAGAAAAGTAAAGTAAGGTACAGGCTTTCATGTAAAAATAAAATTATTGAGATATATTTGCACGTCTTTTTTTTATTTCAAATCGGTACTTACTTAAAAAACATGCCTCGTATTTACGCACTGAATACTTCATTTTAACATATCGGTATGGCTTATTTATCGCGAGGACGATGCGTTGAAATTTGAAAATACAATCATAGAGAAGAATCAAGCTGCTAACTCAGCATTACGATTACGAGCATCTAAGTACCACAGTAACGGAAACGCAGAACGTAATGATACTTTCTTTTTTTACTGCTTTACGCCTCGTAGACGGCTAAGGCCGTTAGAGGCGGGATGGGACTGGGGGCAAGGAACGGGAATGAATTCGGCCATGGCCTTTATGAAGGAAGCTTCCCGGCATCCGCCTGGAGTGATTTGGGGAAACCATGGGAAACTCAAATCTGGATGCCCGGACGGGGATTCGAATACACGTCCTCCCGAATGCGAGGCCAGAAGGCTAACCGCTCACCCAAGACGCTCGGTGAAATGATACTTAATAAGATTTCTTCTGAACTGAAAATTGCTGTTAATTACGAACTGTTTCCACTCATGAGACTCTTGAAATACGAGTAGTTCATGTTAACAAAACAACGTGGATCACCCAGTTATATGGAGTACAGAAAATTAGAGCAAAAGCTGTTATAACCACAATGAAAGACAAAAGATTTAGGGGTTAGGTAAACGTCTATGCATATGTAAGTCAACGGAAAGCGAGACTTCAGGGTACAAGTAGAAAGCTGCAGCAATTGCAGTGTTTGTCCACAAAGACTAAAAACAGAAGATAAATCTGTCAAGATCTATGAGAATCTGCAGAAACCTTTGATGCAATGAGTAGTAATACTTACATAAAAGTCGTGAGATACTAAAACGCAAGAGTTAATAACAAACCTGTTTCACCATTAACTAACGCGAACATGTCGTTAATTAAAATTGATATATCTACTGTATTTTAGTAAGTACTTTAATGTGAAAACGACTCATATGTTATTCAGAAAGAAATAATTGATCCAGATCATGTTGTGGTTCAAAGTACAATTAGACTACCACGGCATCGAATTAAAAATAATAAGAATATGAAGATGAGAATTGAATAAACCAGCAACATATATTCGATAAGAGAAAATACTTTACAGGCTTATATCAACACGGGTAATTTAATTAAATACTGCATTATCAATCAGAACAGGGTGTAGAAAAGAAATGAAACTATTTAAAATAAAATGCATATAAGGTTATTATCAAAAGAAGGAAAAGCACATGAAATAGCGGTTAAGGATACGGAATAAGTTTAACCTTAAAGGTAGTAATAACCAGGCATAAAATTAAATGTTAAGAAAAGGAACATTTGTTAAGGAAGTCGTGTTAAAAGAAAGCTTTGATTATAAAACTACATCAACAACGCCTGGAAAGCTAAGTCATTATCATCGAATATGATGTACTTAACTGACAGGCGTACAAAGTACCGAAACATGAAAACTAGGAGAAGAAGTAAAATACACTGTATAGTACGATAGAAAATCGTATATGGCAAAAACAATTACAAAGGCATATGGCTTGATCCCTCCGAGGTTGTTGAATAGAAAATACATGTAGGAGTTTGTGATGTAATGTCATATTCTAATACAGTAAAATATACAAATTTTGAAAGATGTGTCCTTTGGTTGTTCAGTTGGCGCGTGAGGAGTTATGAAGGATTGCGGTTCGAATCCTGGCTTTGGTTGAAATTACGGGAATTAGCAGTGACCTTTAGCTGTGATAAAACTTCGTTTTGTTACTGTGAAGATGCTATAACGCTCTGTGTGATTCGGATTCGACGTTAAACTGCAGGTCCCCTACACCAGGTAGGTCTAAATTATTATTACAGTTATGTGAATTGTTTAAAGGGACATGCCGGAAAGAATGTTGAAATGTAGTTTCATAAAACGTTGTGATCCCCAACACTATTAGAAAGGAAGAAGGAAAAACCGAAAAGAGCCCGACAAAAATGGAAGAGCGTCCTTCATCCGCGGTAGATAGTTCACCCTACTAAACCGAGTCGGGTCTACCTGGCTCGGTTCTTGGTGATCCTTCAGCATTTTTTGCTTTTTTATTTGTTTGGCCTTTTTTAAAAAATCAATCTTCCCAGTGGTAGGGGTCTCAGGGATCCTTTTTAGCCTAGATTACCTACGGGGAGGGAATGGGAAGGAATTCGGCCGTGGAATATGATAGGAAGTAACCTGGCAATCCCCTGAAGAGACTGCGGAAATCCGCGGAAAACCACAGTCAGCATGGCAGAACGTTAAACTAAGTTATACATAATGAGATACTTCGTACGTTTAATAACTGCTTGCTGATCTAATGAATCAAAGATAATTACTTGTCACAGGTATGAATTTTACTAGCGGGAAAAATTTCTAGACATTAAATTTAGATTTTGTGATCGTTGTCTTCTTGTGGCATTGGTTTTGTATTTTTGAATGTTATCCGCGGAGACTCAAGCATCCGCATTTTAAAGATCAGCTTCACTGATTCAATTGGGTGCACAAATCTCATGGAAGCATACGATGAACACAGATGCATATAAACTTCATTTTTTGGGTATTTAAATTAGTTGGAATTCTCATTTATTGCTGAAAACTAGTCAAAGTATATAAGGATTATTTTAAAATGAGTGGGGATGAACGAAATACTAATCACAAAAAAGGGCACATCTCAAACAGTACGATATTTATTGACCTCTCAATCAGTTTATGAAAACGATCGATGTATTTGGTTCAACATTATTAAATTTGGAATAGCATTAAACCAAAGAACGAATATTTCGGGATGAAAAATCCTAACAGGGAGCTTGCCGGACTACTGAATCATAATGAACATCGGAAATATTCGCTATTCCATCAACAGCGTCTGTAGTGATGACTATGGCCGTAGCGTTGTCCTCGAATTGCAGCTTCCTATCAAGTACTGGTGCCTAGCAGTTAGCTTCGTTAAGACTGTTTTGGCAGTGTTGTAAAACAGCATAGGCCATCCTCGATGCCGAAACTCACTCTCTCACTGTTAGTCATCACATATCTTCACCACGAAGTTTTTATTCCACTTTACATTTGTGCATGGAGTACGTTAACTGACTTTATCGTTACTGTTAATATATAAATGTATCCTGAAGTGGTTACAGAGAGATTTTAATATAACTTCGGAAACATGCGGAGCGATTTACATTACTCTTATTGACATGCGGCAGAGACGAAACTAACAGGGAACTGAGGATCAAGATTACTAGCGTCGAAATAAGACAGAACCGGAAATGCTGAACGTAACGAAACGTATGTGATTATTGTAGGCCATTTCTTTCACAGTTACTTCTTAAACTAATAATTATTATTTAGTGAATACACCAATACAACTGTTATTGGATGTTATTTATTTTTCGGACGCGTTTCGCCTCTCGTCGAGGTATCTTCAGCGTACAATGTTTTTCTTTAATATGCGATTAGTTATGATTTGAACATAAAGTTTTTTTCTTTCTATTTACATGTAACTAAATTATTCTATATATAGGAAATTACGCTGAACTGTTGTAGCAGACTTCGATTCTTCAAACCAAAACACACAGCTAGCACGCTCGGGTCCAGTGAAGGCAGCCATCTTTAACGTAACTGCCGCTAGCGCTTGTGTGGCGCGATTAGGCACTAGCGGATTACGCGAGTCAAAACTTGAAGTGTTTTCCTTTAAAACAACACCAAAACCAGCTCTGTACCTTGTTTCATAAAATTTATATGAATTTTCAAAGTTTTAAAGTCCTTTCTGAAACACCCTGAATTTACATACCAGTTATGAATTATCGTATAGAACGATTGTTAACACAGGTGTAAAAAGATAGGATTCATATTACAACTTACATTTATATTTTCATTTTTAGGTGTGGTAGTTGGTCTTCTGTGACCTCAACCAGCATTGTATTTAGTTATACAGTTTGATATAGTGTGGTTCTTATCCCTCCACTGGTAGTCAACTTTGAAGCACTGTTTTACGCACGTCATTATCAACCTTCAGTTTTCGCGTGCGCGGTGCTGCTGCTCAGCTGTTTTTTCCAGGCGGTGCTCTGTCGGAAGTGTCGTGAGCGGAGAGTTTGACACATGCACATTTTAGCTAAAACAAAGCAAAACACGCACACACACATAAATGCAATTACACAATTCAAACTCTCCGCTCACGACACTTCCGACAGAGCACTGCCTGGATAAAACAGCTGAACAACAGCAGCGCGCACGCGAAAACTGAAGGTTGGTAATGACGTGCATGAAATTGTGCTTCAAAGTTGACTACCAGTGGAGGGATAAGAACCAAACTATATCAAACTGTATAACTAAATACAATGCTGGTTGTGGTCACAGGAGACCAACTACCACACCTCAAAATGAAAATGTAAATGTAAGTTGTAATATGAATCCTATCTTTTTACACCTGTGTTAACAAACGTTCTATACTATAATTCATAACTGGTATGTAAATATAAATCATAATCCTCTTCCTATACATAGAATAATTTCGTTACATGTAAAAAAAAAAAACATTATGTTCAAATCATAACTAATCGCATATTAAAGAAAAACATTGTACGCTAAAGATACCTCCACGAGAGGCGAAACGCGTCCGAAAATTAAAGAATACATCCAACAACAGTTGTATTGGCGTATTTACTAAATAATTATTTTTAGTTTAACAATCAACGGTGAAAGAAATGGCCTACAATAATAACATACGTTCAGCATTTCAGGTTGTCTTATTTCGACGCTAGTAATCTTGATCCTCAGTTCCCTGTTGGTTTCGTCTCTACCGCATATGTCAATAAGAGTAATGTAAATCGCTCCGCATGTTCGCGAAGCTACATTAACATCTCTCTGTAACCTCTTTAGGAGTTATCATATTATATAAAAGCTATAAAGGTAACAGGGTCGTTATGATGAACAATTTAAAAAAAAATATTTAAAAAACGTTTTAACAAAGTTGCACTTTTTAATTAAATCGGCCAGATAACCTTAATAGAAAATAACTATTATAAAATTCTACCAGACTATAAGTTTATGCAATTGAGAGGTCGTACGAATGAACTATTTCATTGTTAGACAAATTGTTACAAAAATGTGTAGCAATATTAATAGCTGATTAAAAACGATAATAATTCCACAAGTTTTGACGCGTCAAGAACTGTATGTGTTTGTAGGAATACGAATATAACTTTGACACTATTTATTGATACAAAAGGGGCAGAAACCGTTAGTATTATTGTCATTTGGAACTTATATTATTGCAGTTCTTAAGTATTCATTCTTTGGGTTTAGGTTTTTGTAAATCAAACGTAAACGGTATTTTTCTATTTATTTTAAATTATGCCTATGCAAAGTTGCATCAAATTTGGACAAAAACTGTGTTCCAAATGCTGTCGAACGCGCATATCACACGCGCAACCTGATAACAGGTGCCAAAGCGCAACAGGTGGGCATGTCGGTAAGGACGCGCAACAGTTGGCATGTCGGTGACATGACGTCACGTAATCACAGATTTACCCCCTTACAAACATCACATGACGCGACTATAGAAGTTTTCACTTAAAAAAAGAAGAGCAGTACATAATGAAATTTCATACAAAGGATAAAGGTATCAGAACTGAAGCTTTGACCAGAAATCTGATTTGAGAAAGTTGTTACGATTGTTCAGTACCATACAAAATGATGTACTGCACTGGCAGATACGGTGAGCAGGTAAATCATTGGAATGTCTAAACAAGGAGAAGAAGAAAATTGCACAGGATTTTACAGGTTAGTACAATAGATAAACACATATCGGAGGAAAACACTTATGCATTAATCCCGGCGAGGATACTGAATAAGAAAATGTAGAACCCTCCAACACATTACAACAGTAGCAGATCTGGAAAATGCCTCAGGTTAAAAATCAAGGAAACAGCTTTGCAAGTTATATCTTTTCAATTATGTGAAATACTTTTAGAAATTTGCATGCTAACTAAACTTGATAAATATATATTGGAGGCGATCCATGAAACTATCCGGTATTCAATGACACTCCTCAAAACATTAAATATAAGTTAATTTTTTTTGTGAAATATGTGCGGAATGGTCTAGATGCTCAGTTTGCGCTGGTCTAAAATAATGTTATTCGAATCTCAGCCACAGTTAGAATTTTTATGATCCTTCACCTCTGAATTAGCTTTGCTTTCTTGATGTGAACGTGCTAGAACGCTCTATGTGGTTCAAATTTCCACATTAAAATGTAGCTCCCCCATATCCAAAAGGTCGAAATTACGATTAATAAGAATGTGTGGAATGATTGAACGTATAAGCCAGAAAGAAACTTTGAAATATAGTTCTATAAAACAATCTTAATCCCAATACTATTATGCATCGATCCTTAGAAAGAAAGATGGATGCCGAACATTTTAATTACAAACCACATAAATTCCAGAGAAGAGTTCGGTATGTAGCATATGAGGGGTCCTTGCAATAACAAATATTAACTATTTCACTAACTGACAAATTAAAATCAAAACAAACAAGTAGTACGAATTTTTCAAAGTACGAGTCTAGGGCGGTATTGAGAGCGAAAATATAGTGAAAATCATTAATGTAAACAATCAGCAGGTCAGTGCATGTAGTGCTCGCTATTACTTTATGCGAGCAGTTGAAGGCGAAGGGTTTGTCCTTACGACATTTCCTTCAGACGTTACATGGATGTACTGTTCTTGCGGTTTATCTTCTCAGTTGCTCTCTTCTAGTTGTGTCTTGTTTTGTGAGATGTTCTTCTCTTCACTGTTGATTGCGCCGGAAAGGCGATGTACGAGCTGCGTTAGCAGCTCGAGTATTGTAGTGAGCTTCTGCCCCCACTGCTCATCTGCTGCGACTTGCTAACAGCATTTGTGCCGGCCAGATGTTCGGCCGCGTGGGGTAGCGGTCTTGATATCCATAGCGGGACGAGGTGAGGCGCGGTGTCCCGACCGTTCCTCTTCGCTGGGCGTTGCAGCGTGCTTCTTGGTCAGACGACAAACTTGCGACGTCCGGCCCTTTCCAGCGGCTGAGCCCCCCTGCATGTCAGGCGCCGACTCAGCACGAGATCTTGCTTGTTTCTTCGGTTTCTTCTGCAGCTGTAGTTTCCTGCTGGGACATCCGCGATGGCAGGCTGCGTGATGACCCCCACAGTTGCAGCAGATAGGGTCCTCCTTCGGTCTTGGGCATACTGCTGGCAGATGATCTTCTCCGCACCTTACGCACCTTTGCTTCTGCGTGCACTGTCTCGCATAATGGCTGAAGCCTTGGCATTTGAAGCATTGAACAGCCTCAGGCTTCCTCGGCTTCGTCACAGTTGCTGGTGTGGTCTGGCTGGCAGTAGACTTTGTTGGCTTGCTGTCCGCTGCAATATTTGCGTTGCTGGCAGGAGCCGAAAGTCGTATGTCTTCAGTTGATTGATGAAGATGGAAACGTATTTTTCCCTCTTCCAGTAAGGTGACAGCTGTCTTCCAGTCATTCAGGTTATTGGCAATGACGTAGATTCCATTTGGAACTGGCCATGCGAACATCGGCTGAGCTGCACCTCGCTGCAGCAGGCCGAGCACACGGATCTTCTCTTCAGTGATGACCTCGATAGGTGATGTAGGCCCCTCTTCCACGAGAGGGTCCGCAGCGTCCATGTTGTCGGGAGATGCCGGAGATACCGGGGCTACATCAGCGGCTGGCGTAAACCTCGGTGCAGCTGGCCAGAAACTTGGTGGATTCCGCGCTGCCTCCGCCATCATCCCGCCAAGACCGCCCGAGAGTGTAAGGGCCCCAGCGAGCGGCGGACGACCAGTCATCCTCACAGCGGTAGCCTTTCTCCGTCCTGCTGTCGTATTCATAGCGTAGAGCTTGCGGTACGCGAATCACGGGTTGAAGACGAACGAGGAGCGAACAAGCGCCCGCCAGCGGACCAGCGCAGCGACGGATATGTGCCCAATATCACACTTGAGGAAGTTGCTCGCCCGTGTGTCGAGCGGGGCACAAGGAAAGACTACGAGGAAGTTGCTCGCGGCTGGAGACAAACAAGGAAGGAACCGTGCGACTAGGAAATCTTATATATATATATAAAAATAGACGTGTTTTTTCCTATATTTCACTTTTCAGCCACCACTACCTAGCACAGATCACTGATGTTTGTGGGTGGAAGTAGCATGGAGTTTCCTGTCGTGCATAACGTTGGCCGAATGCCGATAGCTGTGGGGATGTGGGAGATATAATGATTAAAGTTGGTCAGTGCAGGGCGTTTTCATATTTCGACCAAAAATTCGTATCTCCGTATACTTCTCTTTCCTGCCACAACTACATAACATAGACTTTTGGTGTTTGTGTGTGGTAGTAGAATCGTCTTTCCTGTCGTGCACTATGGTTGTTATATGTCGGTAGCTATGGGGATGTGGGAGATATGGGGGTTGAAAGTGGTCGACCTGTGGCAGTTTCATACTTCTGCCAAAGACAAAAGTGTCATGGTGTATCACTTTTCAGCGAAAACTATAGATCACAGATAACTGGCGTTTGTGTGTAGTAGTAGCACAGAGTGACCTTTCGATCACAACAGCGGCCGAATTTCAGAAACTGTGGTACTGTGGTAGATATGGTGGTTGTAATTGGCCGACCAAGGATATTTTCGTATTTCGACTGTCTCCGCATTTGTCACTTTTCTGCCACAACTACATAGCATAGAGCATTGGTGTTTGTGTTTGGTAGTAGAATCGTATCTCATGTCGTGCACTGTGGTTGTTAGATGTCGGTAGCTATGGGGGTGTGGGAGAAATGGGGGTTGAAAGTGGTCGACCTGTGGCAATTTCATACTTCTGCCAAAGACAAAAGTGTCATGGTGTATCACTTTTAAGTGAAAACTATTAATCGCAGATCACTGGCGTTTGTGTGTGGTAGTAACACAGAGTCCCCCATCGATCACAACGTTGGCCGAAATTCGGTAACTGTGGGAGTGTGTGAGATATGGTGTTTGAAATAGGTCGATCATGAATATTTTCGTGTTTCATCCAAAGACTTGTGTGTATCCGTAAATTTTACCTTGCTGCCGGAACTACAAAGCACAGAAGACTAGTACTTGTGTGTGGTAATAGTATCGAGTCTCCCATCGTGCACTAGGGTGGTTAGATGTCTATAGCTGTCAATATGAATTCTTTACAATCACGAACGAAGTCGTGGGTACCAGCTATAGTACAATAAAAAAGGAAACGTTGCGAGACTGCGAGAAGGAAGTGCTCGTGGCGACAGACAAGTAAGGAGTGTCTCTCCTACTCTCGGTATGGCGTGTTTCTCTGTCCAATTAATGAACATTTTTAAAATCGTTTATATATGTGTTTTTTAACATTTCAACTATGAGAAGTAACCTCTTGTTTTCTGTCAGCGATGCACAACAAACTACATAGTCATTCAGGTCTTGTGGAACATCGTGAAAGTTCCTCCGAATACGGGAAGCGCACAACTAAGTAATTGCTGAGGTTCAAATCACAGTTCATTAAGACCTTGAACTGGTTTCTCCCCCAATCGAAATCTAAGAGTCAAACAATCTTTGTTATTAGATTCTTTTACTTTTTACTGTGGCGACAAAAAATTTGAACTTTTCTGAACATACAGTACATTTGGAAATAGTTCTCAGATTTTGATAAAATTTAATGGCATTATAGAAACCGTTTGCTATTTTTTTAACGAAAAGCTGAAAACCACAACAGACGAATCATTAAAATACGTAGTCACACACATCACATTCTGAAGGACGCCGGTTCAAATTCCCGTCCGGGCATCCAGATATGGGTTTTCCGTAGTTTCCCCAGATCACTCCATGCGATTGCCTGGATGCTTCCTTCAAAAGGCCATGACCGAATTCCTTCCAGTTTCTTGTTCCCAGTCCCATCCCGCCATTAATGACCTTGACGTCGACAAGGCGTAAAGACATAACAACAACGTTCCTGGGTATAAAGGTCTGGTCAACGGACGTACCGGATTCACGTCATCACGCCTTCGCAGAACCCCTCGGTTTAGCCACTATCCAGCGCCGGGACAGACCCTATCGAATCACCCGCCATTACAGCAAGGACGGTGAACAAGGCGCCTTTCATCACCCATTAAGGGTGCCCAGGGGGAGCGGCGCGAATGCAGCGCACGCCACGACCAGGCCGAAGACCCTTCTAAAACCAGGCCGTATAGCTTAAGCATCACTGCTCTTCCTACCTGCGCCCTGCCCCACCCTCCCCACAGGAGTATGGCGGATGCCGCAGCATACCAGGCAACATCGCAGGGTTACCCTCTTCGCGCGCACTCCGGCAACCGACCAGCCAAGCATATTGCCACCCGCCGGCCACAGAGCCACGCGCTTCGGGGGAAGCTCCTAGTGTGATCTCCCCCGCACACAGGGTACGGGTTCCCCCACACTCGTCCAAAGCTTCGCAGCGCACCGTCGTAGTGCACGGTCCCACTGCAGAGCTCCGAAGGTCCCCACAATGTTCTCAAGGTGCAGCTGCCCCACCCAGGCGAACCCATGCACTACAGGTCCCCACCTACTAAGGGCACCTGCTATGGCAGCAAGCCCATCTTGGCAAGGCTACCCTCGCCACCGGATGAGCACGGTAGAGATCACTTTCAACATTCTTTGCTGAAGCATGCATCAGTTACCCGGTTCTATACGGGATTGGGTAGAAAACCTCTCCAGCTTTACGGGTAAAAGCCGTGGAGTCTGCACCAGGGAGACATCAGTCCTGACATGCCAGGTCATGCCCAACGGCCGCTCCATCACACACCTTCCCGCCTTTTACCCGTTCAGGGGGCCCATAGCCCTTCCTCATGTAAAGAAGTTTCCTCTTCTCCCCTTAATGAGCCATGGTAGAGGTGGCTATCGCCGAACCTCTACTCCACATGCCGCATTCGTTACCTGATTCTACACGGGACTGGGTAGCTAAGCTCGAACTTTATGGGCGTGTTCGTGGAGTCTGCGGATCTATTGGGACGCTGGCCTAGTCCACACGCCGTCCCCCAACCACAAGCTTGTACCCATTGATAGTGATACAAAACAGTAAGTCGGGGGGGCTTGGGACCCTGGGTGCGCCAAACCCATATCTATTCATCTCGATTGAACGGACGCAGACCCCTGGGGGTTTCCCATTGTTTCACGAAATCACTCCAGAAAAGGGATGGTTCTTTCAACAAGTTATGGCTGAATTCCAAAACTGATAGGCAGCAACTTCACATCAAATCTCCCAAAATTAAAGCTTCAGGGAACAGAGTTGACCTACAGTGACTCTGTAAAAGATCTTGGAATCCTAGTAGATAGTAATTTAAACTGGTCTGAAAATACTGTTTCAGTATGTCGCAAAGCCTTCTCTTCTCTTCATGCTCTGTATAAATGTAAGAAATTCTTCCCCACTCATTTGAAAAAGCAATTGGTGCAGACTCTGGTGCTACCTCATCTCGATTACTGTGACTTTGCTCAGAAAAATTTGAGTTCGGCAGACATAAGGAAACTTGAACTTCTTATGAAGTAAGGTTCATCTGTGACCTACGACTGTACGACCACGTCTCACTTTCATACGACCGCTTGCAGTGGTTGCGCGTTTGGGATCGACGACGATTCCACACTCTATGTCTTCTTCACCGCCTCATACATCTGAAAACTCCCGCCTACCTCTGTTCCAATATCTCATATCTAGGACTTTCTCATAATATTAACACCAGATCCCTGAACTCAAACATACTAACCATCCACTCCCACAGCTCGGAAACCCTAGCCAAATCCTTCTTCATTTCAGCGGCTAGACTGTGGAATGAGCTTCCCCTGAAAATTAGAACTACCACAAAAATCGGCCCATTTAAAACTCATTTGAAAAAGCATTACTTATTGGAGCACTAGCTAAAAGACCAATCCTTCCATTTATAACTTAATTTTTTGATCTGAATAATATTGATGTATACAGTGTCCACCTCTTATTCTGCCTTCCCTATTATTAGTTTGTCTTGTTTCTTCATTCTACTAGTATTAAGTTTGTACCATTTACTTTTTTAACTTCCACTAGCACTAGTTTATACCATTAAATTATTAACTACTTAAGAACGAATACTATTAAGATTTTAGTTAGTATTTTACTCATAAATATTATTAAGATGATTTTTGTTAGTATTGCTCTTGAACCTAAATTATGCCAAATGTTATATAAGTGTTGTATATTGTTAGTTTGTGTAAGGTGTATATTATTTATTGTAAACACCTGGTATGATGTAAGAGAGGGCTTGACAGCCCTAATCTTGCCAGGCTAAATAAACCTTTAAATAAATAAATTCCTGACTCCTGTACTGGACCTTACGATCTTTACAACGACGACGCCTCCAGTACACTAGAGCTCGCACATGATGTTCTAAAAAAGAGGAAACTGAAGAAGTTACCCGAATGCTTGGTCCTTATACTATGCAAACGATATGACTATAAGTAAGACTAAGATTGTTGATTTCCAGTGGTATCAAACTAATTTTTCAGCTTGTTGAACGACAACAGTAGAAGATAATGAAAACGACACAAAAATATTTTTGTTTCTGTGGAACAAAAAACTACTTCAGTAATTATGTACTCCCATACTTTAACCAGTTCTTACATATGATCTCGAAACTGCGTCCTTCTGTATATGAACAATAGGAAATTACAAGTAGCTGGAATTGACTTCGATTCGACATAGTCCTAAACAGAAAGACGTAAATATGAGCAAGTTATTATAAAAGCATCGGTTAAAGTTGAATGATATAGTAGATTTGAGTGCAGTGGGCAATTTTAAAATTAATCCAGTGAAATGAGAGGAAGTTGACCATAAGGAAACGCAGCAAAATAATCGGTACAGACTGTACGATTACAGATGGAACAAAGAGAGTTAAGATGTTAAAGAAATAATAATGAATAATGGAATAAGAAGTGTATAAAAGATTTTTTTTTCTACGCACGTGAGACCAGTATGCTTAAGTAATGCCATCAGCGAGGATACAAAATTGTCTTACCAAACTATAGAAAAAATAACTGAGCTTAACTCAAACCTTAATATGTTCTTTATTCGCAATTGCTCAATTATTAAAGAGCACAGGTGCGCGTAATTGCCCTTTTGAGTATTTAAATGAATTAAATATTTCAATCCCAATCATTCATCGACATGTCAGGATTAAAGTGAATACGAGTGAATGAAATCTTAAGCCCAAGCAAACAAGGCATAGCTTAAACATTATAGTTCTTGTTGACCTCTCAAAACAGTTTAAGAAAACTTTATTTGCTTCAACATTATTGAACTCGAACGTGTATGTCAGTATGAGATATCTTAAGTCGGATCATTTCGGGCTACTCCATCGTGGGCATCCGATAAGATTCTCTATTACGCGTCCGAAGTGATGGCTAAGAATGTTGTATTGCCCCCGAGTTTCCAGCTTACTGTCGTGAACCGCTGTCGAGTTGGTTCCCGTGCTGTCCCCTGGATAGAAACCCCGGAAACCATCCGCTCTCTTTCGCCAGATAAGGAAAACAGGCACAACATCGAAACTCACTCTCTCTTTCCCAATCTTCACGTTTCGTCGCCTGGAACTTTTGTTCGGCTTTGCATTTGTGCATGGAATACATCAATTGAAGAATTCGTTAGGATTAATTTATAAAAGTGTCGTAAAGAGCTAACAGAAAATGTTAATACAGTTTTGGACACATGCGGCTCGGTGGATAATACTCTTCTTGACTTGATTCTGTAAGGCATGCGGCAGAGACGAAACCAACGGAACACTGAGGATCAGGATAACTAGCGTCGGAGTAAGACAGAAATAGAAATGCAAAACTTAACGAAACGTGTTACAACTAATTTTTTAAAAGTGACAGGTACTGTTAGTAAAATCTGTTTTCGCTTATGAATTAATATTTTGCAGTGAAATATAAGGGCTTGAATCGGGAGTTACAACAGACAACGAGGATCATCGAAGTTTGGTGGAATTCAGACTGCTACTATTGACAAATGTGTTAAGACGAAAGACGACCAATAAAGTTATATGGGATGTTAAGTAGTACACTAACACAGCAGATACATTGAATATGCGTTAAATTTTTTAAATTATGTGTGGGTCTGTCTGCTTCCTCAGTTGGCACCTGAATGGAGTAAGAAGGTCCACGGATCGAATCCCGGTTTCATTTGAATGTGTTTTAAAAGTGACCTTAACCACCTTTATTTATTCATGTGAAGATGCAAGAACGTTTTGTGTGGGAATGATTCTACGTGAAAATGTTAGTCCCAAACACCAGGTAGGTTTACCATGTTCGGCTAGGCAGCTACAATATAGGTACATTACCACGTATGTATTATTGATGTTAAAGATGTGTACAACGATTAATCAGGTTTGCCCTAAAGAAATTTACATCCAAATGAAATATGGGTCCTTAGAAACGGAGATAGAAGGCGAATAAATGCCACAAAA
>JARYHS010008074.1:39817293-39896252 GCA_031002005.1 Vandiemenella viatica | reverse complement strand
CCGGCAACGAGTTTAAAGCAAGCATCAATGAAATTCATTGGATCAATAAAATTTTGAGAATTTGAAATTGTCCCGGAATAAATTCTATTTTTAAATGCACTAAGCCTGTCTTCAAGGACTAAGCGATACTGCTGACTCACCCATCGTTGCTGCATGATCATGACTGCATAAGGCTGCCCCTGCACCAGCATACTGCCGACTTGGGCCGGGCGATGGGCGGCTGGGCCCCGGCGATGGGTCGGCGGACTGGCGGCTGGGCCCCGGCGATGGACCGGCATACTGGCGGCTGGAGCCGGGCGATGGGCTGGCATACTGTCGGCTGGAGCCGGGCGATGGACCGGCATACTGTCGGCTGGGTCCCGGCTGTGGTCGACTTGGGCCCGGCGATGGGCGGCTGGGCAGGCGAGGTGCTGCTGCTGTGGCGGGCGGTCGGCTAAGTCCTGACGTCTCCCATGGTCGCCATATTGGTGGCGGAACTGCCTCGTTGTCCTGGTGTCCGACCGCCCCCTCTGAAACATAAAAAGAAGAAAAATGTTTTAGTATCATGAAAAACATAATTTTGTAAGCATAAAATAATATAGGTAAATTACTGATGTACTGGACTTACCGATATTCCAGTGTGCTGGTGGTTGTGGAAGAACCCATTGTGGTGGCGGAGTTGGCGGCATGCTATGTGGTGGTGACATGCTCTGCGGCACATCCACGTCAATATTTGGGAGCATGCTCCATTGTGAGGAATCACAAGCTCTTTTTGGGCTACTTATTTCTTGAGAATTTCCCTTACGCTTCTCTGGGCGTGATGCTTCATCTGAAAAAGAAAAAAATGTATTAGCAATAGTTATAAAGACATGGAAAAAAAATAATCTATAGATAAATACGTACTGAAATAAAAAAGGTCGCTGAATGAAATATCCAAATCACCTGCGAACAAATAAATTAATAATATAGACTACTGCTTCAGCACTATACATTTTCATAAATATAGTTACGTTAAAAAAATATTATCATTACCGAAATCATCCTCAGCGAGAATTTCATCAATGTCTGAAGCAGAAAAAAAAAGCTCATCAGTATATGTGAAAGAATTTAAAACAGCCAGAAAAAACAAGTTAAATAACAATAATTTACTTACCAATATCGCTGAATAAGCTAAGATCCTCAGAAGACATTGCGATGATTGAAGTTTTCAGCTCGACGACTCAGAGAAGACTGGATGGCAGAAGGGGGGTCTCAGCCCTATTTATACACGCGTCTGGAGCCATGGAGAATTGGTGTGGGAAGACTGCGCCCACGATGATAAATGTGGTGCAGCTGTGCGCATTCAATTACGAACCCGCATCATGCAGCTGCGAGGGGAGCGATAATTGGAGTGTGGCGCAGCTGTGCTCATTCAATTACGGAACCCGCATCATGCAGCTGCGAGGGGAGCGATAATTCGGAGTGTGGCGCAGCTGTGCACATTCAATTACGAACCCGCATCATGCAGCTGCGAGGGGAGCGATAATTGGTGGCTTCCGGGTGCTGGCACATTCAATTACGGACCCGCATCCTGCAGCTGCGTGGGGAGCGATAATTGATGGCTTCCGGGTGTGGCGCAGCTGTGCACATTTAATTACGAACCCGCATTCAATTAAACTCCCCTAGTTCCTCGGCTCCCCTCCGCTCCAAACTGTCTGCAAAGACAGGTCCATAAGCAATACATGGGGGGGAAAAAGTGGGCTCACTCCGCTGTACATAAGGAAATAATAAGATCAATCTGAGGTTACAGATGTGAGATTGCAGCGGACCCCTGGCGCAGCTGTGCGCATTCAATTACGAACCCGCATTCAATTAGTTACCGGCACGTGCGCGGTGAGGAGGGGGAAAGTGGGCTCACTCCGGTGTCCATAAGAATACATGGGGAAAAAACTGTCCGCTGACCGCTGTACATAAGGAAATAATAAGGTCAATCTGAGGTTACAGATGTGAGACCCCCTCCCCGCAAATCAATTAACATTAATTAAAATCAATTAGTCTCAATTAAAATCAATTAAAATTAATTAAAATCAATTAAAATTAATTAGCATTAATTAAAATCAATTAAAATTAATTAAAATCAATTAAGGACCCCACGCAATTCAATTAAAATCAATTAACATCAATTAAAAACTGTCCGCTGACGCACGTCTAGCCACTACTCAGCCTGCCATCGCGGATGTCCCAGCAGGAAATTACAGCTGCAGAAGAAACCGAAGAAACAAGCAAGATCTCGTGCTGAGTCGGCGCCTGACATGCAGGGGGGCTCAGCCGCTGGAAAGGGCCGGACGTCGCAAGTTTGTCGTCTGACCAAGAAGCACGCTGCAACGCCCAGCGAAGAGGAACGGTCAGGACACCGCGCCTCACCTCGTCCCGCTTTGGATATCAAGACCGCAACCCCACGCGGCCGAACATCTGGCCGGCACAAATGCTGTGAGCAAGTCGCAGCAGAAGTGCAGTGGGGGCAGAAGCTCACCTCAATACTCGAGCTGCTAACACAGCTCGTACATCGCCTTTCCGGCGCAATCAACAGTGAAGAGAAGAACATCTCACCAAACAAGACACAACAAGAAGAGAGCAACTGAGAAGATAAACCGCAAGAAAAGTACATCCATGTAACGTCTGAAGGAAATGTCGTAAGGACAAACCCTTCGCCTTCAACTGCTCGCATAAAGTAATAGCGAGCACTACATGCTCTGACCTGCTGATTGTTTACATTAATGATTTTCACTATATTTTCGCTCTCAATACTGCCCTAGACTCGTACTTTGAAAAATTCGTACTACTTGTTTGTTTTGATTTTAATTTGTCAGTTAGTGAAATAGTTAATATTTGTTATTGCAAGGACCCCTCATATGCTACATCCCGAACTCTTCTCTGGAATTTATGTGGTTTGTAATTAAAATGTTCGGCATCCATCTTTATTTCTAAGGATCGATGCATTATAGTATTGGGATTAAGATTGTTTTATAGAACTATATTTCAAAGTTTCTTTCTGGCTTATACGTTCAATCATTCCACACATTCTTATTAATCGTAATTTCGACCTTTTGGATACGGGGGAGCTACATTTTAAAGTGGAAATTTGAACCACATAGAGCGTTCTAGCACGTTCACATCAAGAAAGCAAAGCTAATTCAGAGGTGAAGGATCATAAAAATTCCAACTGTGGCTGAGATTCGAATAACATTATTTTAGACCCGCGCAAACTGAGCATCTAGACCATTCCGCACATATTTCAAAAATTGTATTAACTTATATTTAATGTTTTGAGGAGTGTCATTGAATACCGGATAGTTTCATGGATCGCCTCCAATATATATTTATCAAGTTTAGTTAGCATGGAAATTTCTAAAAGTATTTCACATAATTGAAAAGATATAACTTGCAAAGCTGTTTCTTTGATTTTTAACCTGGGGCATTTTCCAGATCTGCTACTGTTGTAATGTGTTGGAGGGTTCTACATTTTCTTATTCAGTATCCTCGCCGGGATTAATGCATAAGTGTTTTCCTCCGATATGTGTTTACCTATTGTACTAATCTGTAAAAGCCTGTGCAATTTCCTTCTTCTCCTTGTTTAGACGTGCCAATGATTTACCTGCTGACCGTATCTGCCAGTGAAGTACATCATTTTGGATGGTACTGAACAATCGTAACAACTTTCTCAAATCAGATTTCTGGTCAAAGCTTCGGTTCTGATACCTTTATCCTTTGTATGAATATTCATTATGTACTGCTCCTTTTTTTAAAAAGTGAAAACTTCTATAGCCGTGTCATGTGATGTTTGTAGGGGGGTAAATCTGTGATTAAGTGACGTCATGTCACCGACATGCCCACCTGTAGCGCTTGGCACCTGTTACTAGGTTGCGCGTGTGATATGCGCGTTCGACAGCATTTGGAACACAGTTTTTGTACAAATTTGATGCAACTTTGCATAGGCATAGTTTAAAATAATAGAAAAATACCGTTTACGTTTGATTTAAAAAAAAAACCTAAACTCAAAGAAGGAATATTTAAGAACTGCAATGATTTAGAAGCAAAGAACTGAAAGTACACTCCTGGAAATTGAAATAAGAACACCGTGCATTCATTGTCCCAGGAATGGGAAACTTTATATACACATTCCTCGGGTCAGATACAACACATGATCACACAGACAGAACCATAGGCACATAGACACAGGCAACAGAGCATGCACAATGTCGGCACTAGTACCGTGTATATCCTCCTTTCGCAGCAATGCAGGCTGCAATTCTCCCATGGAGACGATCGTAGAGGTGCTGGATGTAGTCCTGTGGAACGGCATGCCAAGCCATTTCCACCTGGCGCCTCAGCTGGACCAGCGTTCGTGCTGGACGTGCAGACCACGTGAGACGACGTTTCATCCAGTCCCAAACATGCTCAATGGGGGACAGATCCGAGATCTCGCTGGCCAGGGTAGTTGACTTACACCTTCTAGAGCACGTTGGGGAGCACGGGATACATGTGGATGTGCATTGTCCTGTTGGAACAGCATGTTCCCTTGCCGGTCTAGGAATGGTAGAACGATGGGTTAGATTCGGTTTGAATGTACCGTGCACTGTTCAGTGTCTCCTCAACGATCACCAGAGGTGTACGGCCAGTGTAGGAGATCGCTCCCCACACCATGATGCCGGGTGTTGGCCCTGTGTGCCTCGGTCGTATGCAGTCCTGATTGTGGCGCTCACCTGCACGGCGCCACAATCAGGACTGCATACGACCATCATTGGCACCAAGGCAGAAGCGACTCTCATCACTGAAGACGACACTCCTCCATTCGTCCCTCCATACACGCCTGTCGCGACACCACTGGAGGCGGGCTGCACGATGTTGGGGCGTGAGCGGAAGACGACCTAACGGTGCGCGGGACTGTAGCCCAGCTTCATGGAGACGGTTGCGAATGGTTCTCTCTGATACCCCAGGAGCAACAGTGTCCCTAATTTGCCGGGGAAGTGGCGGCGCGGCCCCCTACGGCACTGCGTAGGATTGCGACGGTCTTGGCGTGCTACCAGTGTTAAAGACTGAGATGGAGCTCCGATGCCACGGCAAACTGGCTGACACTGACTGCGGCGGTGCCCAACCGCTGCGCAGCTAGCGCCCTTCGACGGCCAACACTGCTGTTCTGGTGTGTCCGCTGTACCGTGCGTTTGATCATTGCTTGTACAGCCCTCTCGTAGTGTCCGAGCAAGTATGGTGGGTCTTACACACCGGCGTCAATGTGTTCTTATTCAATTTCCAGGAGTGTAGCTTCATAAATTCCAAATGACAATAATACTAACGGTGTCTGCGCCTTGTGTATCAATAATGGTTTAAAAGTTATATTCGTATTCCTACAAACACATACAGTTCTTGACGCGTCAAAAATTGTGGAATTATTATCGTTTTTTAATCAGCTATTAATATTGCTACATATATTTGTAACAATTTGTCTAACAATGAAATAGTTCATTTGTACGACCTCTCAATTGCATAAACTTATAGTCTGGTAGAATTTTATAATAGTTATTTTCTGTTAAGGTTATTTGGGTTGATTTAATTAATAAGTGCAACTTTGTTAAAACGTTTTTTAAATATTTTTGTTTTTTTTTTAAATTGTTCAATCATAACGACCCTGTTACCTTTATAGCTTTTATATAATATAATAACTCCTAAAGAGGTTACAGAGAGATTTTAATGTAGCTTCGCTAACATGCAGAGCGATTTACATTACTCTCATTGACATATGCGGTAGAGACGAAACCAACAGGGAACTGAGGATCAAGATTACTAGCGTCGAAATAAGACAACCTGAAATGCTGAACGTAACTGATTAACGTAGGCCATTTCTTTCACAGTTGCTTGTTAAACTAAAAATTATTATTTAGTAAATACGCCAATACAACTGTTGTTGGATGTTATTTATTTTTCGGACACGTTTCGCCTCTCGTCGAGGTATCTTCAGTGTACAATGTTTTTCTTTAATATGCGATTAGTTATAAATTGAACATAAAGTTTTTTTTTTTCTATTTAAATATAACGAAATTATTCTATACATAGGAAGAATAATATGACTTATATTTACATATCAGTTATGAATTATCATATAGAACGTTTGTTAACACAGGTGTACAACTTACATTTACATTTTCATTTTTAGGTGTGGTAGTTGGTCTCCTATGACCACAACCAGCATTGTATTTAGTTATACAGTTTGATATAGTTTGGTTCTTATGCCTCCACTTGTAGTCAACTTTGAAGCAGAGTTTTATGCGCCTCATTATCAACCTTCAGTTTTCGCGTGTGCGGTGCTGCTGTTCTGCTGTTTTTCCCAGACGGTGCTTTGTCGGAAGTGTCGTGAACGGAGAGTTTGAATTGTGTAATTGCATTTATGTGTGTGTGCGTGTTTTGCTTTGTTTTAGCTAAAATGTCCATGTGTCAAACTCTCCGCTCACGTCACTTCCGACAGAGCACCGTCGGGAAAAAACAGCTGAACAACAGCAGCGCGCACGCGAAAACTGAAGGTTGATAATGTCGTGCATAAAACTGTGCTTCAAAGTTGACTACCAGTGGAGGGATAAGAACCACACTATATCAAACTGTATAACTAAATACAATGCTGGTTGAGGTCACAGAAGACCTACTACCACACCTAAAAATGAAAATATAAATGTAAGTTGTAATATGAATCCTATCTTTTTACACCTGTGTTAACAACGTTCTATATGATAATTCATAACTGGTATGTAAATACAGGGTGTTTCAAAAAGGACTTTACAACTTGAAAATTCATATAAATTTTATGAAACAAGGTACAGAGCTGGTTTTGATGTTGTTTTAAAGGAAAACACTTCAAGTTTTGACTCGCGTAATCCGCTAGTGCCTAATCGCGCCACACAAGCGCTAGCGGCAGTTACGTTAAAGATGGCTGCCTTCACTGGACCCGAGCGTGCTAGCTGTGTGTTTTGGTTTGAAGAATCGAAGTCTGCGACAACACTTCAGCGTAATTTCCTATATATAGAATAATTTCGTTATATGTAAATAGAAAGAAAAAAACTTTATGTTCAAATCATAACTAATCGCATAAGAAAAACATTGTACGCTGAAGATATCTCGACGAGAGGCGAAACGCGTCCGAAAAATAAATAACATCCAATAACAGTTGTATTGGCGTATTTACTAAATAATAATTATTAGTTTAACAAGCAACTGTGAAAGAAATGGCCAACAATAATCACATACGTTTCGTTACGTTCAGCATTTCAGGTTCTGTCTTATTTCGACGCTAGTAATCTTGATCCTCAGTTCCCTGTTAGGTTTCGTCTCTACCGCATGTCAATGAGAGTAATGTAAATCGCTCCGCAAGTTCCCGAAGCTACATTAAAATCTCTCTGTAACCACTTGAGGATACATTTATATATTAACAGTAATGATACAGTCAGTTAACGTATTCCATGCACAAATGTAAAGTGGAATAAAAACTTCGTGGTGAAGACATGTGATGACTAACACTGAGAGAGTGAGTTTCGGCATCGAGGATGGCGTATGCTGTTTTACAACACTGCCAAAACAGAATTGACGAAGCTAACTGCTCGGCACCAGTACTTGACAGGAAGCTGCAATTCGAGGACAACGCTACGCCCATAGTCATCACTGCAGACGCTGTTGATGGAATAGCGAATATTTCCGATGTTCATTATGATTCAGTAGTCCGGCAAGTTCCCTGTTAGGATTTCTTATCCTCACATGTTCGTTCTTTTGTTTAATGCTAGTACCTGGGTGACCGATCTTCGCTCGGTATCTTTCGATTTCTGTTCAGTATCCAAGATTTCGAGTAAAGTTTGATTAAAGTATAAGGCTTGAAGGCTTCCTAGGCGTTTTGAGGTGCACAGTTAACCAAAGAGAAGTTTAACTAACATCAGTAGGCTTACTGGTACCTGAACCTTCTACGTAATGAGGTTAGAGCCGTTTTCGAGAAACCAAATACAAAGTTGCTCCTTAAAAAAAAAAAAAAAAAAAAAAAAAAATCGTGTTAAAAACTTGAAAATCAAAACGTTATCTACATGTGAAATTTCATCCAAATCGCTAGATCCATTTGCGAGACGGACTCACAAATTGCTTTAAAAAAAATAAAAAAAAAATTCTATTAATATGTTAAACAGAAATTTTAATGCCAGTTTGGTATTAATTAATGGTGCGAGATTTGTGGTAATTCAAAGGATTCTACGATAACCCTTGATGATGGATTCTTATGTAACTCGACGAGAAAAATTGAAGGTAAAAAATATATTTTTTAAAAAAATATTTCGCTTAGTTCTCGAGATATCGTATCTCAAAATTGACGTGGTTGGTTGAAATGCGACCTGAACCAGAAGACAAATTTCGCCATAGCCAAGTTTGATGAATTCGTATGAAACTCGTCGAGACAAATCGAAAATAAGGAATTTATTTTTCTGATATCTCACTTAGTTCTGGGGATATTATATCTCAAAAGTGAAGAGGTTAGGATTAGATCCGTCCTGGACCAGAAAAAAATCCACCAAAAGCACTATGTCTATTTGGTGGAAATGTACTTTCAATGTTTTATTTTGTACCTAGTGGTTTTTGTTAGGTTGAAATACGGCCTGGACCAAAAGAAACGTCGCCAAAAGCACAAGGAACTATACCTATAACTGATTTTTGACATGCTATATCTCGAAAACCAAGAAAATTTATTATTTATTTTCGATATGTTCATCGAGTACTATGAGAATTCATCATCAGGTTGTGACGTCAATAGAACATCATCTGTGCTATATTTATTCACTCCGATAAAACTATGCTCATACCTCGCAGTAATCTCACATCTTCTGATCAGCATTTCAAAATGATAATAAAACAATTCCCATAAGAAGTTACCTTCGTTATAAACAATAAAGCACAAGGTCAGACGATTCAAAAGGCAAGATTCTATTTATCAGAACCCGTTTTTTCGTATGTGCACTCGCACGCGGCTTTTCAGGAATTTGTAGATGTATTAATATTTAATTATGCACTTTATTATCAAACTCTACTCGAAATCTTGTATATTGAACAGAAATCGAAAGATGTTTTATAATTAAGGTGGTAGTATTTAATGGCTAACTAACAACCACTATTTATAGTCAAAAAGTAAAACGATGATTACTTTATAACTGGTACCGGTAATATTAATTTCAAAGAAGTTTCTGTAAAGTTATCACCTCTGATAAAACCATTGATAATTTTTAATTATCTTTCTTTTTAAATGTTTTACAATTGAACTTGCAGTGCTAATATTTCCACAGGTCAGCCAGTATACAAGAACTGTTCGTTTACTTATTCTTTGGAATCAAAGAAAATCTATTTGTAGGCTTTCTGGTACCTGAATTGTCTACGAGATGGCGCTAGTGCCGTTTTCGATATACGGAGTGACAAAATTGTTCATATTTTGTAAACTCGCTTTTTAGTAGGGAAGACAACTATTCAGGTAATCTTAAAAGTCAAAACATTATCTAAATACCAAATTTCATCCAAATCGTCACAGCCGTTTCCGAAATCCGAAATATATATATATATATATATATACAAGAATTGCTCGTTAAAGATATAAGATTCCAAATTTAATAATGTTGAACCAATTAAATCGATCGTTTTCATAAACTGATTGAGAGATCAATAAATATCGTACTGTTTGAGATGTGCCCTTTTTTGTGGTTAGTATTTCGTTCATCCCCACTCATTTTAAAATAATCCTTATATACTTTGACTAGTGTTCGGCAATAAATGAGAATTCCATCTAATTTAAATACCCAAAAAATGAAGTTTATATGCATCTGTGTTCATCGTATGCTTCCATGAGATTTGTGCACCCATTGAATCAGTGAAGCTGAGCTTTAAAATGCGGATGCTTGAGACTCCGTGGATACCATTCAAAAATACAAAACCAATCCCACAAGAAGACAACGATCTCAAAAGCTGAATTTACTGTCTAGAAATTTTTCCCGCTAGTAAAATTGATACCTGTGACAAGTAATTATCTTTGATTCATTAGATCAGTAAGCAGTTATTAAATGTATGAAGTATCTCATTACGTATAACTTAGTTTAACGTTCTGCCATGCTGACTGCGGTTTTCCGCGGATTTCCGCAGTCTCTTCAGGGGAATGCCGGGTTACTTCCTATCATATTCCACGGCCGAATTCCTTCCCATTCCCTCCCCGTAGGTAATCTAGGCTAAAAAGGATCCCTGAGACCCTACCACTGGGAAGATTGATTTTTTTTTATTTAAAAAAAAAGGCCAAACAAATAAAAAAGCAAAAAATGCTGAAGGATCACCAAGAACCGAGCCAGGTAGACCCGACTCGGTTTAGTAGGGTGAACTATCTACCGCGAATGAAGAAACCTCTACTCTTTTTTGGAGGACGCTATTCCAATTTTTGTCGGGCTCTTTTCGGTTTTCCTTCTTCCTTTCTAATAGTGTTGGGGATCACAACGTTTTATGAAACTACGTTTCAACTTTCTTTTCGCCATGTCCCTTTAATCAATTCACATAACTGTAATAATAATTTAGACCTACCTGGTGTAGGGGACCTGCAGTTTAACGTGGAATCCGAATCACACAGAGTGTTATAGCATCTTCACAGTAACAAAACGAAGTTTTATCACAGCTAAAGGTCACTGCTAATTCCCGTAATTTCAACCAAAGCCAGGATTCGAACCGCAATCCTTCATAACTCATCACGCACCAACTGAACAACCAAAGGACACATCCTTCAAAATTTGTATATTTTATGTTATTTTCCTTTACTGTATTAGAATATGAGATTACATCAGAAACTCCTACATGTATTTTCTGTTCAACAACCTCGAAGGGATCAAGCCATATGCCTTTGTAATTGTTTTTGCCATATATGATTTTCTGTCATACTATCCAGTGTATTTTACTTCTTCTCCTAGTTTTCATGTTTCGGTACTTTGTACGCCTTCTAGTATCTGTCAGTTAGGTACATCATATTCTGTGCTAATGACGTGGCTTTCCAGGCATTGTTGATGTAGTTTTCTAATCAAAGCTTTCTTTTTACACGACTTCATTAACTAATGTTCCTTTTCTTAACATTTAATTTTATGCCTGGTTATTACTACCTTTTAAGGTTAAACTTATTCCGTATCCTTAACCGCTTTTTCATGTGCTTTTCCTTCTTTTGATAATAACCTTATATGAATTTTATATTAAATAGTTTCATTTCTTTTCTACACCCAGTTCTGATTTATAATGCAGTATTTAATTAAATTACCCGTGTTGATATAAGCCTGTAAAGTATTTTCTCTTATCAAATATATGTTGCTGGTTTATTCAATTCTCATCTTCATATTCTTACAGTTTTTAACTCGTGACCGTGGTATTCTAATTGTACTTTTAACCAGAACATGATCTGGATCAATTATTTCTTTCTGAATAACATATGAGTCTTTTTCATATTAATGTACTTACTAAAATACCGTAGACATATCCATTTTAATTAACGACATGTTCGCGTTAGTTAATGGTGAAATAGGGTTGTTATTAACTCTTGCGTTTTAGTATCTCATGACTTTTATGTAAGTACGAGGGTTATTTTTTAAGTAAGAACCGGTTCGCGATGTCCTCTTAAATCACACACGAACTAAATTGAAACGCATGCGCACACTAATCTGGCATCGTTTGAGCACGCGTAGACGCAGTTATCGCAAAATCAGCTGAGTGTACACTTCGTGGTGAGCGATGGAAGTGATTAAGACGATCCTGAATCCCGCCGCATGTTAAATAAGGTCAGTCATCACAGATTCTTGTCAGCAAGAAATGTGACACCGGCGGAAATTCATCGCCAGATCTGTCAAGTGTATGGTCCCAATGCAATGAATGAAGGTAAGGTTCGTAAGTGGGTAAGATTATTCAAGGAAGGTCGGGAGAATGTGCACCATGAACCGCTCTCGGGCCGGCCATCCGTAATCAACGACGATCTTGTGCGTGCGGTAGACAACAAAGTTCGTGAAAACAGGCGTTTCACAATTTCCACTTTGTCCTTGCATTTTCCACAAGTTTCATGATCCGTCCTCTACAACATTGTGTCGGAGAAATTGGATTACAGGAAGTTGTGCTTCCGATGGGTTCCAAAGATGCTTTCTGAGCAACACAAAACGAAAAGTTGTGCTAGTGCATTGACGTTTTTGACCCGATAACAAGAAGAAGGTAATGGATTTTTGGACCACATCATCACAGGAGACGAGACTTGGGTGTCCCATCTCTTTTTGCACCTTAAGAGGTTCCTCGGCAGCACGCGTTTCAACAATGATGATGAAGTGAAATTTGCGGTTCAGCAATGGTTTTCCGCTCAGGCGGCAGACTTCTATGATGTTGGTATACAAAAACTCATCTCACGGTATGACAAACGCTTGAACAATAATGGCAACTATGTGGAAAAGTAGGCGAAAGGTTGCAGCATGTCATGTTGCATAAATTACCAAAATATTTTTCGTTGTTAAAAGTTTATTGCCAACCGGTTCTTACTTAAAAAAATACGCCTACTATTACTACTCATTGCATCAAAGGTTTTCTGCGGATTCTCATAGACCTTGACAGATTTATCTTCTGTTTTTAGTCTTTGTGGACAAACACTGCAATTGCTGCAGCTTTCCACTTGTACTCTGAAGTCTCGCTTTCCGTTGACTTACATATGCATAGACGTTTACCTAACCGCTAAATCTTTTGTCTTTCATTGTGGTTATAACAGCTTTTGCTCTAATTTTCTGTACTCCATATAACTGGGTGATCCACGTTGTTTTGTTAACATGAACTACTCGTATTTCAAGACTCTCATGAGTGGAAACAGTTCGTAATTAACAGCAATTTTCAGTTCAGAAGAAATCTTATTAAGTATCATTACACCGAGGACGTGTATTCGAATCCGCGTCCGGGCATCTAGATTTGAGTTTCCCATGGTTTCCCAAAATCACTCCAGGCGAATGCCGGGATGCTTCCTTCAAAAAGGCCACGGCCGAATTCATTCCCGTTCCTTGTACCCAGTCCCATCCAGCCTCTAACGGCCTTAGCCGTCGACGAGGCGTAAAGCAGTAAAAAAAAAGAATGTATCATTACGTTCTGCGTTTCCGTTACTGTGGTACTTAGATGCTCGTAATCCTAATAATGAGTTATCAGCTTGCTTCTTCTCTATGATTCAACTTTCAAATTTCAACGCATCATCCACACGATAAATAAGACATACCGATCTGTTAAAATGATGTATTCAGTGCGTAAATATGTCGAAAAGCCGAATAAAAATGACAAGACATTAATGACGCTATAAACACAGTTACTAATGCGACCATAACAGTAAACCTATAAAGCACAGAGGAAGAGACAGTATGTGCGCTGGAACCTAGTTAGGCTCTCTAGCTGGTGTCTGGCCAAAACTCGCAACCTTTCTGTGACTACACCTCGGCCGATGCCCCTGCTGGAACAACCTCAACTGCTTACACTTATAAGAATGAACAAGGTGAGCAAATAATTATCCTGCAACACAGTTACTTTTAATAAATTGTTTATTTATTAATTTATGGCGTGACGCGTTTCAAGATCTGAATCTCATTTTCAAACGCCGTTTTTATTTTTATTTTTACATTCTTGATGTGACGAGTGCTCGTGTACGTTTCTGCTGGATGATAGCAGGTTTTATTTTGTGTTTCCTGAAAATGATATTGTGGAGTGTATACACAGTTTTTGCAAATAAGATGAAGTGGAATATTATCATTGAAATGAAACTTACATTTTGTGGAGACTTCTTCAAAAACACGAAACACAGAAAGTCACACGTGCACTTAGTCACTATGTTTACATACAGATAAAGCAAAGATGCTTCAGTATATCTTAAATTTAACAAGCCAAAACAAAGATACTTCGCTACAATGATGTACCAAATGGACTTCATGGAAGAATTAGAAATCTATACACACCACAATTTATTTAAAGACACTATACTAAATGAAAGATTAGAGAGTGATTCTGTGAACTTCTTCAGATGTTTTGATAACATATTATAACGTGCCATTATCGGCTTAACTACCATCGTAAATGTAATATAATGTTTTTAGTGAATATCGAAAGTTATTGTAAAATCATAGTACAACCTCTGTAATAAAAACTTTTATCTTTAGTCATGTACATCATTGTAGCGAAGTATCTTTGTTTTGGTTTGTTAAATTTAAGATATACTGAAGCATCTTTGCATTATCTGTATGTAGACATAGTGACTAAGTGCACGTGTCACTTTCTGTGTTTCGTGTTTTTGAAGAAGTCTCCACAAATGTAAGTTTCATTTCAATAATAATATTCCACTTCATCTTATTTGCAAAAACTATGTATACACTCCACAATATCATTTTCAGGAAACACAAAATAAAACCTGCTATCATCCAGCAGAAACTTACACGAGCACTCGTCACATCAAGAATGTAAAAATAAAAATAAAAACGGCGTTTGAAAATGAGATTCAGATCTTGAAACGCCTCACGCCATAAATTAATAAATAAACAATTTATTAAAAGTAACTGTGTTGCAGGATAATTATTTGCTCACCTTATATTTCAAAACAGTTACAGACTTTCAAAAGTCCATTTATCATGGATAAAATAAAAAAAGAATGAACAAGGCTACTGCTGATTGCTTCCAGCACGATAGGCTGCAGATACTGTCTTTAGATATTTTACTCTACAAAATGCATTCACTATCAGCTCTTAGCCAACGCAATCGGAAGAACATTCCTCTTGAACGATTGTTATCCATATCTCCTTTTTCTGTAGGTGGTAAAAAATTCTCTCTTATTGGCTAAACCATTTCCAAATCTTTCTTAATGTTTATTCCAAAGCGTTGTAACTGCACAGATCAATAGAGTGGAAAATTCTGTATAAATAAACATTACGTCCAAATATTGACATTCCCCGACTAAACAGTCTTTGGGTCGTTCTGACACACACTGCTATGGGATTTCCGAACCCAGAGAATCAGACGAGTTTTGAAATGCGGATACTTCAGACTCCGTTCTGAACCACTCACCATATGATAAACATTTCAAAATTAATTTTTTTGTTTAATCTTTTCAATAAATAAAAGTAATTCATGTAACCACTAATTGTCATTAATAACCAATTGTCATTAATTAATAAACCAGAGTTAACACCCAGCTACTAATCGTACGACCATTGTTTCGTTACCTATAGCTTGCTTAATTATACTCTACTTTTTTTCTGTAGGTTGGTAAGGAGAATTTCGTTAAATAGAACGTGCGACTACTTTGGAATTCCAGCTTTTACGTGTGTAGCACATAAAATTTCATCAACTTTTCCTTTTACTATACAACTTTTCCCTGGACATCTTATCTCAGTTCCGTCTACGATCTTCACCTATGTCTCCTTTTTTTTCTATTCTAGTGTTAGTCATTCATATCTTAGCATATCTTCGTCTTTCAAAATTAACAGGTACTCTGATTCTAACATCTATATTATACAATTGTATTCTAATCCTTCCTGTCCATCTTGTTTATAGCTCGTCTAATTTCGTTTCTGCTGCCAGTTAAATGCTTCCGTTCCTATCTACAAAATAGCACATAAGCAGACCGTAAATATGAAATCGTATATACTATGTCCTGAACATAAATAGTTAAGCTATGCGTCATATTTTTTGTGACACAATAATGTGATGTTCTTTGAAAAAGCTATTGAATATTTTCTATTTTAAATTGTTGTCCATCGAGATGATGTCTAACGAAAATCAGCAAGAGTGCATTGACGTCGAGTCTTCTCGAACATTACCCCTCACCAACAACGCTGACACAAAGAAATTTAACGTAAAACATTACACAGATTTTCTTGATGTTTACAACTGTGTAAACAATCCCATAACTGCCTGTCTTACCGAAACTTTTACTCCTGTTACTGTATAATACAGGGTGTCAACGAATGGTGTCCCTGATTTCAAAATGTAAAATCTCGAAAAAAAAAAATCATTCTTCTGTCGATCTTTGTTTTCAAGAATTTACATTTTGAAATCAGGGAATCCTTTCGTAGACAACCTATAAGTTTCTAGAGTATGGAGAGACATTAATATATGGACATGCGGTACAGCCACGCATATGCGATTTGGACTATTAGATTTTTAAGAACGTAATAGTTCTGGTACAAACTGTATTGATTCTTCTGATGAGGTATTCCACTTTTCGATATTAATTGATGACACTTTTACAACGAACGGCAATCAGAGGAATATTTAGAAAAGACTAATTCTTCAAATTTTGACGCATTCTACGTGCAAAAGGGAATGAAATTCCAAATAGTTTCGATTTTTGTAGTCTGATTACATGTAGAAGGGTGCCCAACACCAATCAGTGTTTAACCCTCTGACTAGGCTTCGCGAAGAAACCAGATCACTATGTTACTTCAAGATCATTGCACCGTGCTATGAAACTTCCTGCGTTGGGTTTTCCTAGATGATGTGACTGTAAATCTCTCCGCTAGCATGAAAATCCGTCCAGTAATTTAAGCGAACATCGCGGTCGATGAATCAGACGTTGCTTCTCGCAGTGTAACTATTTGCATTTTATTATTTAAAAGATTCTAGTACCAATACCAACATTCTTCAATATTTACTTTCTTCTGCTTTGAATACACAGCCCGCTTCACCCATTAAGAGGGATGAATGGAATGTCAATAAATATATATATATAGTACAAACATTCTTCAATATTCTCTTCCCTTGTATACACATTTCTGATCAATGATTTCGTGTATCATTTTCACTCTTTCGTTCATATTTGATGATTAATAGGAGTTGTTAACTTAAGGGTTTCTGCTTAGGGACCGTGCACTAACTACGTGGTTCGGCCCAGGGGGGGGGGGGGGGGGTTGGCTGTAGGGATGGGCATTTAAAAAATATATCGATAAATATCGAAACGATATTTACAAACACTATCGATGTATATCTAGGGGAAAATATCGATATTATGGGCTATAGGGAGTAATTATCTATAAAAGAAATGATAAAATACACCAAAATATTTAAGAAAATTCTGAAAATTAAAGACACAGGTAGAAATTATACAAACTTTTATTAATTTATTATTTTTTTCAATCAATCAAACCAGTATTTGTCTGATATAGATATAGATATTTCTGTTTTACGTGCTCCCCTGTCAATCTACTCCTGTTGTTCGGTACAGCTAAGTTGACTGCAGGAGCCACTCTCTTGGACGGCACAGAAGAAGCTGGAGCACTGGCAATTCACCCAAAACTTTACTGGGTCTGATTTTCTGTCTATTAATGGTTGGTCCAGATACTGCTTAAGCTCATTAGGAACTGACCCTGAGCTTGGAACCTCTTGCATAACAGTAGTGCTAAGGGATAATAGCTTTTCATGTGCGGACCAAATTGATGCGTTATCTGCGATATATTGTGTTGCTGCTGTAGGCCTTACTTCTGGAGAACGTTGTCCTCGTCGTCTAAGTTCCAAGCGAATATCATTACTTATTTTCGATATCGCATTTGACACACCGATTGGAGAAGTGAAGTGTATACGTTTGAAACGAGGGTCCAAAATGGTAGCTGCTGGAAGGAATGTATTTCTTTCTAAAGGACTTAATTTCTCTTGAATTCTTTGGAGTAAAGCCTCTTTTACCTTGAATCCTAAAGTGGTCGAAGGAAATTGATTCTCTTCAAGAGACAGGTTCGACGGTAGAATGAAATAGTGATATCTTTCCTGTCATATTATGCCGACTCGATATTGTTTGGGACCAATCCTTCGTTACCAACAACTTTCTATGTTCAATTCTGGCAAAAAAAATTCTTAATCCACGCGTACGAAGTCGCGGGTACGAGCTAGTCCTATATAAACTAACATTCTGTATTCAAGGTTACCGTATTCAGGATTTTCGTATTCAAGATTTTCGTATTTGCGGCTAATTTACGGAACGTATTCCTTGCGATTAAGGAGTTTTGACTGTAGACTAGATTATAAACATTTAAATGAATTAACAGTCATTCCTAATAAATTGTGGTTTTCAACCCATTAACTGTTATTCGTAAATGAAAAAAAAATCATTTGAAAAGATAATACTTCAACTACAAAGATAAAATAACCGCTTACATGTTAATATAAAAATTACGTTAACGTAAAGCTGTTAAAATTTAACAGCTTTTTTTTTACCTCTCAACCGCTGATGAAGCTTTTATATTTCGACGAATTCACTTTTTAAGACACTTTGAAAAAATTGGATATGTACGTATATTTGTCCTATATATATGTAACGATTAAATTGGATACTGAATTGCGTTCGTAGAAAAAATACCGAATTGGTGCTTAAAAACGATATTCTAAATACAATATCGATGTAATAAAAATATCGTTATAAATATAGATAATTATTAGAAAAAATATCGATACATCGATATATTTTGCCCATCCCTAGTTGGCTGGAAGGCTACGTGGACGGGGGGGAGGGGTTCCGAGCCAGGCCACGTAGCTTTCATTTCATAACATTTTTCACAGTTAAAATGACGAACAGAACTCACAACAGCATGTGAATATTTATTTCCCTCAGTTAATTATCTCTGTATGTAATTTACAATAGTGTGACAAGAGAAAACAGTACAAAATGTCTTCTGCAATCAAAAGGGAAAAAAAGTTGCGGGCTACGTGGGGGGGGGGGGGGGGTAGAAGCAAAAGCCTCTTAGGGCTGCATGGGGGGGGAGGGGGGTTTACAGGAGGGCAAAATGGAGCTACGTGGTTTATGCACGCTCCCTTAGGCAATACATCGGTGTTTTTATTTCAAGTTAAACAACGGAACCCTTCACCGAAAATTTACGGTGCATCGCTTAAAAACATCGATGTTTTTTCAACATCAAATAGTTTTATATTTTTCTTAGCAGAACAAATACAAACCAAAAATATTTGCCTGCAAATGCAGTTTCATTTATCTCTTACCTGTTCCTTTGTAATCGCCAAGAGAAAATGTGGCAATAATTTGATATTCACCATTTCCAGTTTGAAAGCAGATAGTTCGTTGTATTTTTTTACTTACGGTTTTGCGCCTCGTCGACGGCGACGTCATTAGAGACGGGATGGCACTGGGGACAAGGAACAGGAAGGAATTCGGCCAAGGCCCTTTCAAGGAAGATAGATAGATAGATATGTTCACTTTGATCCCATGTGAGAATAATCTCGGGGATGTGGAACAGTACATACACTTATTAATAATGTCAATATTACTATATAATTGATAATATTGTTATATATTGACAACAAGTTAGCAACAACCCATTAGTATAACCAATATCTCCTGTAATCTACAAATACAATCCCGAGTTAATTAATACTTATTATGGGGAATAGTGTATACACTTGTTACCAGCATCTAATAACCAGTTATTTTCTTACCAACCAGTTACCATGATAAGTTTCACTGTAATTTGTGACTACATATTATATTATGTTAGTTGCTATTTATGTGGAACAGTACACACACCTATTAGCAATATAAATTATATTACCGACAACTCATAAGCAGTCAATTACTTAAAAACCTATTAGTATGATAATTTTTTACAGGAGGTTTTGAGTGCATGCTATCCCGTGTTAGTTACTATATATGAGTGAAATTTTGTAAACAGTGGAATTAGTTCATTTGTCAAAAGTTTCAACAGAAAGAAAAACCATATATCATTTTAGTAATTGTGGATAATTTTGTCACCTTCCCCTTCCATACACCATATATACTATTTTATCAGTCATTCTAAGTTACCAAATTCCAAGAAGCATTCCGGCATTCGCCTGGAGTGATTTTGCGAAACCATGGAAAACTTAAATCTGGATGCCCAGACGGGATTCGAACCCGCGTCCTCCAGAATGCAAGGCCGGTGATTTTCTGTTCATCCAACATTAAAAAATTAATATTGTAATACGATATGCAGTTTTATGAGTGAGATATAGCTTTTTAAGTGAATCTAAACTATGGATTAACAGAAATATTTTATTAGGTTACCAGACCATTATAGAAAAAAACCAACCATTAAATACTAAATTTGCCTAAAAATAATAATTTTAAATCTAACGACTTATCACCAATGGTGTTTAGGCAAACTTTGTATAAACAAAAGTTATGTCAATCGTTTTCTTTTCATACCACCGACCCTGGTGGGAGAGTTGTTAGCGATCTGCCTTCGCATTCCGGAGGACGGCGGTTCGAATCCTCGTCCGGGGATCCAGATTTGGGTTTTCCATGGTTCCCCTAAATGACTTCAGGCCAATGCTGGTATGTTTCCTTAAAAGGGCCATGGCCGAATTCCTTCCCCTTGTCCACAGGCCCATCCTGCCTCTAATTCAGTAGCCTTCGAAACTAAACGTTCGGATGGAACAGATGTCCGGGAAATAGTCAACTCTTTAAAGGGAATTTTATAAAGTTTAGAAAACTGAACTGTAAGATCACTCCAGATTTCCAAAGGATTCTTGTTGAGTCTACTGACTACGCAGGTAAATAGATAATTCATCAGATATTACATTCTCGGACTGCGTTAATTTCCAGCTCTTGTTAACTGATTTGTGATGATCTTCCCACCAAGAGATGTTCTCTTTTGGTTTTACAGATTGATTTGAATCAGAATCCAACATTTCGATTTTTTTTGTGTTATTTGTCACTGAGTCTTTGATGTTTGCGACTTCTGCAGAGGAAGCAAGTGCGTCACTGAAGAGCATTTTCAAACCTCGGATCCAATACAGTGGCTATGACAAGTGGAGTTGCTCTCTCTATAGCACACATTCTTTTATCAATTTCTTTAAGCAAAAACGATTTGAAATCTTTGGCGAGTGAGTCTTCCAGTCCGAGGGGTTGGATTTTTAAAACTAAGCAATGGATTAACGGAATCACCTTGCTGCTAGTGCAGTACCTACCACCAGACACTTCTTTGGTTGCACTTCGAGAGGTCGTAACACTTGTAAAATAGAGGAGAGAATTGACAGTTCTGATGCATTGAGCATCAGTGGATCATTTTTTATGGTGAATAATTATATTATTGACGACAATGCGTAACTTTAAAACACTCCCGATCATGTAGTATATTCTGTTACATCTAGTCGGAACTTCTTGAATCAATTTTACCTAGCGGGGCGGTGTAACGGTTAGCGTTCTCGCCTCGCATTCGGGAGGACGGCGGTTCGAATCCCCGTCCGGGCATCCAGATTTGGGTTTTCCATGGTTTCCCCAAATCACTCCAGGCAAATGCCGGGATCCTTCCTTCAAAAGGCCATGGCTGAATTCCTTCCCATTCCTTGCCCCCATCCTTTCCCGTCTCTAAAGACCTCGATGTTAAAAAGAGACGTAAAGCAGTTACAAAAAAAAAAAAAAAAAAAAAAAAAAAAAAAAAATGAATTAATTTTATTTCTTGACCCCTTGTTTTGCATTTAAAACTCGTTTAATACCTACACCGAAGTGTGCTGTGATCCCAAGAAAGCTTCTCATGCTCATACTTTCTGTACCCTTGACAGTCGTTAGTGTTAGATTTTCTACATTTTTAATTCATTTCTGTTGACAATGCATCATATTTGCCATCAAACCGGCGAGTCAACGGCGTTGTAATGCGGTGCGATCACTGTCATTAGCCCTCATTTTCAACAGTCGTAAATGGTTGATTGTCGTTACAAAGCATATGAATCAAGGCATTATTTATTTTTAAGGCTATGTTACCATTTGTCGGAAAAGCACGTATATATTCGAAAATGTCCACAACCGACTTTTGACGCTTCAAAGACGGAGGGACAGGATCATCTATATGGATTGTGTTGATGAGCGCGTCAATGCTATATTTTACAATTCTATCACATCAGTTGTACTTGTAGATGGCAGCGATTCAGTTTTGGGGAAAGAACGTTTGGAGACTTTTAATTTTTTTCGCATTTGTTTTGCTGTCGATCTTGGATAAGCTACCCGTCACTTGAGAATATTCCCTGTTAACTTCAAAAAACGCAGTCCTGTGGATATTTCTTTCGTGGCCAATCAATTTTGATGTGTTGCCACAAGTTTTAATAGTTTTTTGGCAAAGTCTGCTTTTTGTAAGTTTTCATTTCCTTCAGTTTTTAGTGAAAAATTTCAAAGCATTACTTTTTTTAGGAGCGGCCATCTTGTAATCAACAAAAAAAGAGAGAACTCGTGTTCAAAGTTGTTTCGATAAATACACAACACTATTGGTGGAGTTCACAACATTTAAGTAAATCAAACCTTAGTTAATTTGTTCACAGATTTAAAAAGGTTCAACAAAAACAACTTATTAATGGAATGATTCGGTGCAATTAACGTAAGTATCGATATTTGCCAAAATTATAGAAAACAAAACGCTTGTTTGGCACAAATACGTAGTGGTTAGGTTTATAAACATAAAAGAATTACTACATATCTTTTCAACCCCGAACATGCAACCAGTTTATATCTACAGTATCACATATCACATCACTTATTTGTTCTAGAGTAATAATATCTTATTTTGATTCACAACAAACTCCAGCAAAAAGTAGGAGTGAACCTAAGAGATTAATTTTATTCATTCACTCATATGGTCAGGACAGCCAATGGCAAGAATAATTCATCTTCTCCGTTGTTATGTCGCGCTAGTTGTTCACAGATGTTACTATATGTTAATGGCAGATACATCAAACTGAAATAATTTAATTTTGAATAAATTTAGCAGTCCTAAAATTTATTTTTATTGTTCTTTGTCAGTATTAGGCATCGAATAGAAAAATTCTTTAACAAAACATCGAATCAATCCGATGTATCGTACAGCAAACATCGAATGGGTCGATGTTTAGTGAATATCCCTATGTTGACTCATTTCCAATTAATCTTCGAGCCATTTATTTGTTTATTTCTCCATTGTATCACTAACTAAAAACCTCAAATTTCTTCCTTATTACTCCATTGCCAATGTAATCTGCTTTTCTGCATCTTGTAAATTCTGTGATATACATTCGGCTTTTATCTTCCTTTCTAAGGATCCATGTTTCATTTGCATGTAACAGTCCTGTTATTACCGTTGTCTTATTGAATTACATTCTAGGTTTCTTTCCGGCAAGTCCTACTAATCGTTCCACGCTTTCTCAATTCGGGGGTCGGTCAATAAATCATTAGAAAAAGGTAGAAAAACAATAATTTTCTGTTTTTTATTTTACAGTGTAATCGGCTTTTAGTTGAAAAGACTTTTCCAAAAAGTAGGTTTTTATAAGTTCTGCAAAATGGGCAACTGTTTGGGCGATGACCTTCATGTTCGACATGAACCGTTGTCCATCGAGCCTTTCATTTAAGTTTGTAAATTGAAAAAAGTCACCGGAGGCCAAATCTGGCCATAGGATGGATGCTGTAATAATTCGAACATTAATTCCATAATTCTGGCCATCGAAACTGTACAGGTGTGCACCTCTGCATCGTCCTGTTAAAAGAGGATCTTTTTCTTTTCCAAATGATAATGTTTCTTTATCGAATTAATCGCCTAGCGGGTGCAATAATGACACATACTCAACTCACATGTTCATAAAGTTACGTGATAAATAGGCATTTTATTAAGAAGAGGACACATTCTACATGAATGCGTTTGAGTATACGGGGTGTGTCAGAAAAGTTATGAGACTAATTTTTACTTACAAAAGTTTTTATTTTTTCAAACAACAATATTATCCTCTTCAAAGTAGTTCCCTTGCGGGAAGTCGTTGTTTCCACTCTTCGTAGGCTTCAACTGGTAGAACTGGTCGATCACAGTCTTTTGAAAGTTCTCCAGAATTCCAAAATCACGTCCTTTGCGGGAAAAGGAAAAAGTTACAAGGACTTAAATCAGATGAATAGGAGGGTTAAGGGACAACAGGAATGCATTTTGAAGTCAAAAATTCACTGATGGAAAAAGTCGTGTGACGCGGGGCATTGTCATGATGAAGTATCCACTTGTCTGTAATGTCTGGTCTCACATAAATCACTCTTTTCTAGAGCCTTTCAAGGATTCCTTTGTAAAACAGTTTGTCCGGAAGGAACAAATACTTTATGCACGATACACCTGTCAATTTTTGTCAGTTTTTGAAGTTGAAGGTCTCCGTTAGCGAGGTTGATCATCAACTTGTTCTCGGCCTTCCAAAAATGTTTTGTGCCAGCGGCAAACTTCTGCACTTGATATGCGATGTTCCCCATAGGCCTGTTTCAACTTTTCAAAGGTCACACTCGCGGATTCCCCAAGTGTAACACAAAACGTGATTGGACAACGTTATTCTAAATTCCGATGCTCCATTTTCGTAGCAAACAACAAAAACACAACTTCACTGATGGCGCTGTCAAAAATAATGTGTTGGCTGAACGGAGTTGAAACTCGGACAGATCATGTGGAAAGGACGAACAAACCGGCCTAGCACAGACCGTAGTCACAGCGTTGCCAGATCGTTCGCAGTGTTCCCAATCTCATTACTTTTCTCATACACCTCGTAGACCTTAAACAGAAGCTTTGGTTAGTATTCTGTCTGAGGTTTGTAAAATAGTACCGTTACAGGTTTTACATTTAATTTAATTTAATTGCAATGGAGCACAGGCTCCGGTGGCAATTTCCCTACACACCCATCTTTCCCCTATCCTACACCTACCTACATTTGCCCTCTACAAATTTCATCTTTAAATTCTTTCAAAGTTTTCGGTAAATTATTCATCATATCTCTTGATAACTCATTCCAATCCCTGACACCCTTACCTAAAAAAGAAAATCTTCCCACACACTTGTGCCTGAAATCGAGTGCCAGCTTGTGGTCATGGTAATCTTTTCCCTTCCATGCACTTTTCATACCTATTGCAATATCTTTCCATGCTTCATCGCCAGTATACGCCCTGTACACTCCCATGACCCTCCTCATTCTCCTCCTGTCTTGCAATGAATCCCATTGCAGCTCCTTTATCATATCCGTCACTGATTGCATTCTGCGATAATTTCCAGAAACAAATTTAGCAGCCCTTTTTTGCACCCTCTCCAACTCCTGTATTTGATACGTAAAATGAGGGTCCCATACTACACTACCATATTCGAGCAATGGTCTGACCAAAGTTTTGTAACCCAATTCCTTGACTTCTCTCGTACATCCCCTCATCACTCTCTCCAACAAGTGCAGAACTTTGAAACCTTTTCCTACCACCTGTCCTATGTGTCCTGCCCAGTTAAGTTTGTTATCAAAAGTAATTCCAAGATATTTACATTTCAAATCTTCAGCAAGCAATTCTTTCCCCACCTTATATTCATAATTAACCTTTTGTTTTTTACTTGTGTATCTAATAAGCTGACTCTTCGTTGCATTTATCTTCATTCCATGTTTATTAAGTACTACAGTTTTTGGAGTTTATTATTTAGTGGTCTGATTATAATTCCCGACTATGATAACGTACTACATTGCAGGAAACTGAATAAATAAATAGACAAAGCTACACAGTTAAAAATTATATTGAAAGAACGAATTTGTTTATCTATGATGTAGTATGATCTTTGGAGAGTATCCTTTGAGATTATGAAAAGAGTGTGAGTGTCATATGTGGCGCCCATCTGTTCTAATTACAAACTGATTATTACTTCTTGCTCCGTACCCCCGGCACGTAATAATACATATTTTAAACTAGACCACAAGTTCTAAAACTGTGAAAACCACATCCACATTGGTTCTGTACTTTTCGCGTTATGTGGTAATGCTAGGCTCAATGAGCGGAAAAAAAGACCACAACGCCTTCTAGTTCCTTGAAAACGGCTACAACACGTTATTCGCGTTATGGCACTTACAAAAAACAGTCAGAATGGTTTTTGGCAAACTCAGAAAGGCTAAAACGCGAAATTCGCGTTTGGTCTAGGTTGCATTCTCCACACCCTGAGCTGTGAGATGAGGGACGAGGGCATTCGTAGCATTTAAAACTGAACGAAGTTACATATATGTTAAAAATGAAGGAAACACATATGAATGTTTTAAGGTAAAATTAATCAAAACAATTAAAATCAAGTTAAGTCACATATGTGTTGCTGCTTAAATACCTACAACGAAAATTGCTGCGTAACTCCTCTAAGGATAACTATACTTATTAGCGATTTGTAATCAGTCCATTAATTGTACTTTACAGGTGATCTATACTTTCACCAAAGTATTCTTCTTGTTTCCTTGTTTCGTGAAATTGTCTTTAGGTGACAGAAAACAGCTTCATTACAAATAATAATTCCATGAATATTTACGGACTTCACTATTATTAATTTCTCGAATCATTCCCATTTACACCCCCAAGTACATCAAGAGAAAAGTACTGTGAAATTTTATCTTTAGGCTACAGATTAATTATGATAAAATTTGAGTTAGGCAAGCGCCCAATAGTCGATACGATAAGAACTTTTTTTTTTCTATCTCAAAGCATTGTCTATATTATTTTATAACTATACATTTCCAAAGTCATTTCCTACTTCGTATCTCCATTATGGAAGGTGTATAATAATATTTTCTTTGAAATTGAAAGTACAAAGATATATAATTTGAAAAGTTAATATAATTACAAATATCTAGCAATATTGATAGCTGATTTAAAACAATACTAATTCAGCAAAATTTGAAGCTTCACGATCTGTACGTATTTTAGAAGTACGAATATATCTTTGATACCATTTATAGATACAGAAAGCGCATACTACTGTCATTTTAATTTTAAAAAAAATTACTTTTACCTCTTTGCTTCCAAATCATTGCAATTCTTAAACATTTATCATTTGGTTTAGGTTTTTGTCAATCAAACGTAAACGGTATTTTTCTATTTGTTTTGAACTATGCGCATGCAAAGTTGCATCAAAGTCGGACAACTGTGTGTTCCAAATAGCGTAGAGTTCGCATATCACACGCGCAACCTGACAACACGTGGGCATGTTGGTAACGACGCGCAACAGTTGGAAAAATTACACTTCTGAAATTTTCCCCTAGGCACTCTTTAATAGACATCATTCTTAAGTCTACCTGTAGCCGATACCCTTTCCATGCCCATAAAATGTCGTTCGGGTTAGAAGAAAGCAAGGAAAGAAAGAGAAAGATGGACAGGATAGTTGACAGAACAGACCAGGTCTACATCTACATCTACATATATACTCTGCAATTCACAAAATTCTGGGTGGCAGGGGGTGCTCAGCACCAAAACTAATCTCTTTGCTGTGCATTCCAATCCCTAATGGTACGAGGGAAAAAAGAATTCATATAAGAATCAGTCCGGCACCTTATTTCTCTAATTTTATCTTTCCTGTCCTTCCGACTCAAACAGGTTGGTGGAAGAAGTATTTCACTACAATCAAAAGTGAAATTGGGAGTACGCATGTTTTCCAATAAGTTTAAACGAAACGTGTGTCGTCTATCTACCAGAGACTCTCAACCTAATCTACTAATCAGTTCTGTGACGCTTTCATAAGGACTGTAGCAAGCGGTCACGAATCGAGCGGCTCTTCTCTGTACTTTCTCTATACTTTCGATCAATCCCTTACGAAACGGGTCCCAAATGGCACAACAATAATCCAAATGAGGATGCACATGACATTTGTACGCTATCTCCTTTGTTTGTTCATTACAATTTTTCAATATTCGACCTATGAATCGCAGCCTAGAATTTGCTCTACCTACTAACGAATTAATGTGTATGTCCCATTTCATGTTCCTTTGTACTGTTACTCCCAAATATTTCATAGAATCGACCATATCAATAACTGAACTGTTTACCTCGTATTTCTGAACAATCGGATTCTTTTTGTTAGTTATGCTCTTTGTCTTGCACTTTTTACAATTTAGAGTTGTCTGAGTTGAAACAATGCCATACCATCCCATTGGTGTCAATTTAAATACAGCTAGCGGTTCTTATAGACTCACTGAAACTATTGAGCAGCAAGCACCTCTATTAATATAAAACAAAAAGAAAACAAAAAAGGATTAACAGTCTTCCTGCGCACCATCTGCCAGCTTTACATGAAGTACTTAGGAGGTTATGTATTTCACTATACGAACTACAGTTTCCTAAATATGACATCGTACGTACAGAAGACCAACACCATGTGTTTATTTGAAGTTCCGAGTGTAGAAAATTAATCGTTGTTAATAGCACAGAGGTTCGGAACATTTGTTCGAATCACAGTTTTGAGTGAGGAACTTAAATTAGATACCCTTTCCGATTTGAGGAACACACAAGAATTTAGATACCTACATTTCACACAGAAACTATATCTAATAATAATAATAATTGGCAATGATTGGGGAGTGACGAAAGAAATGAAAACTCAAAATTACGAATATCATACGCGCAAGACGTCATACTTATAGCTGCGGATATACTAAATAGCAATCATTCTGTGTGGTCGTCATGAACTGGTGACGGGGTTTCTAATTCCTGCGCCTTAACCTTACCCGCTACTCCTACCAGCTACAGAGAACCTAAAGTTTAACGCGGAATCCGAACCAATGAAGCGTTCTGGCGTACTTGACATTACACAGCCATTTGTTCCAGAAATGAAGGTCGAGTTACAGGTCTATGAAAATCCCCACTGAGACAGGGATTTGAACGGGGGACCTATCGTTCAACAGTCAGACACCATTATCCGTAATATATACTTTCCGTGCTGTCCAAGTGCAACACGTCGAACGTGTAGTTACAGATAGATATACCGCTGTTGCAGCACTTCGGTGAGTCGAACTCATAACATTTCACAGTATACGTGTACTAAGTACTTTCGAAATCGGATTAAAAACTGTCAGATTGTCTGAACAAAATTGACAAAAATTAAGGTTAGGAGGAAAGGAGTAGAGGGTTTAGGATTTTTAAATCAAACGTAAACAGCATATTTCTTTTTGGTTTTGAAAATACACGTATGCGAAAGTTTTCCAAAAAGCGTCCAACGCTTATATTATACGCGCAAAACGTCCCAGCCAATTCATAGATTCACCCCCAGACTACAGCCCGCCTATATCTGTTTCCACTTCAGAAATATTCTCATTTAAATTACGAAAACGCACAATTATTTATTTAATCGCAGTCACAACTGCGAATTCGTATTCACGTTTAGTGTAAACTATACCGTACTTAAATATCTGGAAATTAAAATTCTTCAATAAATTACGATTTCGCTAACAAGATGCACTATTTTAGTGTGGTAAGCAAAAACTGTTCACCACCGACAGATTTGACCCTCACCGAAGACGTGGACCTGTTCAGACTGACGAGTGCTATGTCCTTACGGCGGCCGAACGTCACACGGCGGAAAGGCGGTCCACAGGAGACCGTCACGAACAACCCGAACAAGTCCCAGGAGCAGGCCGAAACGTAATCCAAGAACGCGCACTGGCAGAGTCCGACGTGAGGTTCACAGAGTCCAAAGAGAGTACCAAAACGTAGCCAAGAACGAGCACTGTCAGAGTCCGAAGATAGCGATTCACAGTAAGAGAGAGTACCGAAAGCGCAGTGAACACTGAACTTAGGAGTGGAGCTGCGCTGGCTTTATTTATATGTACGACGGGTCGGCTCCGATTGGCCGCGGCGGAAAACTATGATGTGGCGCTGGTTGGCCCGATGCCAGCGCCGTCTATATGAGGTCGACATCCATGCCCTCTGCCGGGCATGCGGCGATGTCGGGACAGGATACCAGAACGAGTAAAGATGATACTGTTGCTGCTTTCATGCACCGTTTTCTGGAACATCGTTTATCGAACTTGGTACAACTGTATGATAACCATACTGACAAGGTACACCTTTGACCTCGAACCCACGGAACCCCACGAAAACATTCTTAGAATAACAAGCGATCATAAATAAACCTGTGGTGTGTGTCATTTCCATACAAAACGTAGCATTCTACCTCAAGTAACATTTTAATACAGAGAAACAAAGTAACAAGATATCAATACCATATGAAGGAAATTATACGTAATTCAATGACGTCAGTGAACCATCTTCAATCAACAGTGCCAAAACCTCTCTGCTTTGTAGCGCAAAACACGCATTTACAGCAGTACCACACACTGATAGTGCTTGTATTAGTCCTCAAAGTACAGATTGCGGGATTTCAATGGAGCGGTTAAACAAAGTGGAAGAGAACAATGTGCACACATCACTAAACCCACATTCCAAATCACTTTCGCATTCACGCAGTCCAGTATCAAAAGCCACACTAATTACACTTTCAAATGATGATGTTGGTAAGTCAATGTCACAACCTGACTTGGACTGCATTAATGAGAAAGTGGTTTGGAATGTGATAACGTAACTTTAGTGAAGGTGTTTTCATTCACTTTGTTTTAACCACTTCATTTAAATCCCGCATCTGCACTTTGAGGACTAATATAAGCTCTATCAGGTGTGTGGTACTGCTGTATATCCATGTTTTGCGTTCTATTAACGTACTTTAAACCGAGAGTTTTTGGTTACTGTTCATTTAAAACATAATGATACACTGACGTCATTATATCTTTATATATAAAGATGAATGTATGTTTGTTTGTTTGTATGTTCTTCATACAAATCCACAGTTTTCATCCGATCTCGATGAAACTTTGCACACTTATCCTTTGAAACAAGGAGAAAAATACTGTCTACATTTGGTTGAAAAATTATCTGTATAAATAACACATGTTGTCTCATAACTTCAAAATACGATGATAGACAGACACGTTGGATACGGTCGTCTCCGCACCGTGTTTCCGTGTAGTGGACTGCCAGCTCAGTGGTTAAGTTCGGTGCTGGCAGCCGGCGGGTACGGACGAATAAATGGACAACTGCCGCGAAGTTCCGAGTTACAGTGTTTAAGTGTTCCAAGTAATATTCAAGAGAGTAAAGTGATATTGTAAGAAGCTGAAGATTTACAGTCATCAGGCAGGTCAGCGGCCAAAGAAACAGAAGAGGTAAGCAATGGCGCATGCGACGTTAACAAGAAAGAATACAGTGAAATTTGCGTTTGACCCAGCATATGTTAGACCAACAGCTTTTGAGATTCACGAGTAGCTATACGACACGGTCAAACTGAATGACGAAGAAATTGTAGGGATTCAATTAGACTCTTTTCAGAATACTGTTTTGGTGAAAATGACAAACGAAAAATTTTGTGAGAAAATAATTGAGCTGTACTCCGGAAATTTGAAATTCAATCACTCAGACGGAAACGTTAGCAGTGTTAAAGTATCCAATGCAGGAATGGGAATTAGACATGTAAGAATACTGAATCTTCCCTTTGAAGTATCCAGTGAAACAATACTACACGCAGTTAAACCATTCGGGACAGTAATAGAGTTAATGGAAGATAAGTGGAGTGGGAACATCAGATACAAAATGTCAAACGGAGTGGGAATAGCAAAAATGGAAGTATCTAGGCATATCCCATCTTATATCAATGTGTGTGGTTTCCGTGCTTTCGTAGTTTATGATGGCCAGCCAAGAACTTGCGCTGTATGCAATTCTGTGGATCACGTAAGAGCAAACTGTCCAAGAATACAAAAATCAACATTACCTTTAAAGCATGTGAAGCGGACAGCTGTTCAGGAAAACAACAACGAAAGCCATCGACCGGAATACGCACAGCAATTTCCTCTACTACAGGAAGACGATAATATAGAGGAAACAACAGAAAAACCGTCAACAACACAGCCAATCACATATGTGTACCAGACAGCTGTTCAGGAAAACAACGGAAACCATCCACCCGTACACGCACAGCAATTCCTTCCACTGCAGGAAGCTGACGGTAAAGCGAAAACGACAGAAATAACACCACAGGAAAAAGACATAGCAGGGAAAATCGTTGAAACAAACCAAACATTAGAATATAAACTCCAAACGAAGGAGCCGGAGAACCCAAACTGTAAAGATCAGGGAAATCCAATAACAACAGAAACAATAAAACGGAAAGACTCAGAAGAAATACTTAAATATCCAAATGCAATCGAGGAAGCAATGGAATCAGAAAACGAAAGAAGTGATCTCACGAAGACGAATGATACTCATTCGGCGGTTGATGAAATGGAGTGGACACGACTCGATAAGGCCGGAAGAAAGATACGCACAAAGAGGAGACCCGAAACATACACTATACAAACAAGGTTAAAGTCAAAAGAAGAGGAAAGTAATGAAAACACCAGAGCAAAAGGGAAGAAAATAAGAACACAAGCATACGAAAAAATCCAACCAATGTCAATAGAAGAACTACCCTCTGATACCAGTATGCTATTAGAAGGAGATAGAGAAAAAGCAAACACCTATCTAAGCCGGGCAGAAGACCGATCACAAGGGGAACCAACAGAGCGCATTCAAACAATCTGAAACCTCAGAGCATCTGTATCGAACTGAAACGAAGATAAAGCAAAATGACAAAAAGAAACTAACAATAAAACTGTATCAAGAAATTGACAGCACGGTAAAAAGGAAACGCAGCAAGTACCCATAGAGATGCAAACATATTGTATAGCAACGATAAACCTGAACAGGAAAACAAGCAAAACAAAAACAGAATGTCTAAAAGACTTCCTACATGCCGCTAATGTAGATAGCCCTCCTTCAGGAAGTTTGTAATACCAATGTCCTTGACCTACCAGGATATGAATATGTATATAATCAAGGCAACGAAACCGGAACTGCGATTTTAATAAAAGATGGGATTGATCACAACAATCTTATCACTATAGAAAATGGCAGAGGAATATCCGTCACGATTAAAACAGTTACAATATGTAATATTTACGCTCCGTCCGGAACACACAAAAGAAACGAAAGATCGAAATTTTTCAATGAAGATATGCTACCCCTCCTACCAACAAATACCAACAGTTTGATAATAGGAGGCGACTTTAACTGCGTGCTACACCCTAAAGATCAATTCCCAAATGTTAACGCCTGTAACGATCTTAAATTAATAGTCCAAGGACTCAGATTAAAAGACACTTGGGAAACAAAACATGGGACTGAAAAATCCTATACATACGTCACCAAGGATGCAGCAAGCAGAATTGACAGGATATACGTAAGCGAAGATATTAATTCCGATGTTACCATTACAGAGGTATGGCCGGTGAGCTTTTCGGACCACAGCGCCTTCACCACCCACATAAATATGAGCAGACAAGAAATTCACCGAGGAAGAGGCTACTGGAAATTTAATACTGTTTTTCTAAAAGATCGTGAACTTAACGAAATGCTCCAAGAAACATGGCAAATTTCTATGAGGCAATATCAGAGATACAATAATAAACTAGATTGGTGGTTACAATGCGCAAAACCAAAATTGCGCCGTACGCTGATAAAATACGGAAAAGTAAAGAAGAAAGAACATAAGCAAACAGCGGAATTTTACTATGCCTGTCTAAGAGATGTTTACCGTAATACTGACAGATTGACTCAAGACATTATAAAAATAAAAAGAATAAAAGCGAAACTAGTTGAAATAAAACGTTCCGAACTGGAGGAAATGATGATCAGATTGAAAACCAAATATGATGTACCAGAGGAAAAGACTTCAATATACCACTTTATGCGGGAAAAGAAAAGAGCAAGGATCAAAATTCTTAAAAACTTGAGAATCGGTGAAGACACTGTTGTAACAAACCAACAGGAAATTATAAACGAAGTTCATAAGCACTTTCAGGAAAGGAGGAAGGTTCCAATAACTTACTCAGGGTGGTGTGCAACAGACTCGACGCAAATGACAACATACAACTCGAAAGTAGAATCACAGAAGAAGAACTAGAAGAAATTATAAAAACAAGCCCAAGGGACAAATCACCTGGCCCTGACGGCATTCCAGTAGAAGTATACCTACACTTCTGGCCAACCACCCAACAACAACTGACGGAAGTACTTAATGATGTGCTTACAATACCTAATGTGCCCAAAAGCTTCAAAGAAGGATTAATAGTTCTGATACCAAAAAAACACAACAACAAAACCCTAGACGGAATGAGACCTATATCATTACTAAATTCAGACTATAAGTTGTTCACTAGAATACTGACAAAAAGAATGATGCCTCTGATGAATAAAATAATTGCGGAACACCAGGTTTGAGCAGTACCTGGCAGAACAATCATGGGGACATTAAGCGAGTATAGAGACATCATCGCGGGCGCAGCAGTAACAGGAATAAATGCAGAGTTATTGTCCATCGACTTTAATAAAGCCTTCAACAGGGTCAGTCACGAGCACATACGAAAGACATTAGAAAGAATGGGATTCAGTAACGCTTTTATAAAAATTATACAGAAACTGCTACATGAAGCAGAATCAAAAGTTCTAGTCAATGGCTACAGAACAAAAGCAGTGCAAATAAAAAGGTCTGTAACACAGGGTGACCCCATATCAATGGCGCTTTTCTCAATTGCTCTGGAACCTCTATTGCGATACATAAACGCCACAATATCTGGAATAAAATATGCAAACAGAAAAATTACTTACAGAGCTTATGCCGATGACGTATGTGTAGTGGTCAGGAACGCCGAAGAAATAAAAATCATCAGGGAAAACATATTAAAATATTTCCGTGCAGCGGGGGCAAAAATAAACTTAATTAAGTGCAAGATGCTGAAACTAGGTAACGGCATTCCATATCAACAGCCTCACTGGATACAAGAAAGAGAAACAATGCAAGTTTTAGGAGTAGAACTGCACACGTGCCAACTAAAAATGATAGCCAGAAACTGGAGGACAAAGCTAAATGTGATAAGAGGAGCAGTAAGAGAACATTACACCAGGAACCTAAATATGTACCAGAAAGTGGATCTGGTGAATGAATACATAGTTTCAAAACTATTATACTTAGGCAGCATATTCCCAATTCCAGCTTCAATCGCCAAGAGAATAACTTCGTGCCTTTGTAACTTCACTAAGAGGAAACATCTTTAAGATAAAATATACAACAGTGACTCTTCCAAAAATGAAAGGAGGGTTAGGACTAATCCACATAGAGCTGAAGTGCAGATCATTATTTATTACAACAATACTGAAGATCTTAAACAACCTACCACAAAGTATAACCAGCGTACTGGCAAATGAACTACAACCAATCAGCAAAACACCACCGGTGAATGTAGGAGGAATCCACTACAAATTGAGTCATATAAAGAAATACCATCTAGAAATCAGCTACCTATCACAGAAACAAAGCTCCAAGCTCAAAACAAGACACCTCCTAGAAGAAATGAATTATCAAAACCAAAGGAACAGACAAGAAGATAAATACAAACATTGCAGCTGGCAGCAAATTTGGAAAAATGTTAACAATAAAACGTTAAACCTGGCGATTAAATCCACGTGGTACAGAGTGGTCAATGATATGATAAGCACTAAAGAGAAACTACATTCAATACATCTCAGTAATACAAACAAGTGCAGCCAATGCCAACAAATCGATACCCTAGTCCACAGATTTGATTGTAAAGAAATGAAAGAAATATGGGAATGGACTAAGGAAAAAGTCGCGATAGTAAACAGGACCGCAAAAAATCAGATCAGAACCGAAGAATTAATAAGACCACAGAGGAGAGCGTATCCCGATACAAAACATAATGCCACAATGTGGCTACTAGGACACGCCGTCTATTACACATTCTCCAATAAGGGCAAAACAAAACTAGAATACTGGTTTTACCTAACGGAAGAATACAACAAATTGACACCCGCTCAAAAACAAAGCTCCTTTACAAATTTTTTAATTGTTATAAACGAATAAAGTAAGAAAACTAGAAAACTAGAAAAAAATGAATGATAAACACATTATGAAAAAGGGTAACAGAACACCCAATGAATTAATAAACAAAGGCAAAGAGCCACGCAAAGAGCCTACTTAATGGTGAGTGAAATGTAGGGCTGAAGGGGAGGAAGGAGGCCCAGTAAAAAAAAAGTGGTTAAAGCGCTTGCTTACGAACGTCGTGGTCTCCGGTTCAAATCTCCGTGGAGGCTAAGATTTTTAAAAATTGTATTTCATCTTAAGAGTCAGGCCTGGGCCGTAGGTTATTTGGATTCAATGTTAAACTGTAGATATTAGAAAGTTAGGGGTGCAATGCGAGGCAAATCGTAGGTAGTCTTGCAATGTTGTAAGTGTACACTTTTATACGTTGTAATGATCCCTCAGGTGTTGTTCGCAGTCAGTGTGTGAGTGTGAACCGCAGTAATATTATTATAAATACTGAAGTAAGTGTCTGTCTTTTTGTTACGTTTTGACGACTAAATGGCTATATCGTTGTGATGGAATTTTATAAGGAAATCTGTATGAAGGGCACAGGATATTTTTTTCCAGTATGATTAACAGTTGTAGTCACGAAATTTTGAGACCTTATCGAATGGTGACAGAAATATAATGGAAATTGATTCTCTTCAAGAGACAGGTTCGACGGTAGAATGATAAAGTGATAGCTTTCCTGTTATATTATTCCGACTCGATATTGTTTGGGACCAATCCTTCGTTACCAACAACTTTCTATATTTAATTCTGGCCCAAAAAAAAAAAAAAAAAAAAAAAAAAATCTTAATCCACGTGTACGAAGTCGCGGGTACGAGCTATTATATATGGTACTGATATCTTGTTACTTTGTTTGTCTCTATTAAAATGTTACTTGTGGTCGAATGCAACGTTCTGCATCAGAATGACACACACCACTGTTTTGTTTACGATCGCTTGTTATTGTAAGCTTGTTTTCGTGCTCTTCCGAGCGTTCGAGGTTAAAGGTGTCCCTTGTGAGCAGGCCTAATTAAATCTTTAAATTGGTGAACAAACTGTTACGAGACAATATATACTGCAAATGAAGCCAGTAGACTACTGCGGAAGAACAGGCATTGCCGCCAGTGTATCTGGGCGCGTTTTATACTCTGTACACTGGATTAGGGCTCAGGTTCGAATCCTCGGCCCGGCATACCAACCATTTTGATTGCCGTTTTAAGCGGTTTCCCGTAACCACCTAGCCGAATGATGCAACGATCCCGAATTTCTGTGTTAGAAAACTACACATTTTTGTAGTCTGAGTAAAAGTAACTGTTTGCCAACACCAATCAGTGTTCAACCCTCAGGTTTGGCTTGCGGAAGAAACCAGATCACGATCTTATTTTAAGATCATAAACTAACTGTGATATGAAACTCCACAAATATAAAGTATCGAGCTATGAATCTTCCTATCGTGTTAAGAAGTTTAAAGTTGTTCCAGATGTCGTGGCTGTAAATATTTCGTCTAGCATGAAAATTCGTGCAGCAGTATTGGTGGCCAATGATTTGAAAGTTTCTTCTCGCAGTTGATATGCATACTTTTAGCTATATAAAAAATTTAGTGGTAACGTTAGATACTTTCTAAGGTGACAATGTCTGTTTGTTATTTTCTTCCTTTTATCTCTGGTTAACCAATGTATAAACTATTTAATTTGTGGTCAGCTCTAGAAAATGTAGATAACTAATTCTCAGTAAATCCTTTAGCCAATTATTTGATTATTCTTCTAGTTTGTTATTTACTGAAAATCTGTAATGTCTGCGATATTTCCTCATTGCCAATGTAGTCTAGGGCTGTTGATATTTTAAAAAATATCGGATTTTCGATATATCGATATTTTAAAAAATATTTATATCGGATTCGATATATCGAAGAAAAAGTATCGATATATCGACCCTATTATATAAAAACAATATTACAAAAACAAATCATTTTAAAAAAGGGCGAAGTCTTGTGGCTATTTAATGACGAAGAGTTGTGAGATATTTTTCTGAATCAAGTTTTGATTTTTTGAAAAAATAGTTTTTCATGACGTTACGGATAAATCTTTTTTTTAAAATTGTGATTTAGCCATTATACTACTACTTTACTAAAAGGAAAGGCAGAATGTTTATGATTTACTCGAAGACTTGTGAATCCAAAAAGAGCATCGAGGGAAATCTTGGCTTTCGCGAGTTTAAAAGCTCAATAATGCAACATTATAGAGGCATTTATTTTAGGTTGATGTTCTATTATCAGAGTTTGCATAGTGACCAAGTCACTTTTTTTTACAAGTATTGTTTTATATGGAATTTAATTTCTTTTTGTAGGTTGATAGCTTGTTCTGAGTCTTCTTACTGTTTTGGACCAATTGTTTGCACCTTATCAAAGATTATGTATCCGAATTTATCAATATTCCTGCTTACATCCAATTTTCATGTCAAAATACTTTCCTAGACAACGCACGCTCATGTAAAACAACGGGCTCGAGTCCGATTCGTTCTGTGCGAGCTTCGCCGTGTCTGCATTGTTACCATCGGTGGAGGACTACCAATAACTTCCAAATTAAATGTAGTAAAAATTAATTGTGTTTTTTATGCTCTTGATCTTTGTGCATAACTGAAATTCAAGCCATATAGCCTCAACAAGAAGAAAGCAATTAACCTACAAATTTTATCTAAGACGTTTCAGCTTTTAGATTGGCATTGAAAAAACACAGGAACTTTTCTTATACTATGGGGATGTGTACCAAATTACCATTTTCTAGGACAACTGGATGTTGCATAGAATTATGATGAGAGAACGTCATAGTTATTTAAAAGAGTTTCAGATCCAAAAAAATTCCAAACTAAGGTGGTGAATGAATTTTGCACCAAAACTCATGTCAGAAACTTCATTGGACATACTTTTCAAGGGCATGAACTCATGTTTTTCCCGTTGTTTCTTCTACTATCAGTGATGTGCCGGATATTCGTATCCGTATCCGTATCCGCAGATATCCGAGGGGGAAAAAAGTCTGTATCCGTATCCGTATCCGTTACTTTTTTAGCGGATCTTTAACGGATCTTTTGTAAAGAATTTCATTAAGCAGGTATATAAAATTTTAAAAATATCTAGCAATGAAATACTATTAACTTCAATTCCAATTACTTCATATTTCTTAAAATATCATATCTGGGAATTTTATATTAAAAAAATTAATTATTTAAACGTATATTTTACTACAATGAAGTATTCTCGGGTGTACCGCCGGATTGTGTTGTGAAAACACGATATTTCGACGACTAGCTCCGCCGTCTTCTTCAGGTATGGAGATATCTGCACTGGTCGGATGACTATCTGTGAAGATGGCAGAGCTAGTCGTCGAAATATCGTGTTTTCACAACACAAACCTGTGGTACACTAGTGAAGACTTTTATTTTACTAGTTTACCAAAGGTAACTTGTAACTTACCACTGTAGACAGTTTTAAGGTATTACTTTAACTATCTTTGTAGTGAGATCAGGCCTTTAATCTTTGTGATTTGCTAGCTGAAATTATGTTTAAGGTACTGCTAAAGTGTTTACATCAGATAAAATAGTCACTTTTACAGAAACTTTAAAAAAATGTTATATTTAACATTAAGTTTGGTAAATTGTACTTCAAACAGAGTAAATTGGCAGTTTTGTCACCCAAAAGTCTATTTCGATGAGCATCATAACTTATTCCTGCTGCACTGAAAAACTGCTCACATGGAACGCTTGTGATGATAAATATGTGCGACCCTTTTATTTACTATTATTGTTAACAGCTTTTTTAACAATCAGGTGCAGCTTACGTGCTCCACAATCAATATTATCTACGTCAGATAAAGTGCAGGAACTCTCCATGTTGAATCCTGCATCTCTTACCATGCAGTGCACATTCTGTTTGGGATTCCCCACCCTTCAAACATATTTTTAAATATTTACGAAATGTAATCTCCCGTTTGACGTCCTTCAAGTATCTCCGCTTTTAAAACGATATTTTCCCTTATAAAATCTTTTGTAATGTTCTGGATACCAATGAAACACCCTACCAAAAATGCCTACCAGATATAGGATGTGAAGGAAACTCTCTCAAAATCCTTCAACACGTCTTTATTTTCGATCCTAAAGTTCGCTGCACATAAATTCCGTAAAATATTTCCTGCCTTTTAGAACATAATTTGCAATAACCTTATCCGGCTTCGTCGGAACCCAAAATCTACTACGTGTTGAAAAGATAATCCAGATAAAGCTATCATTTCTGCAATTAAATAGTTTTAAATAATTTCTATTTTTTTATCATCCCACATTTTGACTTTTTCTAAGTATTCGTTAAAAAAAGTTTTTTTCTAAATTCCCTTTTTACCTTTTTTAAAGACGTTCCCTGCTAAATCTGTTCGCCGGCAATCTTCTTAGCGGATTCTTTTAAGAATAACTCATATTTTTGTGAGTGCTTCGTCTGAAGATGAATTTTTAAGAAAGTTGTACATTCATTGGAATACATTCCTTCACAGAGTTTGCATTTAGCAGATTCGTCATTTACTATCGTAAAATATTTCCATATTACACTACTATACTTTTTTTGTATAAATTGTTTTTATTTTAATTTAACTTACAATTTCCAAAAAACAGAAACGTATATCATCTACGCAATCCTATGTAATCCTAAAATATAAACATAAATACGCACAGTTCAAGGTCAAAACACGTCACGTAAGCTGGACGTTCGTCGAAATTATATCGTAGTTGTCAAGTTGAGAAAGTTGAGATCCGTATCCGTATCCGTATTCGCGGATCTAGACACAAATGATCCGTATCTGTATCCGTATCCGCGGATATACATTTTTAACGATCCGGCACATCACTATCTACTATGAATGGAGAACTCCCTACATTAATTGAAAATTTCCCCTTCTTTGATATTGCTTCGCAAATGGGTAACGCTTTACCATAATACAATTTTTTAAAGCTGATATTCTAGGTTGAACGCAGGATTTAGGGCGAGGGGTGGGAGCAAAGTTCAGCAAACCGCGGTACTTGATCTGGGCGATAAAATCGTGTCCAACAATGCGTTTGGCAAACAGTTAAAGTGGCGACATCAATGCGTTTGGCCAACAATCAAGGAGGCGATTCTCGGGGTCTGGCTGGTAACAATGTTTGAAGAGGCGGCAATCTCAGTTTTTCCCCGGCTTGGAAAAATCATAGAGCCGCTAGTAATTAGTATCAAGGCAGTTCCCTTGGCGTTGACAAATTGTTTTTTAAAGGCACCAATCTATAATATTAAGTTTTTAGCATAGCGCTTTGTAAAGGCAATCCAAAAGTGGTAGATTCTTTTTTTCAATTTCTTATCTTAATAAATTCGTAAGTGATATAACAAAAATGGCTGTGACATAATTTTGGAGCTCAATTCTTCTGTTGGTATGGAACAAGAAGCGTATACAATTCGCGCGAAATATTTAACTGTGGAGTGCCAGATACAGGCTTGTAATTTCCGGGACATTTCTGGGTCTAAAAAGTATTTTTGCGGTATGTTTAAAGAGTGAACAAAAATGCAAATTAATAAAAAAAATCTATTTTAGGTTAATATGCTATCTAACGTATATATAGCACCTCTTTTAACTTTATTAATTAAACTATGGTAGAAAGTCAACATCAGGTATTATGAATCAAAAGGAAAAATAATAAACTTAAAACAAAAATTGACCACCTCGTTAGGAATTTTTTACTTTGGTTCAAAATCAACATCGGGGATTATCAATCAAAATCTCAAAAATATTAAACCAAAACTGAACACTTCTGTTAGGCTCATTAATTAAAATTAGGCAGAAAATCAACAAATAACAAAAAAATATCATCTATCTTTTGCTAAATCAAAATCAACATCAACATCAATCAAAATAGATCTTAATCATCTACTTTTAAAATATTTATTACTAGATTTTTACCATTTTCATAAATATTTCTCCGTCACTGCTTTGCAAAACTGATAAAATTTCTCAGCAAGAGTCTTCAAAATTGATTGAGTTTGCAGTTCAGCCTTGATCGAATCCATGAACGTTCTGTTTCGCTCTTATTTCATAAATTATTCAACGGGCTAAAACTTGTCTCGTAAAAGTCATTGCTTGTTGGAATTGACAAAACAAAACCAGCTATTTTTTTAAATAGTCAAAATCATTAAAAACGTTTGTTCTAAAGAAATTGGCACAGATTTTATCGTTTGGAAAGTCTTTTGGAAGGACCTGAAAAACACGTTTCAGACATGTGAACTCTGTATAAAGGGAGTTAATGTTAACTGCATCTAGAATTTTCAAAGTCCCAGAAAATTCAAAGAGTATTATCCTGTCAGTTTCAATTCCTCTAATTTACGGGACATTCCATCCTTCCGCTGCAAGCATGGGATACTCGGCTTGGCCTTATGACCACCGTGGTGAACTGAGTTTGAGAAAAAAACTAGTATACGGAAATTCCGGGACAGTAACGCATAATTCCTGAACACGAGATCAGACACAAAATTCCGGGACATTCCCGGATTTTCCGGCTATCTGGCAACCCTACCCATACCTGGTACATTACAATTAGTTTCTTAATGCTAATACTTTTGCATTGATTGAAGACAAATTTTAAAAACTTTTCAAATGTCCACACAAGAATTCTAATGAATATTGAATGAATTATTTTACCTTCGTTTTTTACTTCTCCACAGGCCCGCCGCTAGCTGTTTGAGCGCCCGCGTGCAATAGCGATTATGCCGTCCCCTTTCCAACTACAGCCAGTGGTGGAGCTAGGGAATTTCCGAAACGGGTCAAGAAACTGTGAGATTGCCGCCCCCATTGTTGCCATCACCAGTGTCGCCGCCGACCACCCGAAGCAGCTGTTGAGCTAAAAAAAAGGTCGCCCGCTACATAATATGCTGCCTTGCATGCCCGCTTACGGCGGCCCTACTTCTCCATGTGCTCGTATCGTTCATTGTTTCTTAAAATTTTATCTATGAAAATGTATTGCATGTGAAACACAGGTAATCGTTTTCCCTCCAATAATAACTTGGAATATTCTACGAGGAAAACGGAAAATAACCACTTATTTTTTAAAAATATCGGACTCCGATATGCAGATTTCAATATCGATATATCGTTCTAAAAAATATCACTCATAAATATCGATATTTTTTTAAAAAAATATCGATATATCGATATTTTATCAACAGCCCTATTGTAGTCTGCTTTCCTGCATCCTGTAAATTTTGTGGCATTTATTCGGCTTCTAATAGGGCTGTTGATATTTTTAAAAATATCGGATTTTCGATATATCTATATTGATATTTAAAAAAGTATCAATATCGGCTTCGATATATCGGAGAAAAAGTATCGATATATCGATACTTTTACAAATGTAATTTCATAAAATCAAACCTTGCAAAATAAGGCTGACCACTGATAAATAGAGGTGTGATTTTGTTCTTAATCAGGTTTTCACTTTCTAATGGATTCTGTTGGTGATGATGATTGTTGATTTTTTTTAATTTGACCATTATTCGTCTCATAAGTTTTATAAAAATTAATAAAAATTATAAAACTCGCAAGAGGTTCGAGGCAAATCTTATTTTTTGTATTTTTAAGATTTATAAGTAATACAGTTGAGGCATTTATTTAGGTAGAAGTTTAGCTATCAAGTCCAAATTACATAACTTTTTTTCATATGATTTTTTTTTTTTTTTTTTGTGGTATTTCATTTAGATTTGTATGTTGATAGCTTATTCTGAGTTTTTCGAAAAATGATAACTGAGTTTAAAAATATCGAAGCCGATATCAAGATTTCGGTATCGAAATATCGATATATCGTCCTAAAAAATATCACTCATAAATATCGATATTTTCAAAAAATAATATTGATATTTCGATATATTATCAACAGTCCTAGCTTCTACAAGGGGTGATCAAATGAAAAGGTACGAAACGATACGGTGGGTACAAATATAAACCATAGGCCTGAGCACGACGATCCCACTGATGAACAAGCCGCAGGATTCCTTGTTCCCAGAATTCCTGTGGCCGTGACGAGACCCAGTCCTTCACAGCGTCCTTGAGTACGTCGTCCGAGTTGAAGCGCTTCCCTTTCAGGTGTTTCTTCAGTGGACCAAACACATGGAAATCGCAAGGGCGACATGTCCGGACTGTAGGGCGGATGGTTCAACGTCTCCCACTTAAACTTGGCCAGTTCCATGTGTGTGACTCTGGAGACGTGTGGACGCGCGTTATCATGGAGCAGAACTACACCCTCCGTGAGCAGCCCCTGTCTTTTGTTCTTGATGGACCTGTGTAGGTGTCGAAGTGTCTCACAGTACACATTGGAGTTGATGGTTTTTCTGTGCTCGAGAAATTCCACAAGTAGCGGACCTTGAACGTCGAAAAAAACGGTGAGCAACACCTTGCCTGCTGACGGCACGGATTTGAACATGCTCCGATCGCAGTCAGAGACTCCAATCGCATCCCGAGATGTCTCGCTACGTTCTCCCATGGTGGAATATGCAAATATTTAACTGTTACGTTTTTACGTCGTTTCGTACCTTTTCATTTGATCACCCCTTGTATCTTCCTTTCTAAGGGCTCATGTTTCACTTGCATGTAACACTACAGGTATGACCGTTATTGAATTACATTGTAAATTTCTTTGTGGAAAATCTGATTAATCGTTGGACACATCTGTAACAACAATAATATATACGTGGTGATATAGTTTCTTATCGCCTTCGCAGTGCGCCTATATTGTAGTCGCCTAACCGAACATGGTAAACCTACCTGTTGTTGGGGACCAACATTTTAACATGGAATCCTTCCCACACAAAGCGTTCTTGCATCTCTACATTAATGAATCAAGGCTTTGTCAGTGGTGAAGGTCACTTTTAAAACACATTCAAATGAAACCGGGATTCGATCCGTGGACCTTCTTACTCCATTCAGGTGCCAACTGAGGAAGCAGACAGACTCACACATAATTTAAAAAAAATTTAACGCATATTCAATGTCTCTGTTGTGTTAGTGTATTACTTAACATCTCATATAACTTTATGGATCATCTTTCGTAGCAGTCTGAATTCCACCAAACTTCGATTATCCTCGTTGTCTATTGTAACTTCCGATTCACGCCCTCATATTTCACTGCAACATACTTAATTCATGAGCGTACACAGTTTTTACTAACAGTAGCTGTCGCTTTTAAAAAATTAGTTGTAGCACGTTTCGTTACGTTCTGCATTTCCGTTTGTGTCTTACTTCGACGCTAGTAATCCTGATCATCAGTGGACCACTGGTTTCGTCTCTTCCGCTTGTCTTACATAATCAAGTCAAGAAGTGTACGAGTATTGTCCACCGCGTCGCATGTGTCCAAAACTCTATTGTCATTTTCTGTAACCACTTTAGGTCACAATTATAAATCAACCCTAAGGAATTCTTCAATTGATGTATCCCATGCACAAATGCAAAGCAGAAGAAAAGATCCTGGTGACAACAACGTGATGACTGATAAAGTGATATTGAGTTGTGCCTGTTTCCCAAATCTGGAGAATCAGAGCGGACTGTCCCCGTGATTTCTGTCCAGGGGAGAGCACGGCAACCAGTTCGACACCGGTACATTACAGCAAGCTGGAAACTCAGGGACAGTACAACGTCCAAAACAACTACAGACGCGTAGTAGCGAATCTTATCGCATGCTCACGATTAGTAGCCCGTAAAGATCCCTGTTCAGATATCTTGTTCGAGTTAAATAATGTTGAAGCAAAGAAACTGATCTCTTTTTTCTTTTTACCGTTTCCAGAGGTCAATAAATATTGTAATGTTTGATCTATGCGTTGTTTATTTGCGGTTGAGACTTCGTTCACGCGATTTCATTTTAAAGAAATCCTGATATGCTCTATGTCATGTGGGTCTGTGATTGAGATTGAAATATCTAATTAATTTAAATACTCACAAGAGCGATTACATCCACCCCTGTTCCGTAATAATTGAACAACTACGAACAAGCAACACGTCAATTATAGCCAGATGTTTTTCTGTAGTTTGGCAAGAAAATTTTGTATCCTAAAAGATGGCATTACTTACGAATACCAGATTCACGTGCTTAGTAAAAAAGGTGTTATGCATTTTTTCTTTCATTAAAAATTATTATTTCTTTGATGTCTTAACTTTTTTTTGTTCCATCTATAATCCGTAGCAGTTGTTATATTGAGCTTCCTTACTATCTAATTCCTTTCAGTCCTCTGCAGCAATTTTTCTTTTACTATCCCCAAAACTGTCCATTTAACTCAAATCTACTTTCCCACTAAACGTTAGCAGATGCTTTGATAAAAACTTCCATATATTTACTAATTTCTTAATATTATCCTTTCTGTTTATGGTTCTGTCGATTGGAAGTCCATTCCTACTGCTTGTAATTTCCTTTTGTCCCTGTCTAGGAAAAACACGTTCTCAAGACTATATGCAAGAACTGGAATGCATAATGTGCTGTACAAAATTACTGAAGTAATTTCTTGTCCACATAAATACAAATCTTTTTGGATCCTTTTGATTCTTCTTTGGACCCTGGTTGACCTTCAAGATGCTGCCCAATTAGTCTGAAATTGCTGGAAATGTATCGCCATCTTGAAAAATAGTCCACTTATTTTTTATTTATGCCGGCCTCGGTAGCGTAGGGGCTAGAGTGTTAGCTCCACGTGCCGAAGGTCGCCGGTTCGAGTCCGGCCGAGGGCATGGGTGTTTAGTGTATGTTTTGTCTCTATGTCATGTCCATCGTGTTGTGTCTAGAACCACTTGGAAAAATAATACACTGTGAAGCAATAAAATACACTGGATGATTCAAAATACACTTGAGTTGGCTGTATGGCCTCGAAGCCAAAAGCCATAAAAAAAAATATATATTTATATATTTTTCTCGGGCTTCCAGCCGTGTTAAGATGTCATATTTGTGGGACGTTTCGAAGGCGTCCATCTCTGCCTTCATTCTGAACCAAATGTCAATGATTAACTGTTTGTTTATTCAGCCGCTGCTACGGAAACGGTGGAAGACAAAAACCAACACAACGCGATTACGTCATCCGCTCTTCTGCTCGTTATCGACGCGAAACTGTTTCAGCATTTTAATCGTAGGGTTCCAGGCCGCACTGAGTTGATAATCAGTGTCCCTGTTAACTAATAAATCAGTTAATCTTATTTCCACAGCCTCTGTAATAACGCTGGCCCAAAAAATCTTTGACCCGGGCTAAAATGGTTGTTTTTTTCAAATTCAAAAGTGTGACCCTCTTGCACACTATGTTCGACCACCGCAGATTTTTCTTCTTGCCCAAGACGAACATTTCTGGCGTGCTCTACACATCGCTGCACAATGCATCGCTGCGTCTGTCCGATGTAGCCGCGGCCACATTCACATGGTATATAATATACACCAGGGGTTCGTAAACCTAGGTCATCTTTAACGCTGCCGACCAAGTTACTAATTTTAGTGGGTGGTCTATAAATTGTCTTGACTCCGTGTTGTGATAGCAGTCTACCTATTTTGAAACTTATTTTTTATTTCTCTAGATGGCTATTTCTGCGATCTTAGTTTTACTTATTGTTATATCGTTTCCATAGAACATGGACCAAGCATTCAAGTAACTTCTTCAGTTTCCCCTTTTTTAGAACATCAGCTGTGAGATCATATTCACAACGGGAAGGGGGGAGATTCGTCGTTGTAGATTTTTTTGATTTTTTTTTTTTTTTTGTAACAGTTTAACGTCCCTTTTTTTTAACAACGTGGTCTTTAGAGACGGGAAAGGATGGGGGCAAGGAATGGGAAGGAATTCGGCCATGGCCTTTTGAAGGAAGCATCCCGGCATTCACCAGGAGTGATTTGGGGAAACCATGGAAAACCCAAATCTGGATGCCCGGACGGGGATTCGAACCACCGTCCTCGTTGTAGAGATCAGTAGATCCAGTATAGGTGTAATGACAGTGAAAAAGCTAGGAATTCGACCATGGCTTTTTGAAAGAACCAACCCTGTATTTTCTGGAATAATTTCGAGAAACCACGGAAAACCTGGAATAAGGCTACACAAGTCCTGGAATCTGGGTTGCCTCCAACGTCTGGGCTGAACCTTACCTCTCACCAAAAAGAACTGGTGCTGAACAAATTGGAACAAAGATTTGTATTAAAAAATATTTAGAACAAAGAAATTGATCAATTTTGTTTTATGTCTAGAATCTAAAACTATAGCCCTATAATTAATTCAGTAGGTGCCTCTCTAATTGTAACTTATTACTGTGTAACAAATTTCTGACGTAGAAAGAAAGATACTAACCAATCTCTAGCAATGCGGTAACATATAAGTATTCTGGAATACTACATTTTTAAGAACGTAATAGTTGTGTAAGTTTTTTTTTTATTTATGGCTTTACGCCTTGTCAACGTCAAGGCCATTAGAGGCAGGATGGGACTGGGGACAAGGAACTGGAAGGAATTCGGCCATGACCTTTTGAAGGAAGCATCCCGGCATTCTCCTGTATTGATTTGGGAAAAACCAACTCTGGACGGGGATATAAACCAACATCCTCCCGAATTTGAAGCCGGAGTGTTAACCACTCAACCACCACTCACGGTGTGTGAGTACGTACTTTATTGATTCGTCTGTTGTGTTTTTCTGATTTTCGTTATAAATTTATGACGTATCTACAAATAACGCTAATCGATAAAGGGTTTTTATAAATACTGACTCTTTAAAGTTTGTCCAAATCGCAGATCTACTTGCAAATGTACTGTATGTTCAGAAACGTTTTTGGTGGCCCCAGTAAAAAGAAAAAGAATCTAACAACAAAGACTATTTGTACCTTGGGGAAGAAACCAGTTCAAGGTTTTAACGAACTGTGATTTGAACCTCGGGAATCGCGTAATAGTCTGCTAAGACGCTTCTGGTATTGGGAGGAACTTCCACGATGTTCAATAGGACCTGGCTGACTGTATTTGGTGTGCATCGCGGACAAAAAAATAAGAAATTACTTCTCGCAGTTGAAATATTGAATTCCATTATTATAAAAGTTTTAAAAAGCATGTAGACTGGCACCGAGTTGGGAGGAGGCCAATTTTGGCCTCCTACCTATCATTCGGGAGGACCGGGGCTAAACTCGGTTCGGCCATCCTGTCTGAGGTTTTCCGTGGTTTCCCTCAGACAATTAGGCGAATGCTGGGATGGTTCCCTAGAAGGCCACGGCCGACCTTCCATCCCCCTTCCCTCCCCGTAGTAGTAGATTGGCTGAAAAGAGTCCCCTATGACTCTCCAGCAGCCCGCCTCCCAGCCTTCTGCTGGGAGGAATGAAATGGTTAAAAAAAAAAAAAAAAAAAAAAAAAAAAAAAAAAAAATGTAGACTGACACATCCATTTTTAGATACATGTCTTGTTTTGACATTTCTAATTTACTATAATTAACTGTAACAATTTTCATGCACAGCTATAGGGATGGCGATTCTTGAATCGATTCGAATCGAAATTTGAAAAATCGATTCACAAAAAAAAAATCGAGGCCTAAAAGATCGATTTTCTAAAAATCGATCTTTTATCGATTTGGTTTTCGTGTTCGTATTTTCAATATAATTCCAATCATGGAAAACAAAAAGGACACCATAATAATCGATCTTTTAACATTTTTAAACTAATTAAAGAAGTATCAGGTACACAAGAAGATATTTATTTCACAAATTTGTTGGTTACATAAAACAGCTTGGAAATCAGGGCCGCATTTAAGCATAGGCTGTAGCCTAGGGCCCGCACCACAAGTATAGCCTACGGATCCACAAAGAATAAATGCGGCCCTGTTGGAAATGATGTAGTTTACAGTTCCCAGTATTTAATGTCCAAGCTTTTCAGGAACAACAGTCTGTCCAGTCTACTAGGATCCAAGCGGTTCCGTTCATCACTTTTTTGTTCTCGCCAGTAATTCATAGGATCATACTTCAGGTACACAATTGCATGCGATAAATAGTGTTTCAAATTGTTCGTTTAAACCATGACTTTCATATGCAAGTGCATTACATGTAGAATATACTTTTTCACATTCGATTTTCACGAATGTAATATCGAATCACTCGATCGATTCAGTACTATAAATCGATTTAAAAAAATCGATTTTTTTTTATCCAAAAGATCGATTCTTCGATTAATTGATCTCAGATCGCCATCCCTAGTACAGCATAGTCTCAACTCGACAATAGTTTAAGGCCGGCAGTATTGGAAAACAAATTTAAATTATCTTATATTTGTTCCATTTATTTATTTTGGGTTATTTGTTGCATTTATTAGGTACTGAAAGATTATTTGTTGATAATCAGATTTATTACATGTGCAACAATAGTAATTGTTTTGTTTTCCTAACAATAATTTGACGGAAAAATTATATTTGATTTTTAAAAATATCGACACCAATATCCAGATTTCAATATAGATATATCGTCCTAAAAAATGTCACTCATAAATATCGATATTTTCAACAACAAAAAATAATATCGATATATTATATTCGGCTTCAATCTTTCTTTCTATTGACCAGTGCTTCATTTATACATTCATAATGTTCATATTACATTGTTTTATTTGAGATTGCTTTTGAAATGTCCGTTAATCGCCCCTCCCATCCGTTATAATATTTTCGCATGGTCTCATACGATTGGAGACCGAGTTCCTTAACTGCACGGCAGGGCACCTCTACCGTAGCCAACTAACCTAACTTGGTAATTCTACCATGTAAAGGGAAACCGAAACTCTTTACATTAACAAAGCAAAACATTAACAGAAATCATTTTAAAGACTCATAGAAATTCCAGCATGTCATGCGCCCAAACTAACATTGCCTCCTAACGGATCCACAGAGCTTTCAAACAATTGTTTCTCTGATATTAAATGTCGCTGTTGTGTTAGTGCCGGATATGTAATTTCTAAAATCGCTGCCAGACAGAAACCATGCGAATACATTTTTTACTTTATTAAGTCGCATTGGAATTTAGGAGATATATGGCATTATGAGCTAGCGTAATGTGTTAAATGATTTGCTGCTCTGGATTTGAATACCTTTCAGTTTTTTTTCCGTTTGATTGCCAGATCTTCAAGATATTAAAACAAAAAAAAAAAAACAATATTTGAGACAGACTGTGAACTTGTCTAACCGCTTTGTTCATTTTTTATTGGTTTTACAACTTCGTAATTTTGGTTTTCTAGAAAAAAATGACCAGTATTAAATGTTCATTTTATTCCTACAGTTTCTTCACTTTTACCTTATGAAACGCCTTAGCATAATCAATTAATGCAAACATTAGTTTACCAACTGAATTCGACCTTTCTTTTTTTATAACGAATTGTTCAGCACATGTTGTGCCGTTACGTGAACGGCTCTGCAAGAAAACATTCTGCATGTACTCTGTTGTAGTTTAAGGTCTCATAGTGACTATGAGAGCGTATAGTATATCCGTTGTTCTTTTAGACGTATTTCTTCGACCACCATTTTGATACAAAACAACTTCGCTTCGGTTTCCGGTAGCAGTTTTCCAGAAATGGCGGCACCGTTTCTTCTTGAAGTCGCAGAGGCAAAGCAATGTGAATAAAGCTTCCCAGACGTATGGGAACAAAACAGAACGTTGAACTACTATTACGTCTTGTGGCTGTCAGATTACACAATCTTCACGACCAGGCGCTTTAATGCTTCTATGCACTAAACAAAAATCAATTCTTCTCGTTATATCTTGATGTGATTTTTACAAACAAAATAAAAACAAAATCTGTATGTCTACGTCAAAGGTAAGCTACATTTTCAAGAACTAATGTGGTATGGTTTAGTTGACCCTACTTTTCCTGCCGTATGAAATTCTACCTGTAAACTCCAATGCGTGTTAAGGAGGAGAATTAAAAACCGCTGTTCATTCGCGAGCGATATTAGGATTTCTATAATCTGTTTTCATTTAATCAAAATTTTTAATCTGAACCAGTCACCATTTGCCTCAGTCTTTGTCCATAAGCAGGATAGTATATAGATTCTTCCTAACTCTTCTTGCGAGCGGCTTCACTGCAGAGAAGTACTCGAATCTAATTAAGAGAAGATTCAGAGCCTTTGGCTTTGACCTACCTGGCGACGACAACAATGCCAAGGAGAAGAAACTCCTACCGCCTAATAGTCGAGACACCATCACCTGCTTCCGACGCGAACCCTGAAGCAACGATCGTCTACTGCTCGAGAACGCCTGAAGTCGTCGAGACGCCACCACCTGCTTCTGACACATCTGAATCGATGACCGTCGACTTCCCAGATAATGAAGACCCAGTGGAAGTGTGCCCGGTTCTTTCCCTCACTGCTCACTACGAGGGAAATTTTGTCGAACTAGCAGCCGCGTTCTTCATGGAGACTTACAACTACCTCCTCTTCCTACCAGTGAAGGAGGGGCTGCGATTCCTCCCGCAGCACCCGATGAGCTTTCTGGACGGGCGAGGCATTCAACACGCCCCGCAACTCTCACGGAGGTCTGCGAGACTGGTCGTCCGTGGACTACCGACTGATGTGACCGAGGATGCGGTAGCCGCTGAGCTCGCCAGCAGCGGCACCGCTGTGCTTCGGAAGTACGACAGTCGTGCCATCCCGGCACCGAGAAGCGCCTGCCGCTATTCACCTTCCAACCTGTGGAACATGTCCCGTGGGAACAGTGGACGCAGACACTCCTAAGGCGCTAGGTCCACCTTGAAAACAAGAAGAAGCCACCACTCGCTCTGGCCCAGTGTTATCACTGCCAGGGTCATGGTCACCTCGCACGCTACTGCACTGGCCAAGAGCGCTGATTGAGGTGCGCTGGCAGCCACAAAGTAGCCGACTGCAGCATCCCGCGAGAAGGGGTGCCAACCTGCAAGGGGCCCCACCCAGCTTGCTACAGTGGCTGCCCAGTGAGGAGAAACTTACGCGCCAACAAGACGGCGACCAGCACCGACAAGCCGGTGCCTCCAGACTCCAAGAGACAACCTGGCCGGCGACAAGCAGTGACCGGTTCTGAGCTACCTGCCATGGCGAAGAGGCAGTTCGCAAAACACCATCTATGCCACCAGGTGAACTGCAACCAAACCGACAGCCTAAGCGTCATCACTCATCTGTTCAAACAGCAATACATGCAATTGACAGAGGTCATTGCAAACTATGCCACCACTCCGGGAAGGACACGCCCGATGATGACAAATGAAGCAATGACAACCAGTAATTAATATGGAAGGAGATGCGGACATACCCGCAAGAACTTCCCCGCACTCTGGGAACAACATCATCCCAGAAGATTTAGTGTCATGTCCGATCCTCCAGACCTCCCTAAAGTGTCGCTAACAAAGCAAAATGGCTGTGTATGAATTTTAAAATCTTTCATAAGAATACATGATATATACTGATTTTGTTACAAAGTAATTCAAGAAAACGAATTTTCTGCCGGTGCAGCTGAAAGAGAAATAACGAAGAAAAATATATGTCATTTGCAGAAGCGAAACTTCTACGAGTAATACATACCTTCCTTGGTATATTTTTCCTGTGTAGCATTTTATCTGTGTATTTTTTTATGTTTTGATCTCCCACACTGTTTATTGAATTTATACAGTCAGAAGTAACTTTGTTCAAGTTATTGAAGCGCATGGAAATTATTAAAAACGCACATTTCATTAGGTTATAGAGCGTTATATCCATCCTTATTATGTATTTTTCATTTAGAGCTTGTACATCACAGAAAACCTATAATTTCTGCCATTATAAAAATTTTGAAAATAAAAAATTCATTAGTATTTATCCTCTAAGCACTTAAAAAATGACGGTATGAATGCAGAATTCTAGCTCATAACAAAAATATTTTTTATAAGAACAAACAAAAAGAAACTTATAAACAAATAAGCAACCACAAATACTAGTGCGTCTATCACTGAGTAGTAATGGCGGCTCTACTCGATGTAAATATACTATCTGGCATCGTCACGTTATTTTCAGTGCGTGTTAAAGCCGTTTAAGCTTTAAATTTTTTTTATAAATTTTATGAACGATACGTTCGCATGTATACATATATAAGTGGCAGCGGACACTATCATACACTAATCTGCCAAAACATTATGACTACCTATCTACTATCGAGATAAATCCGTCCAGACAATAGCAGCATCACCTGACGAGGATTACTGCTAGTCAGACACACGCATGGTGCATATAGTATCAGTGAGCGTGCTTTCCGTGTTTATAATGGGGAAGGTGCGCGATCTATCTGAGTTTGACCGAGAGCAGATTGTGACGGCCCCGAGGCTCGGCACGAGCATTTCTGAAACTACACGACTTTTCGGGTGTTCGAGGAGTGCTGTGGTGAGTGCTTCAACAAGTGAAACCACGTCCAAACGTCGGTTGGTGGGCAGCCACCCCTCATTACAGATGCCAGACGTCGAAGCCTCGGCAGATTGGTAAAACATGACAGGCAGTGAACTGTGGTGAAAGTAACATCAGACTTTAATGATGGGCAGAGTATAAGTGTGTCTGAATACACAGTGCACCGAACACTCTTTACATGGGCCTCCGCAGCTTACGACATATGAGTGTGACAATGTTAACACCACGACATCGGCAACTACTACTGAAATGGGCACTTGACCATCGTCACTGGACGTTGGTGCAGTGGCAGAGTGTTGCATGGTATGATGAATCCCGATACCTATTTCATCATGCTGTAGTATTCCAGGAGAACAGCTGCTTGATACCTTTACTGCGGGACGGAGATAAATTGGCGGAGACATAATTATGCTCGTGCAAGGTACCATAATGGCTAATAAGTACTGTAAATTGCTTGCAGACCACACACATGCATCATGGCAGCCATGTTTCCCAATGGCAGTGGCATTTTTCAACAAGGTAATGCGCCATGTCACAAGGCCAGGAGTGTGATGGAGTGGATCGAGGAACACAGTGGCGAGTTGCAATTGATGTGCTGGCCCTCCAACTCACCAGATCTGAACCCCATTAAATACATCTTGGATGTGATTGAACGAGGCGTAAGAGCTCATCGTCCCCATCCCCGGAATGTACGGGAATTATGTGAGTTGTGTGTCCAGATGTGGTGCCAACTTCCTCCAGCGACCTACCAAGGCCTCATTGCTTCCATGCCAAGACGCGATGCTGTTGTTATCCGTGCCAAAGGCGGACATACCGGTTATTAGGTAGGTGGTCATAATAGTCTGGCTAATCAGTGTGTCTGCTTGAATGAAAGTATGCGTAGAACTTTATGCTCAGAACGTTGTGGTGTATGCGCACTTTATTTTAAAAAATCAACGATACGTGATTTTAAATGCAGTTTATCATTTTTATTAATTTGACTATATATAAAAAAATCGTAATTAGAAGTATTAATAATTTTTAAAAAGATATTTTTTCAACATATTTACTAACCAATTTTGGAATTTCACTATCTAATGTTATATATGGTTCTGTTGCCTAGAGTATTAATTTTTGAAGAATACCTCGTTTTTTTTCTAAGGTTACTAGTTTACTAGATAATTTCTTTAGTGGAAAATGTATGCCACAGAAGGAACACCATTGTGTTTCAGTTAGCTCTAACAGACCATATTGCACTGTTAATTATGAAAGAATATTCTGATCCACAATTGTCAGAAATAAAGGGGAGAAATTATTTGTTTGTGGGGTTTGGTCAGAAAATCTTACAGTTAGTTTAATTAAATAAGAATCCATATAATTTCACATATCTACGTAGATTTTTGCTTCAACAGTAATGGAAACAAGCCACAATTATTTTAACCTCGTGGTGTTCTTAAATTTTACGTTATAATCTTGTTTGAAGCAGGGTAAGAAGTAAATTAAAAATGTGTAAGGATTCAAAACTTGCAGTGTTCTGAAAGACGAACGGCAGAAGGAAGAGTGATTCCATCTGCACATTTCATGTTACAGTCAGGAAAAATAAAATTCCTGTGTAGTTGTAATGATTTGACGATAGGATCTTTATAGGCCGTGCAATACACTCGCCATAGTTGTAAGAACGGAAGTTTTCTCGGCGTATGCTTGAAATGAAGTCTTCACGGGTGTACCGCCGGATAGTCATTTCATTCGCCATTGGTTTTATTTTTATTTTTTATTTTTTTTAACCCTCTCTGTAAATTCCTTCTTATTTCTATGGGTGGCAGATCATATAAACCACAATGCTCAATACAGGTTATCCATTGGAGTACATTTCATGCAAGAAAAAAGACTTTCCCGGCGTATTTTTGATATAAAATCTTCGCATGAGGGTATTGCGGTGGTGTTCACTTCGGCCGGCAGATTGTCAACGTCTGAAATCTCCCTTGACGTGTACAACACTGTGTTCTTCTGTGCCGGAAGGTGAAAGTTTTTGGTGTGTAAGTAGGTCTGTGTGTGTAGTTTTCCTGTACACACTGTGCCTCTTTTTTTAGGGTTGTACATGGAGAAAGTACATCGATGTTTTCTTCGATGTGATCCATCGAAACGTTACGTTTCATGATGCGTCAAATAAAACCTTCGATCTTTCCGATGCATGGATTAAAGATAATGATGTATGTATATTTATAAGTTATAAAGGTTAGGAAAATAGAAAAATGAGTCAATGGTTAGGAAAGGAGAAAAATGGAAAATTTATTTGAATCATATTGTCAATTAGTCTTTTACAAAGGCAGTATTGTTATTCTAATCTAATTCGAATTTAGAAATCCCAATATTACTTCTCTAAACTTTGTATAAATAATATTTTATTGGCCCAATTTCCTTTTGAACTATTACATTGATAATTTAAAGCTTTAGTAGCTTTCAAAGAAAGTCTTACTGATGGTACTTAGCTAGTTAATACAGTTTAATATTTATAAGCATTTTGTCCAATTTTGGAAAGTGTTGTTTATTCATAATCGGACCATATTTTTAATGAATTATCACTAAGCCGGCCAGCCGGGGTCCTGAAATAAACGCACAGCTCATCAGAAACACCTTCTTCGGTTCTGCCTGATTTTCAGTTTCGATGAACTAGTGTGTGATGATCGGTCCAAGGACTGAAATCTTCCAATGTTTTGTCCGAACAATCTGAATCGAATTCTTTTCGCTTTCTTTCCAGCTCCCTATTCATCATATCTTTGATCTTTTGAACAGTATTTGCGTATTTTCTTAAGCCATAAGGTCTTCAAAATGTGTGTTTTTTTTTTAGCAATTTGTCAAATAAGATCGCGATGGCTAAAGACGGTACTTGTTCGATAGTATCATGCATTATTGATTTCTATCACGATGAGCTTATGTATTTCCATCACTAAGGGTTCATCAGTCACAATTTCTTTGCGTTTTGAAAGCATATAGTTCACTAAATGGATTACTGATAGTTTAATATTTACCCCTAAGATATTTCTTCAATTGCAGCTTAAACTCCATTTAAGGGGGTAGGTACACTTATCAGGTTTCAAAAAATGATTTTTTTTATTATTCACAAAAATAGTTTATAGTCTTGGCTTCATTTTAGTGAAAAAATTATTTCAATATCTTTAACAATGTGGGAATTATGTGTGATTAAGCAATGCTCTGCACGGTGACAGCCATTTAAATCTTACTGCCACTCCCACTTTTGATGCCAATTCATGGAATGTCAGTTTAAGTTTGACACATAAATTTCTCATACACTTATGTTCTTTGACACATAAATTTCTCACACACTTATGTTCTTTGGAGCAGAATGTAAATTTCTCATACTCTATGCATTTACTCTTCATTTGTTACGGAAGTTATCAGATGGTAAGGCAATATCTGGTAGAAACAGACCTCACTGATGGTGTAATAAATACACTGTGTCAGTATTATGGTAATGCAATAAGATACCATAGTTCCTCTGTAGAAGATATGCAGAAAGCAGTGTGGGCCATATGGTTTCATAAAGCATCAACTGATGAGAAGCCCATGCATGATGCCTGCCCAAAAGGTATAAATTCATGGTGTACATACCAACGTGCTAAGGAAATGAACACACTATCATCTTACAAACATAGGAACAATATTGCAATCTCCATAATGGAAGCTATTAAACCTGTGTTTAGAGAGTTGTGTGACACCAAGCTCTTGAAAAGATGTGTTGGGGGTTTTACTCAGAATGCCAATGAGTCATTTCATTCCAAAATTTGGAAAATATGTCCCAAGACAGGATTTTTTGGAAAAAGAATAGTTGAAATTGGCACAAATGATGCAGTTATTACTTTTAACAATGGAATGGCTGGCAGACTAAAAACTCTTGAGAAGCTTGGAATCCCTCCAGGAAAATATATGAAGAAAATTCTCAAACAAGGACGCATCAGTTCTGCTGAGAAACGAGCAACCCAGCAACAAAGGAACAAAGGAAGACTAGGAAGAGACTAAGGTTAGAACAGGAGACCAAGAAGAATGTTGCAGAAGGTCATTCCTATGCTCCTGGTGCATATTAGGAAGAAACAGGACACTGAAGGTACCATAACATGTTTCCATTTCTTTAAACCTTGAATATCTCAAAACAGCATTTCATCAAACGGTTTTAAAGATAACTTTTTTCCAAATACATAGATCTTTTTCAAATTTGCAGGACATGTTCTACATACTAAGTACTACAGTCTGAACCATTATTGTTTATGCAGCTTTTCCCAAATGAAAAATATGCCTTTATATTTGCAAAAATTTTAATTTATTTATTAAAAAATATATAATATGTTATATTATAGGTTCAACTTGTTGCCTTGATATTAGTTTACAATATTAAAAGAAAACATTTCTGAAAAATTTCAAATACTATGCCTTCTGTCTTTAAAACCCTTCACAACAACATATTTTTCACTGTCAATTTGGATGGTACATTATCCTATTGTTAAACAATATTTTTATTTTAAAAATCAATTTTTATATCTACTGTAGCTATAACAGTTCTATGGAGCTATGAAATTTGAACCCTCAAATTTAAATAGATTTGGAGAAAATGACATCTCAACTTTATTAAATATTTGTATGTGTAGTAAAACACCATACACTCTACAGACAAGCCTATGTCGTATCATTGAGGTGCATACTACAGTGGCGGGAAATTTCAAGTAAATTGTACTTTTTTTGTTGTTTTATCCAAGTAAAAAGAAAAATAATTAATGTGATTTTGTATGCGATAAAATTACCTGTTTTTGTTTTGTTTCAAAATTATTCGAATTGATTCGATGCATCGAATAGTAAACATTGATGTTTTAGATACATCAATGTATATACAATGTGTATACTCTTTTTATTATTTATTGAGCTTTACTTATATTACTATTATTGTTCAACTCTCAGCGTATAGTGTTACTGAGCACAGAATTATCAGTAATTACGATTCGTTTCCTCGCAACCGCTCGTGCAAACAAACGATTGAAATGAAATAAAGCTCATATTTTGTTTGATTATAGATTTAAATTCAACCTTAAGCGACCATAATATATAACTATCAGCGCAGTCGTTATGCACGGTGGCACGGTGACCCGCGTATTAACACTGCATTACAAAGCAGTTCCCTCCGAGGATCAAATAATGTTCGCGTAACCGATATCTGAGAATCATAAGGGTCATAGTTTCATAATTAGAGCAGCAGGATTTATAGGGTAATATGCAATAAATTTTAACATATTACAATTTTTCTGTTACAGAAGATATGTTAAATTTAATGTCAATAAAGAAAATGTATGGTCCTAAAAGAAAAAGAACTCACCAATAGGCATAGAAACAAAGATGAAAGTGACGCTGTATGAAATATGTATTTGGAATTTTAAATAATTGAAAATAAACTCTTAATTGTAACTTCAATAATTATTACATAATTACGTAGTTTTTCTCGGCGTTGCAAATATAAATAATTTTCTCGGGTGACTAGCCGAGTTATATGAATGTTATAGTTACACGATATTTCGGCGCACTGAATCATCGACGCCAGATGATTCAGTGCGCCGAAATATCGTGTAACTATAACATTCATATAACTCGGCTAGTCACCCGAGAAAATTATTTATATTCAATAATTATTGTTTCAATTTTTTCTGTTTAGCGAATCTCCTGATTTTATACCCAAACTCCGGAAATTTTAGCGACCATCTGCAGATATGCAAAGCCACAAGGTTGGCAGCACTGATTTCCTCTGCTATGCTGCATAGTGAAAAAATTACCAGGAATTTCATTTCTGTAGCTTGTAACATTCGGCATAAATTTTGCTTTAACACGGAAGCTGAAACATACAGAACTTTCTAGTATCTTTACATTAACAAAGCAAACATTGGTCAGAGGTAAGATCACTTCTAGTTCCCGTAAAAGTATCGGCCGATACCAGGATTCGAACCACGATCCTTTATAACCCAGCAGACGCTAGCTGAGTAACCAGGGCGCTAAGCCTTCGAAATTTTATTTATATTATGTTCAATGCCTTTGCTAAACCAGTATATTACATTTAGGGATTGCAATCCAGCAAAGCGGGATCCCGCAATCCCGCGGGATCCCGCATCATTAGACAGTCTGGCGGATCCCGCACAAAATTAAGTGGATCCGCAAAATCCAGCGGAAACGCGTGTCAGTCTGCGCGACTCGCTGCCCCACTCGGTCTCTGTCGGATATTTTGCACTGTTTGCCTGTACCCTTCCAGTTGGCATTTGACTCACGTAAACAAACGTTTGTTTTTGTCAACCTTCGTCATTCGTAAGTAAATAAATACACTTTACGTGTTCATCAAAACTTACGTTTGTTTCTAGTACACATTTCTGTAATTTGAGTTATGTTGCGTATTTAGTACTATTTCCTAACTATATAATTATTTTTTAAGTGTCGCACACGTTATCTGAACTGCACGGTTACAGCTTTTTATTCACGGTTTCATTATTCCCATTTTCTGTATTTGCTGATTAAGTAATTGTGACAATACCTAATTTGCGGCTGAAAATTTGATTATTCGTTGTTATGAAACTAATGTTATCGTAATTTTAACGATCGCGTACCTAATTATTTGACAGCTATCAAAAGGAAATTGTTTATCCTTTGACTTATTGTTGTTTTGGCCGCTGCCTCAATGCTTTTCTTTGACGAAAGCCACCTGCTTACAAATGCGGCTCAGGCTTTCGATTAATCCCTCTACTTTTTTTTATCTGTTTAAAGTCTCTTAACAGCGTGGTCTTTAGAGACGGGAAAGGATGGGGGCAAGGAATGGGAAGGAATTCGGCCACGGCCTATTTGAAGGAAGCATCCCGGTATTTGCCTGGAGTGATTTGGGAAACCATGGAAAACCCATATCTGGATGCCCGGACGGGGATTCGAACCGGAGTCCTCCCGAATGCGAGGCGAGAATGCTAACCGTTACACCACCACGCTCGGTAATTCCTCTTCTCCTTGTTATTATTTCGACTAAAGGTAAAAAAAGTTATAATGAAATTTTCATGGGTGTATCGACGAATTGTGTTGTAGACACACCATACTTCGCCGGCTGCCTCCGCCGTCTTCCTCGCGTGTGTAATTTCGTGTGTTTGCAATGAAATCCGGAGATATAACCTATGAGGACTTCACTGCAATCATTCGCCGAGAAAGTCTCCTTTCTTACTAAAAAATAATAATTTCCACTCTAAAAACGTCGTTACGCCACTTTAGTAAATGTGAAATACTTGACAAGTTTACGTGTTGGTTAGTAGTTTCTTTTAATAACATTGAATCAACTGTAATATCAATCAAGGAATCAGGAGATTTAATAATGAATCACACAAAAAAGCCAAGTCTCGTGCTTGTGCAGTGACAAAAAGTTATAAGATCTTGTTCTGAGCCAAGTCTACACTTTACAGAGTATATTCACTTCGCTTTGTGAAATGGAATACTTTTCTCGGTGTTGTGGAACGTTATGGAACTTTATTTAGAATTTTTTTTAAAAAAACTCTGGTAACTTGGCCTATTAAGCAAACCATATTTTTAAACTTATGTGATGTATTGTAAGGCACAATATTTTCCATTTTTATTATTTATTTAGAAATTGGTTTAGATTAAAAAACAGAAATGTAAAACCTCGAAATACACTTAAGACACGCTAAAAAGTTTTAATGTCATTTTGCCAATCAAAATATTGCAAATGGATACTTTCCCGGCGTATTGATTCAATGAAAGTTTCACGGGAGTCCAGCCGGATGGTGTCATAAAACGACGACGTTTCGACAACCTGCTCGGTTGTCTTCATCAGGTCTATTTAGATGTTTCTTCTCGAAATCACAAACAGACAACCGAGCAGGTTGTCGAAACGTCGTCGTTTTATGACACCATCCGGCTGGACTCCCGTGAAACTTTCATTGAATCAAAATATTGTTAATTGTTTTTTTATCATTTAACATTAAAAATTATTATTAATTTAATCATTATTTAATTTATTAACGTTTAAGTAACTATGTTTAAAATAAATGCGTTAACAAGCTGTTTGTACCAATCCCGCACGGATCCCGCGGGATTGAAAACACTTCGAGATTGCAATCCTTAATTACATTACATCCACAGACAGTTGCATGGTTCGAGTAAAAGGCTCAGTTTTACAAGTATTCCACGATACTTTAATTTCTACTTATTTATAGCAATTTCCAGTTCATCAGTGTTACACTATCTTTGTTGGTATTCTTAGTTAAATCTGCATTTTTTTGTTCAACAACATCGGTAGGATCGAGCCATATTTGTTATATTTTTTTCCCAATATTTTATTATTACTATACTAATCTGTACAGATTCTTACTTCTCTTTGTTTATATGTTTCAGTAATTTGTTTCCTCTTGCGTATCTTCAGTACAGTACACCATTTTCCATGATATTGATATATCTTTCCCAGTATTCTTGTTGGTGTTTTCTGGTCAAAGCTTTCTTTTTACTCAACTTCGTTAATTACTGTTCTCTTTCTCAACATTTAATTGTATGTCTGATTATTGCTTCCCTTTTAAAGTTAAACCAATTTCCTCATTCCATGTTATTAATTGCCTTTTCAGGGAGTTTTCTTTCTTTTAACACTCACCCGGTATCCAGTACAATGCACTGTGTCTTTTTTAAAATAGTTTTGTTTCTTTTCCACGCTCTCTTCTGTTTGTTACTGCAGTATATAGTTAGATTACCGGTGTTGATAGAAGTCTGTCAAATGCTTCTTATTTTATTAAATCTGTTTTGCAGGTTTATTCAATTCAAAGCTACGCGCTCATACTGCTTTTAGCCCAAGACCTTTGGTTTCTAATTATACTTTGAACCAGAATGTGATATAGATCATTCGTTTTTACTGAATAAGATATTAGTAATTTTCATATTATTTAGTTACACTTAGTAATATCCCATAGATTTATTTTCGTTAGCGCTATAACCTGAAATCGGTTTGCTATTAAATCTTGCGTTTAAGTATTTTGCAACGTTTATGCGATTATTACTATTCATTGCCTAATAGTTTTTCTGCAGATCCTCATCTATCTTTAAAGGTCTATCTTTTTTTCATGTTTGTGGACACACACTGTAATTCCTTCAGATTTTGGACTTCTGACCTTACGTCTCGCTTTCCTATAATTTACATAGACATAGTCGTTTACCCAATATCTAAATTCGCTGTTTTTCATTGTGGTTCCAACAGCTTTTGCTCTATTTTCCACTCCTGTCATATAACCGGCTGATCGAGGTTGTTCCTCTATCTTCAATTACATATACACTGAAGAATCAAAAACTGGTATAGGCATTATTATGCAAACAAAGAGATATGTAAACACTTAGAGTACGGCGTTGCGGTCGACAACACCCATAGAAGACAACAGGTGTCTGGCGCAGTGTTTAGATCGATTACTGCTGATACAATGTCAGATTATAATCATTTAAGAGAGTTTGAACGTGGTGTTATAGTGTATAGTATGCGCATGAGATATGGGACACAGAATCTCCGAGGTAGCGATGAGGTTGGAATTTTCCCGTACTACCATTTCACGAGTGCATCGGGAATCCGGTAAAACATCAAATCTCCGACATCACTGGGACTGGAAAAAGATCCTGCCAACAACGGGACTAACGACGCCTTAAGAGAATCGTTCAATGTGACAGAAGTGGAACCCATGCTGCGGATTTCAGTGCTGGGCCATCAACAAATATCAGCGTGCGAAACATTCAACGGAACATCATCGATATGGGATTTCGGAGCCGAAGGCCACTCGTGTACCCTTGCTGACTGCACGACGCAAAGCTACGCCTCGCCTGGGTGCGTCACACCCAAATTGCACTGTTGATGATTGCAAACATGTTGCCTTGTCTGAAGCGTCTCATTTCCAAAAGTATGTAGTGGATGGGTGTGTACTGGTATGGAGACAACCTCGTGAATTCATGGACTCTGCATGTCATCAGGGGACTATTCAAGCTGGTGGAGGCTCTGTAATGGTGTGGTGCGTGTGCAGTTGGAATGACATGGGTCCCCCTGATACGTCTAGATACGACTCTGACAGGTGACACGTACGTACGCATCCTGGCTGATCACCTGCATCCATTCATGCCATTGTGTATTCCGACGGGACCTGTGCTATTCCAGCAGGACAATGGGACAGAATTACTACAGAGTGGCTCCAGGAACACTGTTCTGAGTTTAAACACCTCCGCTGGCCACCAAACTCCCCAGACATGAACATTATTGAGCATATCTGAGATGTCTTGCAACATGCCGTTCATAAGAGATCTCCACCCCCTCGTTCTCTTAAGGATTTATGGACAGCCCTGCAGGATGCATGTAGTCAATTCCCTCCAGCACTACTTCAGACATTAGTGGAGTCCATGCCATATCGTATTGCGACACTTCCGCGTTTTCGCGGGGGCCCAACACGATATTTGGCACGTGTACCAGTTTCTTTGGCTATTTACTGTATATCCAGTAATGTATGTACTTCATCAGTGGAAACAGTTCTTAAGTAACAGTAACATTCAATTTTAATAAATAAATTATTATAAGTACCGTTAAGTTCTGCATTTTCGTTGCTATGCTACTTAGACTCTCGTGTTCCTAATACTAAGCTAGCTGTTTGCTTCTTCTCCATCATTCTCCTTTATAATCTCTTCGTAACCACTTCGTGGTATATAAATACAGGTAAATAAGAGCGATACCTTCAAATGATGTATTCAATGCGTAAATATGTTGGAACGCCGAGTAAAAACGGACAGGTGATTATGACGTTATCAACACAGTGATTAAAACGACAATAGCAGTAAACCTATAAAGGATAAAGGAAGAGACAATATATGCGTTGAAACCAAGATAGACTCTGCTGCTTATGTGTGGGCAAAACTCACGAATTGTCTTGTGGCTATCCGTCGGCCCTTACACTCACTGTACCAGCGTAAACCACTTACGCCTTCCGAGTGAATGAGATTGCTGAGGATGGCTTCAAAACACGACCAGTTTCAGCTACTGTCTAGATATTTCACTTCTCAACTTTCTGCTTACGCAAACTGAAGTACATTCCTCCTGAATGATTGCTATCCTTATCTCCTCTCCTTTTCTGTAAGTAGTAAAATATTCTCTCTTATTGGTTAAACAATTTCTAACCCTATCTTGATGTTTCTCCTGTTGAATTGTAACTCCACAGATCAACACTTTCAGATTATCAAAATAAAAAATTCTTCAAATATAACCATTTTATCGAAACACCGACACTTCCTCTCTCTACATTCACTTGGTGGTGCCGGCATATCAACGGTGAAGCTAACACATCTCCGTTCTCAGGAGATGCTATGAGATTTATACACCCAGTGAATCAGTCAAAGTAAGCTGTCGAAATGCTGATCCTTCCGACTCCATTCAGAGGCACCGCACCAGACTCAGAGTGAGATAATATTTTCAATAAATAAAAATCACACCTGGCACAACGACGTAATTACCTTTGAATCATTAAACATGTTTCTATATCTAGTTATTAGTCGTAAGACGTATTTCTCATGACCTAAAGCTTGATTTTAATATATCTAGTTATTGAACAATTATGAACGATTAACATCATAAAGTTTTAATTATACTCAGCTTTACCTGTACGTGGTCAAGTAGAATTTCGTATCTTCGCACGAACTCATTTGAAAAAGCATTACTTATTGGAGCACTAGCTAAAAGATCTCTCCTTCCATGCATAACTTAATTTTTGATCTGAATAATATTGATGTATACAGTGTTCACCCTTATTCTGCCTTCCCTATCATTAGTTTGTGTCTTGTTTTCTTCATTCTACTAGTATTAAGTTTTGTACCGTTTACTTCTTTAACTTCCACTAGAATTAGTTTATACCATTAAATTATTAAACTAGTTAAGAACGAATACTATTAAGATTTTTAGTTAGTATTTTACTCATAAATATTATTAAGATTTTTTGTTAGTATTGCTCTTTACCTAAATTGTGCCAAATGTTATATCAGTGTTGTAAACTGTTAGTTTGTGTAAGGTGTATATTATTTATTGTAAACACCAGGTATGATGTAAGAGGGCTTGACAGCCCTAATCTTGGCAAGCTAAATAAACCTTTAAATAAATAAAATAAATAATTAATTTCGCATACCAGTTCTACGTGAGTCTTACTACAGCTATCTTCCTCTCTCCCTTTCGCTATAAGTCTTTTTACCTTGGACATCTTAACTTAGTTCCGTCTACCATCATGCAGTGTCTACAAACTGTTTTCTTTTCCTTCCCTTGTGTCTTATTTTTCTTTGCCATTCTGGTGGTATCCAGTCACGTGTTATTTATACTCAAATCTACTTTGTCATTCAGTATTCAAACTTCTATCATATCTTCTTAATACTTAACTAAATCTTTCTAGTACTTGTTTTTGGCACCGTTTAATGTTATTTCCGCTGCCTGTAATTTTCTTCTGTCTCTATCTACAAGAGAATGAGTATCCAGACCGCTAGTAAGACATGGTATTAAGTGTTTCCTCAGTAAAATTATTTTTGCTTTCTGTGGTATTTTTTGTCAATCAGAAATACGATGCTTTTTGAATCATGTTGAATATTTTGTGCTTGAAACGATTGTTCATCTAGATGCTGCCAAATTAGTTGAAGATTGAAATTGTTGCAAATCAGCAGACTTCTTGAAAAAAATGCCTTTTCACTCTCTTTGCTATTGATGGTCATTTTTGCGATCTTTGTCTTCCTTATTTTGAATTTTCCAAAGATTCAGTTCTTTTCTTATCTTTCCCCATTCATAAATATATCACCTGCATTTAGGCTCACCGTTCGTCGTCGTAGAAATACCAGGACATGAGTAGCGACAGTGAAAGGCAAGGAATTTGGCCATGGATTTTCCAGTAAACCAAAGCGGCATTCTCTTGGAGAGATTTCAGGAAACCATAGAGAATCAAAATTATATGAAACAGTTCAACGAAACCAAGTGGTCTCGAATATTATCACTCAACAAGTCCATGAAGTTCTCAAACTAACTACAATTTTAGCCCCCATATTTACTAATTGGAGAATTATGTCACTTCCTGTGGTAGGAGAAACTACATGTTGTCCCAGACATTAAACATCTCAACTATCATATTTTGTGCAATAGTTTTGGTGTGCATCATGATCAATGAACCAGAAGTTTCTTCTCGCAGACATAATTCTTACAGTCACCTATATAACAAAATCTGATGCCTCATCATTTATCAATAATCCGACTGTGAGATTAGCATGTTTTGAGATTCGTATATTGATGAATCGTAAGTGAACGAGTTCATTATGAGAATGGATGTGAGAATTGTTATTGTATGTGACAATTGGTGATTATTACGTGTGTGCATTTTTACTGGACGTGTGATTGTTATAGATAGTTATTGTTTTCGAAAGTGACAAGAAATTACGTGTCGTGTCGAAGTTGAATAACTCGATAGAACTAAGCTCGGCCACCCATCAGTACGTGACCAGAGGAGCCGCACAGATGGGTGACGAGGAAAGGCTGCCTTGCACTTCCGCGCCGCGCGCGTCGAGCGTCTCAATGCCGGCGGTCGTTGTGACAAGTGCGACAACGGATAAGGATATGGCAATGGATGAAGACGCTACACCAGCCGCTGTGTTTAACATTCAGCGTATACACGGTGATGTGTACTCGGTGAGTAAAGAATTAACACCAAGAAAGCGTCCCACTACTCCACCAGAGAGGACATACAATAAACAGCCACGTGCCGTCAACTACAGAAACAATGAGGTGAGCAAATCTAGTGGAGTCAGTCTAGCAGTGTCGAAACTAGGTACAGCCAAGAAACCAAAGAAAGCTAAGGCACAAAATAAGAAGACCATGGAAGCCACCGACAATACTACAGCCTCGGTCTCCGGGCGGAATGGAGTAAGAGGGCGTCGTTCCCAGGGTCCCAAGAGCAATGAGGATAACCACACTTACCAGAAAAGTGTGGAACCAGGTGACGAGGGCTTTGTCTTCCCTCGCCGTACAGCGAGGCCACCACCAACGCTTGACCCGGAAAGGATGGAAACAACCAATCCTTTCGAACCAATTCAGGACGATTCATCAGAGATTACCAGAAGTGCGCATATCCCGCCAATTGTTGTGCAGTTTGAAGAGAATTATAAAACTCTGCACGACAAAGTGGGTGACGTCGCGAAAAACCCTTTCTCAGCCAAATCGGCTGGAGGGGACAAAATAAAATTCACATTTACAACCGTTGAAGACTTCACAGCAGCCACTGAGATGTTGCAAGCTAGCAACATTCCTTACTATACCTTTCCGATTGGAGCAGTGCCACTTCTGAAGGTGGTACTCCGTGGGATTCCCCGGACTATGGCCACTGACGACATCAAACTCGAGCTAAAAGATATGGGCTTCAATGTCCAGACAGTGGTTCAGCTGCGCCGCCCAGGAAGCAATGAGGTCATGCCTCTTTCCTTGTCGTTCTTCCTGACATCCCTGAGAATAGGCCCATCTTTAAGGTGGAGAGCATCTGCCACCTAAAGATTCAAACGGAAAAACTGAGAGCTACAGCTGGACCCGCTCAGTGTTTTAATTGTCAACGTTTTGGTCATGTGGCCAAGCACTGTAAAATGCCTCCCGCTTGTGTAAAGTGTGCCGGCCCACATGAAACAAAACAGTGCACGTTGAGAAAAGGACACGACGCAGCTAAGTGCTTGAACTGTGGGGGCGGCCATGTTGCGTCCTATAGAGGCTGTCCAGTGTACAAGAAGGCACGAGATCGCCAGAGAGGCCTACCAGCCAATAGTGATACCGCCAAACAACATCGCAAGAAGGATCTACAGCCACCGGTAGAAAATTTACAGAGCGTCTCCGCTATCCAGCATCAACAAACAAATACTTCCTCTCCGCCGACTGGCAAAGAACAGACGAAGCCCACTAGGATGACTAGGAAGCATCCAAAGTACCAGAAACACAGAAAATCGAGTGAGACTGACGGTCGCCTCTTTTCGGAAGTTGCGGGTCCACAGTCGACCACTGCTGCAACTTCTGACTCCAATCTGGTCGACCAACAAGAACATAAAAACCCGCAGAGCTCCTGCACAGAAGATCTGTTAAACAACCAACCACGACATTGGCCTCCCTCAGCTGCTCCAGTTCCGGCGGAATCTGAAGGACTGAGTAAAATATTGGAGACTGTTCTAAATATGTTGGTCAGTCTAACCAAGCGGCTAGACCAGATGACCACGGACATCTGCGCTGCAGTGAAGACAGCTCTAGCTACTCCCAAATGCAGTTGTAATCTTCATTATGGATAGACGACCCCAATTCAATAGCCTCTCTTTCTGCATATGGAATGCCAATGGCATTCCATGGACAGACCGTGGAATTCCGGCAGTTCATTAGGGAACAAGACGTTGATCTATGTCTTGTCACCGAAACCCACCTAAAACCGGGACTGAAAGCCTCAGTAGCGAACTACTGCTGTTATAGATATGATCGTCTCCAACTGCAAAAGGTGGCGTGGCTATCTATGTCAAGAGAAGCATTCCACATCATGAGATCTACATTCCGCCCCTGCAGTACATTGAAGCTGTCGGCGTTGAAGTGGCCACGACAAGAGGCTCACTGACCGTAGTTTCTGCCTATCGGCCTCCTAGAAGGGAAACAGCAGAGGCTGATTTTAATACCTTGGCAAACATCAGAGGCAAGCTGTTTCATCGGAGGTGATCTCAACGCCAAACACACAGACTGGAACAGCAGAGTTAACAACCCTTCAGGTAACATACTACGGAGAGTCGCCAACAGACACAATATGTGTGTGTGGGGACCCGAAGAACCCACCTACTACCCAGCTCACCACGGACGTGCGGATGTTCTCGACGTGGCAGTCACTAAAGGGATCACCGGATTCGTCGCGGCAACCACGCTTAACAGGCTGTCCTCTGACCATTGCCCAGTCATCGTGGAGCTAGAGTCCGACCTAATCCTAAATGCACAACAAAAGCCGGAATTCAAGAAAACCGATTGGGGCAGATACCGTCAGATAGTCTCAGCAGCACTACCGGAACGCCCGGCAGAGGATATAGACTATGCTCTGTCCTTCTTCGAGCACACTGTCAAGGAGGCATCAGCAGCGACGACTCCGAAGAGGTGCCTCACCAAGAACACTTCACGCCAGCTCCCGCCCCACCTCCTAGCGGCTATTCGGCACAAAAACCGAATAGCTAAGGAGTGGAAGTTGACGAGGAACGCCGACACGCGAAGACTGCTAAACCGAGTCCAGAGAGAATTGAAGGTGTCGCTGGCAGAGCACCGGAGCAGAGAATGGGAGGCTCGTGTTTCGATGCTGACCCCAGGTGATGGGACGCTGTGGGCAGAGACAAAGAAATTCACTAGGCAGCGATCTCGAATCCCACCCTTACACGGCGAACGGGGACCAGTCTATCACCCAACCGACAAGGCAAACGCCCTAGCAGATTCCTTCGAGAGGAACTTTCGGCCATCGGAAGTGGAAGACCAGTTGCAAGTAGAAGAGGTACATCGCTGCCTAAACACCTATCTGCAGGCTGAGGAAGGGGACGACGAGGAAGAAATTGACACCATCACTCCGGAAGAGGTTGCGAGCAGCCTAGCCACACTTCACCCAGATAAAGCACCTGGTCATGATCGTGTCTTCAATAGCTGTCTCAAGAATCTACCACCGCAAGCGTCAACTTACTTGGCAGGAATATTTAACAACATTCTTCGCACTCAGAAATTCCCCCAATGCTGGAAACATGCTGAAGTTGTGGCAATACACAAAAGCGGGAAGGACCCGCACCTACCTCAAAGTTACCGGCCAATAAGCCTCTTGCCGTCTATAAGCAAAGTATTTGAGCGATTATTGCTCAAGAGGCTAAATCATTACATCGAACGGAACGAGATTATTCCCCATCACCAGCTCGGCTTTCGCCGCAATCACTCCACCACGCAACAGCTCATGAGGGTGGTTGAAGCAGCGACTAGGGCATTCAACGAAAAACAATACTGTGGCCTGGTGCTTCTGGATATCGCCAGAGCATTCGACTCTGTGTGGCATACAGGTCTGCTACTCAAATTATACGAACAAGGCTTCTCAGGCAGACTAGTAAAGCTCCTTATGTCATATCTCACTGGCCGCACATTTTGCGTTCGTGTAGGCGAGGCCACTTCAACTGTGAGGCGAATCCTTGCTGGGGTACCGCAGGGCTCTGTACTGGGACCAGTGCTCTATGCACTTTTCACCGCTGACGTGCCTACCGCTCCCAGAGTTCTTACTGCCACCTATGCCGATGACACGGCATACTGTACGGCAAGCAGAAGCTGTGCCCTAGCAACTAGGCGTCTGCAAGAAGTCCTTCGATCAACTGAGGACTGGGCGAAACGGTGGAGGGTAACCATCAACGCCACAAAAACTCAAGCCATCATAATCAGTAAGAGACGCACTCAAAACCTTCCACCCCTTCGACTTCACAACGAGACAATCCCGTGGCAAAACGAAGTCAAGTACCTAGGAGTCACTCTAGACCGGCGACTGACTTGGCGATCCCATATTCAAGATATCAGGAGAAGGGCAAGTGCTAGATTACACTTTCTATACCCTGTGCTGAACAGGAATAGCCTTTTGAAGCCCGCCACGGGAGTAAACATCTATATCACTCTGGTAAGACCAATTATGGAATACGCTTGTCCCGTATGGGGCTATGCGGCTGCTTCGCACCTTCGGCGCCTTCAGGTGATACAGAACAGGGCACTAAAACGGGCCCTCCACTTACCGAGCAGATTCCCGACTGCAGTTCTGCACGAGACTACTAACATCCCGCTGCTGACGGATCGCTTCAGACAGCTGTCCGCGACGTTCTACGAGCGCGCCCAGAAGACCAGGAACCCGGAAGTCAACTCGCTCGGGCAATACGTTTACAGGTATTGACCGTCATAAAAGACCACTCGCTATTCTAAACTAAGAACGCCAACGATAAGCCATACCAAAAGCAAAGTGTTGCTCCTTCTAGATTATGTTGCAGTAAATGTCGAAAGACAACACACTTCAAAATACTCTGCCTGTGATTAACTGGCAGTAAATGGCGTGGCTATATATAGAAGGTGTTTCATTCGAACGTTAACTGAGCTACCGTTTCGTTATTTACAATGTTCAAAAATTGATGAATTTATAGTCCGGTGTGTTGGTGTATGATATTGCATTCCGGGCTGCTTATCGTCCTCAAAACATCAAATGGTCAAACGTAACAGTCTCAATTTTAAAACTATTCAACCACGTTTGAAAAGTTTCTAATTAGTACCATCTGCACATACTGGTTTCTTGATTTTCAATCTACCTAGAGCATTTTACAGTTTATCAAGTGTCATAATATTCTTTTCGTGTTTTCAGTCACATCTACCTTTTTCTGGTCATCAACCTTGCTGGCATCAAAACCTATGGCTTGCTAATTTTTTCTCCTATCTGATTTGCTGTTATCCTAACAAGTGCAATTTCCTTATCCTCCGTGTTTAGATGTTTTAACATTTTATACGCTTTCTGGTATGTGCCACGCACAGTACATCTTCCATGATAGTGAAGTATCTTTCCCAGCTTTCATGATGCAGTTCTCTGTTCAAACTAGGGCTGTTGATATTTTTAAAAATATCGGATTTTCGATATATCGATATTTTAAAAAGTATTAATATCGGCTATAGATATATCGGAAAAAAGTATCGATATATCGATACTTTCATAAATGCAATTTCATAAAATCAAACCTAGCAAATTAAGGCTGTCCACTGATAAATAGAGGTGTGATTTTGTTCTTAATCAGGTTTTCACTTTCGAATTGTTTCTGTTGGTGATGATGATTGTTGATTTTTTTTTTTTTTTTTTAAATTGACCATTATGCGTCACATTAAGTTTCCTAAAAATTAATATATTCAAGGCAAATCTTATTTTGTATATTTTTAAGATTGGTAGGTAATACAGTTGAGGCATTTATTTAGGAAGAAGTTTATCTATCGTAACATGCTTTATGGCCAATTTACATAACGTCTTTTCATAAGATTTTTATTTGTGGTATTTCATTTAGTTTTTATGTTGCCAACTTATACTGAGATATCTTCTTTCTTTTGCTCTCGAATTAGCAACTATTTATCATTTACATTTCCCACTGTTCCTGCAAACACACTTATTTCAAGTTGGACTACCCTGGACAGTGGCCACGCTGTTTTCGAACAATGGGATTGCGTTCGATTCGTGCTGGGCGAGCGATGCCTTGCCTACACTGTTGTCATCATCTGAGTAGACATTCAAATTAATTATAGAAACATAGTAAGTTTTACTTAAACTTGCTGATCTTCATGCGTAACAGAAATTTGAGGGACATAGTGTCATTCAGAGCAAACGAAAAACGATAACTTATTTTAAAAAATATCGAAGGCGATATCCAGATTTGAGTATCAAAATATCGATATATCGTCCTAAAAATATCTCTCATAAATATCGATATTTTCAAGAAATAATATCGATATTTCGATTTATCGATATATTATAAACAGTCCTAGTTCAAACCTTTGGCTGTTTTTTCTTTCTTCCTTTATATACACCTTCATTAACTACTATATTCTGTGCTCGATTTTTACTTGTAAATCTAAATCTATTTCCTGTTGTATATCATTAACCCATATATACGGAAATTTTTATTTCTTTTCGCAATTATGATACGATCTGTAATCGGATTATTAACACTTTTGATTAAGTCTCCTGCGACTATTATGTAATTATATCATAGCTTTCATGCAGATGCTCCTAGAACTTGTCAGATTCCTATTTTTCGCCCGCTTTGTGGGCATAGTCAGCGATGATTGTCGATTTTCCACTTCTGACTTACTTTTTCTGATCATTTACGTAGCAATTCACCTGTCTTTCGTAGTTGCTATACCAGCTATTGCTCTATTTTCCTTTGCTGGAATATAAGTTTGTGATGGGGTGTAGGGGTTTGGGAAAGACTATGTTAGCCTCTTCCAACCAAATGTCAACCTCTCCTTCACGTGGTGCACCCTGTTTGCACGGAAGAGGCTCTTCCCTGTAAAGGAGGCGCCCACTGATTTTCCAATGTCCTCCGAAAGGAGAGCGGGGAGTGGTCCCGGGCACCGTCTTGCCCTTGAGGATGGAAACGGTCCCTAAAGGCGGAATAATCGAAAATGATCAACGGCATGGGGATGCAGAAGGCAACAGAACAGAACTGTATTAAAGAACCTAAGGGTATCCCAAGGCCAAGTAATCGTCTCAAATTAAATAAAGTGTAATGGCTTCTTCCTGTGTAAAGTAGTCTCCAAATAAGATCTCCTGTTGGGGACTGCTCAGGGAGGACTCATCACAATAGACAGTCACATTCTATGAGTCAGAGCGGGGAATATTAGAAGTCTGAATAGGGCAAGTAGAAAAAAGGGAGTTAGAACGACTTAAGTTAGATGTTGTTGGGTTTAGTTAGATTAAATGGAAGGACGCACAGGATTTCTGGTCTGGGGAACACAGGATAATTAGCACACAAGCTTTCAATGGAGTCACTGTTATAGAATTCGTTATGAATAAGAAAGTAGGGAAACGGGTCAGTTACTGTGAACAATTTAGTCACAGGATTATTTTGATGAGGTTAGTACAGTGTACATGCCAACGCCACAGAAAGATGATGAAAAATAGATAAAATTTATGCTGAAATTGAAGAATTAATCCAATATGTGAAGCAGGAGGAAAATCTAATAATCATCGGTGATTGGAAAGCGTTAGTGGGGAAAGGTAAAGAGGGGAATACTGTAGGAAGTAGAGGTTTAGGAGAAAGAAATGTGCGAGGAAGAAGGTTGTTAGAATTTTGTGAAAGATATAAACTAGTCATGGCAAACCCACCGTTTAAGAATCATGCAAGGAGGATATACACCTGGAAACATCCAGGGGATACAGGCAGATATCAGCTTATTGTGGTCAGATATTCAGTAATCAAGTTCTAGACTGTAAAGCTTACCCAGGAGCAGACATAGACTATGACCATAATTTGATAGTAATGAAGTGCAGGCTGAAATTAAAGAGAATAAAGTAGCAATACAAGCAGAACAGACTGGAAGTTGTTAAATTGAAACAATCTCATCACGAGAGAAAAGTTTGCAGAAATGGTAGACATGTGTCTAAGAAATAACTCTGAAAGGATCTCAAGTGAGGACGAATGGGATACACTAAAGACCGAAATGATAAAAGCTGGTAAAGAAAAATTAGGCTTTAGGCAACAAGCCGCCAAAAAACCTTGAATCACAGAACTTTTGGAATTGATGGATCAGAGGAGAAGGCACAAAAATGCTCAGGATGAAGCAGTAAGAAACCTATACAGACAATTTAGAAATTAAATCAGAGAAGTAAAAGAGAGCTCGCGGCAAGAAAAGTGTGAAGGAGTAGAAAAGTAAATGGTTATAGTAAAGTAGAGGTGACATTTAGAAAGATCAAATAGAATATTGGACAAATGAAGAAAAGCGGTAAGCATTTAAGCTCAGAAGATAAAGCTAGCCAATGGAAGGAATGCTGGGGAAACTATATGATGGAGATGATTAGAACAACATTGTATTGGAAAAAGATGTCGACATTGATGACTTAGGTGACCCTGTTTTGAGGACAGAATATGATAGAGCTTTGAATGATTTGAAATAAAATAATGCAGTTGGAATTGATGAGATTCCTGCAGAACTTCTGAAACCATTAGGAGAAGAAGGAATCGAAAGAGTATTCAAACTTATTTCTAAAATTTATGAAACAGGAGAAATTCCAACTGATTTTAATAAAAATGTCATCTCCACACTTCCGAAGAAAACACAAGCTGACAGATGTGAGAATTATCGCACTATAAGTCTAACATCACATGCTTCAAAGTTACTGACCAGAATAATATACAGAAGAATGGAAAGTATAGTAGAATGGATGGTTGGTGAAGATCAGTTTGGGTTTAGGAAAATTCGCGGTACGAGGGAAGCAATTGTGGCATTAAGATCAATAGTTGAAGAGCGGCTCAAGAAATACATAGATACTTTTATGACGTTTGTTGATTTAGAAAAAACTTTTTATAATGTTATGTGGGACAAGATGTTCAAAATTTTAAAGAAATCGGGTCTAAAATATCGATATAGAAGAATATAATATTTATGAGAATCATGTAGCTATAATGAAAGTAGAGAATCATTAGAGCAGAAATGATATCAATAATAGTAGATTAAATACAAAAATAGGGTTGGATGCGATAGAAGAAGTTAGTGAATTTTGCTACCTAAGACTAGCGAGAGCCATCATGAAAAACAGAAATCTTTTAGTTTCAAATATTGATCTAGGACTCAAAAAGTACATTCTAAAATTTTTTGGAGCACAACACTTAATATCAGAAAGAAGGAAAATTGAACCATTTGAAATGCGGTGCTATAGAAGGTTACTGAAAGTCAAGTGGACGGATAAAGTACGGAACGAACGAGTTGTGGAAATGATGGGCGAGGAAAGAAGTTTATGGAAGACTCTTACAGAAAGTAGATACAGGCTGGTAGGTCATATTTTGAGACATGCTGGATTGGTTAACTTGTTACCGGAGGGAACAATCTAAGGTTAGAACTGCAGAGATTCGAATATATGAAGCTGATAATTGAGGATTTGGTGATAAGGTTAGCGAAAGACTGATGATATCAAAAATAAAAATTTGTGATCTATATTGTTGCTCCAGCATCACCTACTCACATTTCTTTAAGGTGTGTATCTATGAGTGGAAATAGTTTTTAGTTAACAGTATCTTTCGGTATATAAAAACTAGCTAGAATGCTTTTCATTCCGTTTTTCGTTCTGTGACTCCTGCAATCGTTATCCTCAGTTCGCTGCTTCCTTTTTCTCCACGGCTTATCTTACAGAATCAAGCAAAGGAGAACGTGGTGTATCATGCCACATGGAACTAAAGCTATGTTCAAGTTTCTCCGTAACTACTTCATGGGTATTTTTGAAAATAAATTTTTACTATATCTTAATTCATGTATTCCATGCACCAATACGGTGCACAGTGTAAAGTAAAGTTGTCACACTTTTATACCTTCATTTATTGCCTCTAGACATTTTAATCTGAGAACTTTTCCAGTTTCAGCTATTGCCAGATTACTCTAAATGAGACGGATTTATCTTTAAGAAACGCTAAGCATTTCTCCTCCCTCCTAAAATTGGAAAAACACTCTCTCTATCTCCTCTTCATAAACTACACATTTTGAAAACAAAAAATATACACTTATTACACACAAAAAATAGTTACACATTTCTCAGTCCCTTGGCAACATTTCAGTTCCTCAGTTGGTATGTAGTACAACCTGGCTCAGTGCTCGGCATCAGCAGTAAAAGCAAAGCTCCAATGTTGACTATGCCAATGATGAGCAGAACTCATCAATCACAGCCGACCCCTCGTGTCGGATAAAGGTGGTGAAGAAGAACTACGGGTTCCTAAATATGACATCGTAAGTACGGAGGGTCGACACCACGCATCTATTTTACATTCCGAGCGCCACACTGTACAGAATAAAAAAATTATTGTTGTTAACGGCGATAAACATTCAGTCAGTTTGTTTGAATTAAGAGGAACTCCAAGTCGATTTAAGTAACAGGCATGGATATGGGTATATATATTCGACGGGGATGCTATTCATAGTCAAACTATTTTTTCTCATTTAAATTACGAAAACATACGTGTATTTATTACACCGCGATCACATTTGCATATTAATTTATTCAGCAGGCTTGCAAAGTTTCGATTTCACTAACATGATGCGCGCTGCTATGGTAAGCACTCGCTGTACAAAAACTGTTAACCCTCAACAGACGAGACCATAAGTGAACACGTGGACACGTTCGGATTGGCGATTCAAGCTGACGGTGTTGCTGCTTTTATGCAGCTTGTATGGATAGTCGCATTTTCTTAAATTGGAATTTCGAACAATTTTATATCTACTGTGGGTACTTTCACATATCTGAGCGATCATATTGTTACGAAACACAGTGTAATGTCGGTTGCTGCTATCGGGCGTGTTACCAGAGTAGAGTTCATAAACCCTCTTACCAACTTCATCACAACTATCTAACCACTTCCCTACGCTCGTGCCACGGGATTGGAATCGTTCAAATTATTACCCCTTAGGAGACGATGGTACGAATTCTCCAAAAAAAGAGAAGCACCTTTAGCCACCGGGAATGCTGCCCGGTGCCCACGGCGAGTCACGTGGCGGCGGCGATGCCATGTCTTCAGGCGAAAATAAAAACACCAGCGGATTGACGTCCGTATATTGAACTGAATGTACGCTACCTTTCACTATCCAGTGTTCTGTATCCAGCTTTCAGATCTGGTATCATCTTTTCGTGCTTCTTGTTGATTGCTTTTCCTCTTCATGTGCTCCGCAGCGTCATTTCTCCGATATCTTCATTTCTTCGTGGTAGATTGGTCCACGTTTGTGCAGGATATGGAGGCGAGTTCCATGTATTCCTTGTTGTTTGCAGAGCTCCCCGGCTCTAGTTGACGTTGACCAGCGCCACTCGAAGTCTCAGCTGAGTTGTATGTGTCTTTTGTGTGTTTTATTGGTGGTCTTAATGATCCTTAAGTTTTTGACGACACTAACAATTCCTCATACACGTTGACAATATCAGTGTCTGTCCGCTACTGTGCGATGG
>JARYHS010008074.1:39798329-39816293 GCA_031002005.1 Vandiemenella viatica | reverse complement strand
GTTTCCTGTTACGTGCATTCATAAACTTATGTAATTCTCCTTCAGAGAATCTAAGAAAAAAAACAAACAATATTGCATGCTCGCATTGACAAGCTTCTAGGGCAGCGTATCCAACCTTTTTCAACTCGAGGACCAGTAAATTTTCAAAAATAATGTTGTAGGCCACTAACTCACACAGGCCTATTTCTTTTTTTTTTTCTCCTTTTCGTTTCAGCCGACTATGGACGACGATTGCGCAACTTCATTTTCCTCTTCTGAGTTTCCCTCCTCCGTCGCCAGTCACCTCCGCAATTTTTCCTCTGTTTTTTTTAAATGTCTTCCACCCTGGGCCTAATTTTATTTTGTTGTTATTAAAAAGTACCATTATAACATAATAAATCTAAAACCACGTTTTGAATCCTATGAAAACGCAGATATAAAACTGGATGTGAACTTTTAAAAGTTAATTACATGTTAATCAGACCAAACCAGATAAATAATAATGTTACTACAGGATGGGCGCTACACTATACCACCTGCCTACATACATAAACCAAAATAAAAGACGCTAGACCGTATGTCTTTTATTTTTATTTACTTCACCACTCGCGTTACCAATCTTATCAACTACCGCGGTTCCTCATACCCATTTAAAACCCTTAGTAAACCGTCATTTACTTAATCTCTAGACGCCACATGGAAGTGAATAGACTGTTGTAGAAACAATGCTGTTCTATCTCATCCTGGAAATGCCACATTTTTGCCGGGTCATTTAAATATTCAAGGCTTTTAAATGTTGGGCATACAGCATTATACAGTACGAATATGGTATCAGAGTTTATGATAGTCTGCCTGTGGAACTCCTGAACTATGTTCGCGGACCACCAGTAATCAGCGAACAGGCTGAAGCACTGTTCAAGTGGATATTTAATTGAATGCTACAAAAATGTCAGCTGCTGCATTCTGCCGGCAGTATTACTAACTTTATCGAGCTTCAACGTGTGACAGAACGAAGTTGTCTCCATTCCCCATTAACAAAGCGAACCTCCGACCTCGAATAATTCCACGAAAACGCCAGAGCGCATGCGTGATCTGTGCCAACCAAGATTTGTCTCCACGATAGCGAAACAGTTTACTGATGTGGCCAACAGATGGAGTTCATTACTTTCCCTAGCTGTAGAGTAGAGAATGCCGCATTCATAAATATTTATTTTTCTTTCACTGCATTATTTTTTAATTTATTTATTCATGATTAGAGGTAGTGACATGTCACAGTGGCACTACGTCTAGAGCCGCCACTGCTTGTCATGTGTTTCGATTGAACATTTCCAACCTTTCACATCTCATATCTAATTGATTTGAGTGCTCTGAATACCAGATATTTCCTTTCGAATTTTTATTTGAAAGTCATCAAATTTTTCGTTTACCTCTTCGCGAAAATCAGCAAACTTAGTTTCCACTTGGTTACTTAAAGTATTCAGTTTCTCGAGCATATGTGCATTCTGCTTGTGTATTTCTGCTTGCTGAGCGTTAATTTGTGTTTTAATTACTTCCAGGTGTTGTGCAATTAACTTTTGTACCATTTCAAGTGTTGGCTTGTAAGTTCTGTCACCCGCAACGTTACGTGGATGTTCAGTCTCATTAATGCTTCTTCAGGAACAACCAAATCGGTTTTATCATGTCCTGTACTATTATTTCGCCTTTCCAACTGTTCACGTTCGTTATTTGCACTGATTCTGGAATTAACAGTCGATTCAAGTACTCGCTTAGCTGTTGTCCGATTCTCTATCGTTTCCAATATATCAGGCCATAGCTTAACTTAAAACAAAGCGAGATGTAGTTATACGTTATTCAGCCATAATCCATTTTTGTATACATACCCGTTACAGTTACACAACAATAGCCAACGATCGCCAAGATCCGACTGGTACAAATAATCTTTGATAGTAATTGAAATACCAGACATCGCCAAAATTACAAGTAGGAAACAAATTAAACGCATCAGGATTTTACTGCTGTCCAATTTCTTCGATAAACTATTTACTCGGTTCTCAAGAAAGATTTTGTTGTCAGCCAGTGACTTATCAAATTTATTGCTCAAATCTGCCTGAGATTTCTGAAATTGCTCCATTATTTGGAATAGAGGTGTCAAATCCCCTTGATATGCCATGTTTTTAGTATTAACCGCCATTTAAGTGTATAAAATCAAACACGACGCAATTTTAACACAAATGAAAAATTTCCATTTTCAAGAAAAATCACCCCTCCAAAATACAGCAAAGAAAAGCAACGATGAACATGCAACACAACACCATGAAAGCAGACTTACTTTCAACACACATGGGCAAAACATGCGTGTTTTAATTTTCTTAGAAGCTACCATGCATTAACAAATCAACACTGACGTTACTCATATAAAAATTTTTAAACTGATCACAAAATTGTTACAATACAAAGTGTATTGCATCTCAATTGAAATACACAAATGAACTTCCTTTTAATGCGTTGAAACAAAATAAATTTTTTTTATGCATTGAAACAAAATGAACTTTATGCATTAAAATATAAGTGAAACATCAAAATAAAATCTTGTATGAATATCTATTGACTACAAGAATGATAAAACTGCCAAAAGCCATGTGCAACATTCCATGAAACTTTCTGAATTTGGGCTCCAAATTGTATTAATTTGAATTAGTGCCACCAAGTTCGCAGACATTAAGTAGTAATGTCTATCTGGCACCAGCGTTGGGCGACATTATGTGGTGGGTGCCTTGGTGGGCAAACTACGCTACAATTATCTTTCATACCTTTATGATTAATAATTGTGGATTTTTAATTTTAATTTTTATGAAGGAGTGAAAATTTATTAATTTTGCAAGAATCTCGACGTTAGTTGGAATTTAGGAAAAATTGTCACAATATGACATTTATTTTCTTATCACTGCGATTACAAGTCTGAGCGAATTTATCGTTAACATTAACACAAATTGGCAAAATCATAAAAGCAACGCTCAGAGTTACAATTAGCCGTCATGAGCAAGCAAACAATTGTATATTTACTTTTAAATATATCTCAGAATCAAAATGCAAGAATAATGACAATTGGAAACAATGAAAAATACAAGTTATGACGACCTCAGACAAAGGCATCATAATACTGTGACTTTACAGTTAAAGAAAATCATGGGCGCCAGAATGAACAATATATCATTCGAAAATAACTAGTTCTGGCAAATTATGCCGCTAGCTCAGGGGTTTTTACAATTACAAAGTGAGAACATGGACCTATCCTCTCAAAGTCGCTTACGGGTTCTGTTTCACGGAATACTCAATCAGATGGCTTGGTCGTAATAATTACCATTGTAGTCTGCGTCTGATGTCTGCGGTGACTGTAGCGGACCCACGATATGTGAGATTATCTCACAAGTCGGCTATAGGCATCTCTGGTCTGACAATGCGCATCATCGCATTACCGGCTGTGTTGCTGTGATAAGCTTGCTCCAGCAAGGCAAGCTGGCAGCCAGAAATCGTACAACGGCAGTTGGCGAGAGAAGCCAACTTTCCAAGTCAACCTCAGACTAGACTCGCATAACTTGGACTCGAAGATCGAAGTGAAGTTCGTCGCTATTCTCTCCCACGAGGAAACTTCTCGCTCCACCCATTTGTAGTCTCGAAGCTCACATATAACAAAAATTCCCAGGATTTTAAGTTATACGCTCATTTGGATTGGATCTTCAGGTCGGCACCTAATGTCACGTGAATCCCCGATAGGTGATTTGGCCAGCGTATCTAACAGAGGTCGGACATATTCGGCTAAGTTCGGGGACGACTCTGTGTTCTGGCGGCAGGCATTTCCCGCCCGGTGAGTAAACTTGTTGACCGCCTATCCCTAGGGAACAGAGTGTGTGGTCCGGCAAACCCCAAATCCGCGACGTCCTGTCGCCATGGCTCGGGAACACCAAGATTAGCTTCAAGCCCACATAGCTCAATAATTCTTTAATATTCGCTTTACCAAGATACACTGTATGTTCACCATTTCATTACAGTCCTCACTTGGAATCTTGCGTACTTTATAAAATTACAAAAAAATCTATTTAGGTGGTCGCCCAAGATTTATGTAAATTACTCTTATATTATTACATATATAATAAAAATGCACCTTGTAACGTGGCGACAGCGCGTCATGTTACATGGTGGGATGGGGTGGGGGGGGAGGTTCCGAGCCAGGCCACATAGCTTCCCATTCATATCATTTTCATAGTTAAAATGACGTACAGTCTAACAAGAGAAAATAATAGGAAATGTCCTCTGGATTCCAAAGAGTGAAAAAAAGCTATGTGCAACCGGGGGGAGGGGGGAAGTGGAGTGTAGAGGCAAAAGCCACGTCGGGCTATGTGAGGGGGGGAAGGGGTTTCACGGGAGACCAAAGTGGAGCTACGTGGTTTATGGACGCTCACTAGAGGTTAAAAATAATAAAATGACCCGGATCGCAATAAAGAAAATAAGGAAATCCTAGCAGAAGCATTCGACAGACTACTGAATTGCGAGTATCCTCCAGAACTTCTTCAAATAAACACAGAAACCCCAATAAAAACACCGTCAGAAAATATAAATCCACCAACAATACATGAAGGTTACAAAGCTTTAAGAGAGCTAAAGAACTACAAAGCAAGTGGAGAAGATCAAACATTTGTGGAGCTCCAGACTCAGCAAAGATATCATTACACAAATGCATGGTGAAAGTCTGGAACAGCTATAATACATCCATTACATAAAAAAGGAGAAAAATCAAACCCAGACAATTACAGATTGGATTGCACGTATAAAGTATTGTCGAGAATACTCTACAATCGCTACAAAGGTCAACTTGAACGGGAACTAGGAGAATATTAAGAAGTATAAATACTTCTTAATATTCTCCTGGAGAAGCTGTCCAAAACAGATAATCACCCCAAAAACTATTAATGGATGCCTACAAAAGAAGACAAAAAGAACTAGAGTAACCTTTGTAGAAAGCCTTTGATTGTATCCATAGAGATTCATTGCTGGACATATTAAGGAATTTTAGACTACATCCAAATTAATTAAAAATGATCAAATTATCCCTCACAAATACAAAATCTACAGTAAGTTTCAGAGAAGAACTATCTGACCCATTTATAATTAAAACAGTTGACAAGTTGAAGAATGAATTGATGAATAGTGGACTATTGTATCATCCCGATTTAAGTTTGCCTTTTTGTTTAGGGAGTGATAGCTCTAACTATGGCCTAGGAGTTCATCTATTTCAATTGGTGAATGTGGACGGAAATGAGGAAGCACGGTCAATCGCATTTGCAAGCCGTGTATTGAACAAACATGAACAATCTTATGGAATATCAGAGAAGGAAGCATTGGCCATCGTGTGGGGGTTTGGGAAATTTAAGTATTACTTGTGGGGGCACAAGACTATTGTGTTTACGGACCACAAAGCGTTAACCTTTTTATGCGAATGCAATCTCAAGAACAGTCGATTGACCCGATGGGTGTTATACATGCAACAGTTTGATTTTGAAATAAGATATATAAAGGGTAGTGAAAACCAAGTTCCCGACGCACTATCAAGACTTCCGATGGGAACCAACTATGTGGATGATGCTGTTGGCTCTGAAAAGGTGGTCAGAATGTTCTATATGAAGGGAGTGTTACATGAAAAGGCAGTTACGGATATTTGCAAGGATATGAGGCGTAAACAAAATGAGGATGAGTGCTTGAGGCTAATAAAGCAGAGTTTAGGAGATCCTAGAAATAAGAAGTTGCCCAAGTACTATAAAATTCATGACGGAATATTATTTCGCAGGACGGATGAAGTATCGAGTGACTGGAAAATATGTTGGCCGGAAAAATATGTGGAGATCATAATAGATTATGTACATTTGAGTTATGGGCATTATGGAGCCGCTAAATGCACCAAGAAATTAAGGGAAGTCTTGCTATTTGATAATATGAAAAGGAGGGTGGCCAAGAGGATAGCGACTTGCGACCGATGTCAACGGACTAAAGTTTCGACTGTAGCAACTAAAGGTTTGATGCAGAGTATATTGCCAGAGAATGTTTTGGATCTGGTAGCCGTTGATTTTTATGGGCCTCTGCCAAAGTCAAGGGGTGGATTTACTTATGTCTACGTCATGTTGGATGTGTTCTCGAAGTTCGTGCGATTCTATGCTATTAGAAAGGCTACAGGGAAGATATTGGTGGACCGGATGGAAAAGAATTATTTTAAAAATGTGGGCTATCCAAAGAAGATATTATCAGATAACGGTAGCCAATTTACGTCAAGACGTTGGGCTCAGTGTATGGAGGAGAACAAAGTGAAGCATATAAGAATATCAGCGTACCATCCAGCCAGTAATCCAGCCGAAAGAGTCATGAGGGAAATTGGTCGGTTGATCCGAACCTATTGTAGTAACAAACATACTACATGGGTAGACTATGTCACAGATTTCGAAGATGTCATAAACAGTGTACCTAGTGAGAGTACTGGTTACACCCCATATTTTTTGATGTATCATAAAGAAGAACCGAATTTGATTAAAGAAGTAATTAATTTTCCTGCAAGTCAATGTGTATCTAAGGAAGACGTTTGTAAGCAAGTAAGGGAGAGAATGAAGAAGAAAGCTGAGGAAAGGAAGAGAAAGCACGACCAGAGACGAAAACCTGTTGAATTTAATTTGAACGACTTGGTATTGGTAAAAACACACGAGAGGTCTTGTGAGATAAATGCGGAAATTAAAAAATTCTTTAATGTGTTCCATGGGCCGTTTCGAGTGGAGGGAAAGCCCCATAAGAATGCCTATTTTCTTGTGTACCCGAAGTCAGGAAGGAAGTTTGGGTTGCGGAATGTGACTGATTTGAAGTTGCATAAGGTGAGAGAGGAGAAATAATTACAATGTAGTGTATTATAAATGTTAATGAACTTCTATTATTGGACTACAGCAAAGGACACTGTGTGAGAAACTGTAGCGAACCATGGTGTAATGGAAAAATGTGTAATTTTGTTACAAAGGCGTAATGCCTGGTGAAAAGGTTGAACTTTGCCCCAAATAACCAACTTTTGTGATTACAAAAAAGTGCTAATTAGTGGCAAAGTGGGGGCATGTGTGAGGTCCCCACTCACCAGTCATTACTAAGTGCTATTGTCATCTTATTAATTGATTGTAAATAAATTTATAATTTCATCTGTAAAAAAAGGTCTTCCAGCATAGTAGATTGTACAGTATGGGGTAGTTTTAAGTTATTTTAGAGATTTCATGTAACGGAAGTTGGCAATACTGTAATAGTATGAGATTGAGTGTGGTAGAAGGAGGAAGCGAATATGGCGAGAGAGACTGTTTTGAGCGAGCATAGCGGGCACATGTGATTGCGGCTAGAGTAATGAAAATTTGTATAGAATATTGTGTCAGTAACAGCATTGGTTTTTATGTGAAATTTTAAGTAAAATAAATTGTGAATTGTAGCAAAAGTGCAGTGAAATTCATTTACATAATATTACAACATCCGTTGCGCGAACTGATAGATTATTGAAACTTTGGTAATAAAAGTACATTATACTGTATATAAATATAATCGGCGAGGTGGTAGCGACGACCGTTAAAAGGCACGTTAGGGCCAAGTGCAAAATAAAACGGGCTATCAAACCTTGTTTGTCGCAGTCAAAATAGCGATAACAGGGACCTCGCATGCTCCACACAAAGAGTTTTAAAAAGTTCTTTCTAATTCTTAGATCAATATTTGAAACTAAAAGGTTTCTCTTTTTCATGAAGGCTCTTTTTGCTAGTGTTATTCTGCTTTTAACATCATTCCTGCTTCGGCCATCGGTTGTAATTTTACTTCCCAAGTAACAGAATTCACTTACTTCTCCTATTGCATCCGATCCTATTTTTATATTTAATCTACTAGAATTGGTATCATTTCTGCTACATTTTATCACTTTTGTTTTGCTTTGATTTATATTCAGTCCAAAATCTTCCTTCAGTATTTTGTTCATGCCATTCAATAACTTCTCAATATCCTCAGCCCTCTCTGCTAATAAGACAATGTCATCAGCAAATCGTAGCATACTGATTTTTTCTCCCTGAAAACTTATGCCACATGGAAATTTCTCTTTGGCTTTCTTCATTGCTTCTTCTGCATACAAGTTGAATATTAACGGGGATAGACTACAACCTTGTCTCACACCCTTTTTAACTGATGCTCTTAATATTATGAAATAAGATAGCAAATAAGCATAAAAACAGTAACATACAAATCAACGAAAAATACTAAACAGACAAAAATGAGCCTAAAAGAAATGACAAAAAAGAAAGAAACAATTAAAATAAACAACTACGCGTGAAAATTAAAAGAAATGCAAACCAGGCAAAAACTTCAATAAAGAATTCTACGGCTCAAGGGCTGAAGGAGAAAAATGACTCCACGGCGACGGCCTTGACTACTGTTGTGCTGTGTACCATCCACATCACAAAGGATTGATTGTTAGCGATCGTTTGTTATAGTCATTACGAAGTAGTTGGTGCTTAAGGTGGTTTTTTTTTTTTTTTTTTTTTTTTTTTTTTGTTACTGCTTTACGTCTCTTTTTAACATCGAGGTCTTTAGAGACGGGAAAGGATGGGGGGCAAGGATGGGGGCAAGGATGGGGGCAAGGAATGGGAAGGAATTCGGCCATGGCCTTTTGAAGGAGGAAACCCGGCATTTGCCTGGAGTGATTTGGGTAATCCATGGAAAACCCAAATCTGGATGCCCGGACGGGCTTAGGGTGGGACTGGACCGTTCGGAAGACCGGAGATACATATTCCGATCAGATTTATTACGAAATTTGTGAACTCCCACCTTCGTTTATGATTGTGGAGAAATACTCGTCCACCAGCATGGTAGGGTCGCAATAATAGAGGTAAAAATGAGAGAAATAAGGTGCTAAAATGATGAATTCTTTCTTTTCTCTTGTTATTAGGGGATTGGTAGGTACAGAGGTGAAATTAATTTTCGTTCAAAGCACGCTCTGCCAACAACAATTTTGTGAACCGCGAAGCAAATATGCAGATATACTGTCTGAAACGTCATTGACGATAACACCGCTTTCGCTACAATAGTATGCACCTGGTGGTAAGACAACCCTTAATAGCGTCTCAGAAATATGTATTTAACAAAGAAGGCAATAGGGAAAACTTATTCTTGAGACACTACTACCGGCTAAAAACTACTTTATTAACAGCGAAACTCATCTAAAACAGTACATTTTGCCACTGATCACACCAGTGACTGCGTTCGCGTGCCCATTGCAGCTCTCAGCAGAAACCAACTAACCATTGACGCAGATACGTCCACACCCGTTGTAGTGCACCAAAATGGAACCAACGTTGTGGACGAAGCCGTTCCATCGGTTCCGGCCATGCGGACAAGATGTCGGTCATCCGGTGCTGTGGTCACATTGTGCAGTCCAGTACCCGCTCGTCTCTGTGTACGACCCTCTTCTATTCATTGGTCACTCACACCATCACTGTGGTACCTGAGTGCCATTTACGAGTCGCAACGTCACGGTACGACAAATTCGTTTCCCAGAGACCAGTGATTCTGCTATGTTAAAATTCATTCACATGCTGATATTGCGCCGATTTCCGTCAAGACATAACGGCTCTAGTTGCACGATTACCCTTTGACGACTAGGTACCGCTGCCATAACGCTGACCTGTCCGGTCACACCCATAAACAGCACTGCTGGGCCTACGTGCACGCAATCTCTTTGCAATCTTAACCACTTATTATGGTTGCACTGTTCTACAAATCTTCCGATTTTGGAGTAATTTATACGATTCCTTGACGATGTTGCAATTTTTACAAACAATATTGTTGGAGCAGATGTAGGAAACACGTAAGGGAAAGATATGATGGTCAAAAAGAAGACAAGTACAAACTCCAACGGAATGGGCCTACTCAGAGAGAATTTTTGAAGTGAAAACTACTATATGGCCGCTAGGCGATGTTTTGACGTTATGAGTTCCCGACTACTCATGACCGGCATGCTATGACAAGTCGTCACCGTTACACCATGGCGTGTTGCGTTTATGATATGCGCGTTGGATGCTTTGTGGTTGGATAAAGTTTTATGAGTTCACGCAACAAATATGTTGTAGTAGCACTACATCTGTAGCTATAAGTATGACGTGTAGCACTTGGACAGCAGTAAAAGTATAGTTTATACTTGCATCTAATACACTGAAGAGCCAAAGAAACTGGTATAGGCATGCGTATGCAAACACAGAGATACGTAAACATTCAGAGTATGGCGGTGCGGTCGGTAATGGCTGTATAAGACAACGGATGTCTGGCGCAGGCGTTAGATCGGTTCCTGCTGCTACAATGGCAGGTTATCATGATTTAAGTGATTTTGAACGTGGTGTTACAGTCGGCGCACGAGAGATGGGACACAGCATCTCTGAGGTAGCAATGAGGTGGGGATTATCCCGAACGACCATTACAGGAGCGCACCGTGAATATCGGGAATCCGGTAAAACATCAAATCTCCGACATAGCTGCTGCCGGAAAAAATGATCCTGCAAGACTGAGACCAACGAAGACTGAAGAGAATCGTTCAACGTGACAGAAGTGCAACCCTTCCGCAAATTGCTGCGGGTTTCAATGCTGGTCCATCAACAAGTGTCAGTGTGCGAACCATTCAACGAAACATCATCGATATGGGCTTTCGGAGCCGAAGGCCCACTTGTGTATCCTTACCGAGTGCACGACACAAAGCTTTACGCCTCGCCTGGGCCCGTCAACTCCGACATTGGACTGTTGATGATTCCAAACATGTTGCCTGGTTTGACGAGTCTCGTTTCCAATTGTATCGAGCGGATGGACGTTTACGAGTATGGAGACAACCTCATGAATTCATGGACCCTGCATGTCAGCAGGGGACTGTTCAAGCTGGTGGAGGGTTTATAATGGCGTGGGGCGTGTGTAGTTGGAGTCACATGGAACCCCTGATACGTCTAGGTACGACTCTGACAGGTGACACGTACGTACGCGTCCTGGCTGATCATCTGCATCCATTCATGTCCATTGTGCATTTCAACGGACTTGGACAATTCCAGCAGGACAATCTGACACCCCACACTTCTAGAATTGCTACTGAGTGGCTCCAGAACACTCTTCTGAGTTTAAACACCTCCGCTGGCCACGAAACTCCCCAGACATGAACTTTATTGAGCATATCTGGGACGCCTTGCAACGAGCCGTTCAGAAGAGATCTCTGCTCTTACGGATTTATGGACAGCCCTGCAGTATGCATGGTGTCCATTCCCTCCAGCACTACTTCAGACATTAGTCGAGTCCATGCCACGTCGTATTGCAGCACTTCTGCGCGCTCTCGGGGGCCCTTCCGACAATGATCTTCATAGTTTATTTTGCATATGTATACTTTTTTTAAAAAATAAATAGAAAAACACTGCTTACGTTTGATTTACTGAATTCTAAACGCTCTTCTCCTTTTCCCCCTCACCTTAATTTCTGTCAACGTTTTTTATACAAACCCACACTTTTTATCCAAATTTGATAGTACTTAGCACACATATGCTTCAACACAAGGTGGTCTGATAGCTCGTGGTTAAGGCGATTACTTCCGAAAGTTTCTCTCTCCGGTCGTGGGTTGGACTCCCGTGAGCAGGAGTTTTAGGAGTTGTATTTGATAATATGAGCTACGTCGGTGATTCTGTTCCACGTTAAATTCTAGGCCCTTGAGGAAAGTAATTGGCATTCCTGCCTCTGACACAATAGCTTGGTACATCTTCGGGAAGATTCGACCAACCTTCCGATTGTGAATTAAGTTAGGGTTTTAGTTTCTCAAGGGGCGATTTTTGGATTGGTAAACTCTTATGGTTTCGCGCCACCGACATGCTAATCTTATCTTAACTATATATCTGCAATGGTCTGATGGCTCAGTTGTTAAGGTGTCTGACTGGAAAGTGAAAGATTCCCAGTTTGAATCCCTGTCAAGCGGGGATTTTCATAGACCATTAACCCAACCGTCACCTCTTGCATAGCTCGCTGTGTAATGTGGAGTACGCCAGAAGCTTTCATGGTTCGGATTTCCATTAAACTGTTGGTCCTCTGTACCTGGTGGAATTACCTGGTTAAGGTGGCTAAGACAGGGGCGGAATGCGCAGCCCATAGAAACCTTGATACCATGTCATTACGATCACAAGAAATTAGGTGAAAGTTCTTTACGCACGTTGGGCGATTTTTGGATGGGGGTAAATCTATGAGATTGCGACTTCCCGGACCGAAATGGTATGAACTTCCGCGCGTTGGACGCATTTTGGATGGGTAACATATTAAGAGTTCGCGTCACCAACCTTCTATAATAGCATTATATCTGTAACTGTAAGTATGACGTATGAGCGTATGATATTCATAGTTTTAAGTTTAAACTTCTGTCGGCAGTCCGCAGTGACTGCCAATTGGTTTTCTTTTTAACATTGTAAGCAGAAAGAAATTTATAGTATATAGCGTATAGTGCCTTAGAGAAGTAAGACTTGGACTTTGAAAAACCAGAGAGAAAGATAATTGAAGCAGTAAAAAGTAAAGTAAATTTGTGTGGCCATAAAGATCTAATAACAGAGTTTCTTAACAGTTTCGAAATCGTAGTTACGGAAGCGTTCTGTCGTACTTTACCCTACACACCAACCTGTGCCAGAGGAACATTATCCATCCCAGGGTAGTAGAATTAAGATGAGGTACATGTTATGCGGCATCACGAAGTTGAGGGAAAGAATTATACAAAAATGCGTCTGTTCGTCTGCTTCGTCGAAGGCGATTTACTGAAAAACTTCTTGTTGCATTTCGATAAGGTTTCGAATTCCGAACAGTCTATGCTCCCAGGTGTACAATAGGATATGTTTCATTTAGATATGACGTCGAAAAGATGAGGAATTAAAATTTATTTGTCCGTAAATTAGCATCCGTTTAAAGGTAACTTATTTCTCGCAGTCAAAATGTGATATTTGCATTATATTTTGTAGAATTGAAACGTGGTAGATGTTATTTGCTTATTCATTAAAGCCAACTTTGACTGTGTTAAGCCTTTGTGCATTTGACATCAAGTTTCTTCTTCTTTTGGGCCCAGAACACATTCATTCCTCTGTTCAGAGTGTACCGCGTCTTCCATTGGAGTGTTCGCCTCGGCTTGTCCCACTTGTCATTAACTTCTTCCGAACCATAAACTTAAAACTTAACTTAGTCCACAACCCGAAGGCTGGTTGGAAGGAGGCATACTAAGCCATTGTGTCAGAGGTAGGACGGCCAGTTCCTTTCCCACGTCCTGGCATACCTCATACGATTAAACACAACTATCAAAATTCCGGCGCGTGCCGGGATTCGTGCAAGAGGAGCGAAAGTTTTGAAAGCGAGCGGCTTAGCCACTGAGCTACCAGGACGCTCTTCCGAACCATATCTCTGTTTAAAGCATCTTCTGGTTCTAGCCCCATCAAATGGAGATCTTCTTTAATATTTACGAACCAGGTCATTACAGTTTTGGGTCTGGAATCAAATCAGTTAAAGATTATTTTTTTTTTGTTAGTCTGTTCTCCTCCATCCGTTTGAGGTGGCCATAGAATCGAGCCCGTCTTTTGCGGATTGTTTCAGTGATTTTCTCTATTTTGCTGTAGACTTCTTTGTTGGATTTCTTTCGATGGGCGCCAATCTTAAAGTTCGAACCCAGAATTCCTCTAATAATTTTTCTCCAGTTCTCCCAGAAGTCCTTTATCGGCATTCAGGAACAAGGTTTCACCTGCATACAAAACTACTGAACTGTTTCGTAATGAAATATTTTAGTATTTTGTGAAAGATATTTTTTATTATAGACCTCTCGCGAAGTTTGGTAGGCTATTTCTAGTTTGCGAATCCTTTCCCGAATAGCTTCTTTGTCCAATCCATTTTTCATAATGATCTCACCAAGGTACTTAAATTTTTCCACTTGATTAATGTCTCTGTATTTGCTTTGAAGTTTCGGTGGAGCATCCTTGATGTTAGTCATTAATTTCGTTTTCTCAAAAGATATCTGTAAACCGGTTTGATCAGCAATTTCCTTCAGCAAATCAATTTGGATCCTAGCAGTTTCTAAGTCATTTGATACGATAGTGATGTCATCGGCAAAAGCCAGAGTGTCTATTATGATCCCTTTAGATTTAGTTCCTATTCTTGATGGGCTGTAGTCAATTTCCTTTAATTTTGCTCGCCAGGTTCGAATGATCTTTTCGAGAACACAGTTAAAAAGTAGTGGAGACAGACCGTCACCTTGCCTGACTCCAGTTGTGACTTCAAAAGGATTTGACAGACATCCTAAAAACTTAACTTTTGATTTTGTGTTTGTCAGTGTGGATCTAATTATTGCCAATAATTTTAGGTCAACTCCAAATTCATGAAGGATGTTCAGAAGCACTTCCCGATCTATCGAGTCATAAGCTTTCTCAAAGTCCACAAAAACTGACACATATTGCTTTGACCTGAGCGTATAGTATCTGATGATCGTCTTGAGGTTGTGGATCTGTTCCGCTGTTGAGCGATTTTTTTCTGAAGCCCCCTTCGGTATTCACCTATTTGGTGCCCAACTTGGGATTCTAATCTCTCCAGGATGGCAAGTGAGAGAATTTTATATGTTACCGGAAGCAAGGAAATTCCTCTGTAGTTGTCAACAATCTTCCTACTGCCTTTTTTGTGCAACGGGTAGATCAAAGCTGTTTAGAATCTTCGGGTACAATTTCCTCATCCCAAATTTCTTCTATTCGCTTTTGCAAGATTTCTATTGATTCTTCGGGGGCATATTTCCATAGTTCTGCAGTTATGGAGTCTTCTCCAGGTGCCTTATTGTTTTTAAGTCTAGCGATGTGGCGTTTGATTTCATTTTTATCGGGTGGTAAGGATACCGGGTATCTGAATAAGGGTTCCTCTGTCTTAATAGGATTTACGGGCTTATCACAGTCAAGTAGACTTTTGAAATGGTCAGAAAGGATCCTACAGTCTTCTTCATTTGATGTGGCCAGTGTGCCATTTTTCCTTTAAAAGGACAGCGTCGGCGGTTTGTATCCTGCGAGTTTTCTTTTGAATGTTTTGTAGTACTCTCTAATTTCGTTTTTCTTAAAATTCTGTTCTATGTTTACAATAAGAGATTTTTCATAACTACGTTTCTCGGCTAGGATCACTCTAGCTGTTTGGGCCCGTCGGGTTTTGTAGGTTTCCCAGTCGGTTTCTGATTTAGTTGAATAGTATTTTTTCCATGATTGTAGTCTCTGTTTGAGTACCGATTCACAGTTGTCATTCCATCAGGCGTGTTTTGTCTTTCTTTTTATTTTTGCGAGTTCCTTTGCTGTCTCAATCAGGTGACTTTTTGTGTTGTTAAAGTTGCAATCAATGGGTCCTTGATTTTTTGCTTGAGTTTATCATTATCGAAAGGTATGATCTGTTTGGGTGTTTTCTTATTGTTTGCAGGAATGGGTTTGAACTTGATTATTGACATATAATGATCTGAGTGTACATTTATGCTTTTTTTTTTTACTTTAACATTCATAATCTCAGGGCTATTTTTCCTGGAGATAGCAACGTGATCTATTTGGAAACGTTATTACATTACTACATTACATTACTACTGTTATTTTTTCGCTGGTGCACATTAGAAGGCCTGATTTAGTCTGACGCCCTTTGTAAAGTAATAATATTAAGAAGAAAGAAATGATCAAAATTACGATCAACAGCTATTAAAAATAAATTGCTTCTGTCTTCCTTTAAATTTACGCCAGTTAAAAAGCAGTTAAAAATCCTGAAGTATTTTTCAGCTTCATCGTAATAGTGTGTTTCGATCAGCAAAGTATGCGCCTCTGTTATGTCTAATCTACAGCTACCTTTAAGGTAGGGCAGTTGATATTTTTAAAATTTGGGATTTTCGATATATCGAAATTTTTAAAACTATCAGTATCGGACTTCGATATATCTAAGAAAAAGTATCGATATATCTATCCCATTTTGTTAAAACAATGTCACAAAAACGAATCGTTCAAAAATAGGGCTAAGTCTCGTGGATGTTTACTGATAAAAAGTTGTGAGATGTTCCTCTGTACCAGGTGTTCAATTTTTGAAACAGAATGGTTTCTCACGACGATGCGAACAATTAAAAAAAATAAAGAAATGAAAGGCATAATACGTATGATTTACTACAAGACTTGTAAAACCGTAAAGGAGCTCGAGGGAAATCTTGGCTTTTGAGAGTATGTAACATTGATAAAGCAACACAGTAGATGGATTTATTTAGGTAGAACTATTACAAGAATTGTTTTATGTGGAATTTCATTCCTTTTTGTATATTAATAGCTTATTCTTTTGGGTCTAATTTTTTACCTAAACAAACATTTGTGAACTGCATTTACCAATATTCCTGCTGACACTAAATTCTTCCCTCAACAATACCCACGATCATTTAAAACAATGGGTTCGCGTCCGATTCGTTGTTCCGCGGCTGAATTGTTGCCATCATATGAGTAGGCGATGTACCAATAACTTCCAAATTAAAAGTGGGAACAAAGTAAAATATAACTTTTTATTTAAGCTTCTATATCTTTGTGCATAACAGAAATTTAAGGCAAAATAGCCTGTTACGGCCAAGCCATGTTCCAAGACTAGAATTAATATCAAGTGTGGGTCATCGGCGCCTCATCACAGCGAGGGAACATGAGAGACCATTTTAGGTCAAGTCGGCGGTCGCACCGACCTTTTTAGGTAACGTTTGATAAGGAAGAAAGTTACTAACGTACAAATTTGTTCCAAGGCGTTTCACGTTTGGGATTGCCATTGGATAAATACAAGGACTTTTGTTATAATAAATTCGTTACTGTTATAAATAAACTGGCTGTGGCATACTTATTGCAGCTCAATTCTTCTGCCGCTATGGAACAAGAAGCATAACTAATACGCACAAAATATTTAACTGTGGAGTACCTGGTACATTACGATTTGGTTTTAATGCTAATGCTTACCAACGATTGAAGACAAATTTTAAAAACTTGTGAAGCGTGTCCAAACATGATATCGAATGAGTACTAATTGCTTGAATGAGCATTGATATTAGGCCTTCTTTTTTTACTACTGTTTGTTGTGTCAGATAGTAATTAATCAGAAACTCTAACTAACCGAATGATTAAAATACTGTGCAATAAACTTTATTCGATCATTTAGATTTTAAAAATATGCATTGCTTCTTAAATTTATTGAATGTGCAACTCAGATGATCCCTTTATTTTCCCAAAAAAATAAGTTCACATCCTCCACGAGGATAACTATAAAAAATATTGACTCGGATATCTAGATTTCAATATCGAAGTATCGATATATCGAACCAAAAAATTTCACTCAAAAATAATATCGGAATTTCGATATATTATTAACAGCCCAACTTTAAGGGTAATACAAACCATGGAATGTATTGACGTATTCACATGAACAAAGCAAAGTTTTGGCAAAAGGGGTCAGCCTTAAGGCCCGTAAAAATTCTAGTCGAGTGCCGGTTTTGAACCTGGGACCTTCCATCCATGATTCTCGCACCTTAACTAGAACATTTTTTATTATTATTTTTTATTCCTGCTTTCTGTGTGTTGCTATTCTTGTGTTTCTTACAATCCTCCCTGTTGTTCTAATGTAGGTAGAACGGTTTTATTTGCCTTTTATTTGGTTCATTTGGCGCAGTTCACCACGTCTTATTTCCATTTTTGAGCCTTTGTTCTGTTCTTAGTGGTTTGTACGGGGAGTTTTGTCTGGTTTGATAACCACTGAGCCACAAGACCCTTATTGAGGCATTGTAAACCTGGTGCTGAATAAGAGAGCCAAAAATTATTGACACATCAAATGTAACATGAACTATTAGATGTGGTGAGACAGTATTTGCCAAAAATATGACATAAAGAA
>JARYHS010008074.1:39777445-39797329 GCA_031002005.1 Vandiemenella viatica | reverse complement strand
AGCAGCCCTTCTTTGTACCCTCTCCAACTCCTGTATTTGATACGTAAAATGAGGGTCCCATACTACACTACCATATTCGAGCAATGGTCTCACCAAAGTTTTGTAACCCAATTCCTTGACTTCTCTCGTACATCCCCTCATCACTCTCTCCAACAAATGCAGAATTCTGAAATCTTTTCTTACTACCTGTCCTATGTGTCCTGCCCAGTTAAGCTTCTTATCAAATGTAGTGCCAAGATATTTACATTTTACGTCTTCAATAAGCAATTCTTTCCCCACCTTATAGTCATAATCAACCTTTTGATTTTTATATGTGTATCTAATAAGCTGACACTTCTTTGCATTTATCTACATCTCATATTTACCAACCCAACTAGATATCCTGTCCAGGTCACCCTGCAACTGTTTACAATCCTCAACCATTTTGATCCTTTTATATAGCATTATGTCGTCTGCCAACAATCTAATTTCTGATAGTAAACAATCAACACAATTATTCATAAGAATAATAAATAGCAACGGTCCGAGTATGCTACCCTGTGACATTCCCATTTTTACTTCCACTTCTTTTGATACTACACTTCCTACCCTAACTTTCTGAATCACTTTATGATCCACTCCAATAGATATTATCTTATTTACTACCATTTTATGGCTCACTCGTTCAAAATACTTTGAAAGATCTAGTGCTACACTATCAATTTCACCTCCCTTGTCCATTTCATCCGAAATATCTTGCATATATCCCACCAACTGAGATTCACATGAATATCCTTGCCTAAAGCCATGTTGCATACTTGAAAACCACCTACGCTCCTCATATACATTTCTGATGAGGCTTCTTATCAATCTCTCCATTAATTTACCTACCATTGATGTCAAGCTAATTGGCATATAATTTTAGACTCTATTTCTCACCCCTCCTTTATGTACCGGCACTTCTATCGCACTTTTAGAATCCTCTGGTATGCAGCAAGTGTCTAGACTCAATTTAAATAATATTTCAAGATAAGGTACAATGTCACATCCGGCTATCTTTAAGATATCTGTAGTAATATCTACACCAGCCGCTTTATTCTTTTCAGATTTCTTACTTCTTTCATGATATCCTCAGGATGATTTTCAAATTTTATGGTCAGCTCATTTCTAATTGTTTTGTTAAGCTCATTATCCGATTCAGAACCACCTGTTTCTGACTCATTGTCCCTAATGTTCTCACTAAACTAGTTACTTAAAATCTCTTCCTTTTTCAAATCCTCCGTAACTTCTTGTCCATCCTTATCTAAAAGCTTCTCAATACCCTCACCTCCTCTCATTTTTTTAACATACTTATAGAAATTTCTAGATGAATCAGACAATGGTCCCCTTGCACTGACAATTCTCTTCAGAAAGCCATCTTTTGCCACCTTCTTAGCTTTTATTAAGTAGTTTTTAAATTATTTTAAATATTCCCTACTACCCTACTGCCTCTTAACTCTGTTTTGTTCTCTTCTTACCAACCTCTTAAAATCCTCACCTCTCTGTTATAGTACACAGGTTCTCCACTTCTATTTATTTTCTGCTTTGGAATAAAAAATTTCTTCCCCCTATTATCTCCGTGAACTCTTTCCACCTTCACTCTACTGTACTTGGGCCTTCCTTCAATTTGCTGAAACATTCTCTGAAATATTATTTTAAATTCGAAATCTGTGCCTTTTTATAATTGTACCTGTTTCCCCTTTCAATGTTGTCTGTTGGTTCACTGAATCCTCTAATTTATTTCTCTTTTCCAGCTATACGAGATAATACAACGAGGAAGCAAAGTAATTGGCACTAATCTATATCCTAAACGATTACGTATCTCTTGATTTCCATAACACCACCGCCGAAAGATTACAGCATCAAGAAAATTACGATCCATCAATACCATCCGAACACAGGCGAAACTCAGTGTACATTAATAAATACCGACGTGAATTGTTCTGTACCAGAGGCGAAAGCAACGTAGAAATGGCGGAGTTGTTATAAATTTTCATGTTGTTGCGGTGTAATGGCTAAAATACCATGTGGAAATACGTATCCTACATCAACGATGTATTACTTGAGTCAGGCTTGCGACTCGTGTTATCGAATTTTGTATATAAAATAACGAAAACCTCAAAATCCAGTTCATTTCACGGGAAATGTAAATCAATAACTAAGTTATATATTTGAAACTGCAGAACGCCATTAAATATTGATGATTGGTCAGGCTCATTCCTTCGAACCCACCTCACAAATGACTTGTTCGGCACGGCCGCATGCCGGAAAGGAAGTTCATGCTGGATGTTGATCACAAGGGTCTCAGTATGTTGCAAAACTGTCGGACTCTTCGCGATGCAAAAGTTAGATGCTTTCTGTGAAACCATTAGACCTAAATCACTTCCAAGCTTAACTCCAACACAAAGTTTCAGAATCTGCTGTAAAGCATATATATCTACAGGGTGTTACAAAAAGGTACCGCCAAACTTTCAGGAAACATTCCTCACACACAAACAAAGAAAATATGTTATGTGGACATGTGTCCGGAAACGCTTACTTTCCATGTTAGAGCTCATTTTATTACTTCTCTTCAAATCACATTAAACATGGAATGGAAACACACAGCAACAGAAAGTACCAGCGTGACTTCAAACACTTTGTTACAGGAAATGTTCAAAATGTCCTCCGTTAGCGAGGATACATGCATCCACCCTCCGTCGCATGGAATCCCTGATGCGCTGATGCAGCCCAGGAGAATGGCGTATTGTATCACAGCCGTCCACAATACGAGCACGAAGAGTCTCTACATTTGGTACCGGGGTTGCGTAGACAAGGGCTTTCAAATGCCCCCATAAATGGCGGTGAATCGAGGAAGTACAGTACATACTAACGAAACTAAAATGAGCTCTAACATGGAAAGTAAGCGTTTCCGGACACATGTCCACATAACATATTTTCTTTGTTTGTGTGTGAGGAATGTTTCCTGATAGTTTGACCGTACCTTTTTGTAACACCCTGTATATATATATTCTTTTTGGTCCTCAAAACTAGTTTAACTTCAAATTCCAGTTTGGCCATCCAGATTTAAAGTTATCGTGGTTTCTTAAAATCATTGCAAGTGGATGTCGGGATCGTTCTTGTATAAAGGCAATGACCGGATTTCTTTCCGTCCATTGACTCAATAAATCCTTGATGTTCATTCCATTAGCCTCATTGTAAACATCATATCTCAACATCAATGGTAATGTTTCTGCACCGATTTGACCTTATTATAATTGACATATCATAGATCCGTAACCAAAGACACACTTTCACAGATAAACACGAAATTTATTTCTTTGACATCCTGGAAACCTATTCCCCTAAAAATTCCCGACATATCTTACCACATTGGTTTGGTAGTCTGTTTATAGAACTTTTAATAAAAAATACAGAGAACGAAGATATATCAATATTAGCATAAGTGAAAAGTTGTTGCCTTCTAGTGAACAATAATGAATATAGTGGAAGTGATTTGAGCAGGGATTTCTCATAATATGGCGTATCGGCAAAGATAGTAATATATTCTCCTCACCGCCTGTGGCACCATGAACTGACATTTCAAACTTTCATATTGCAAAATAATCAAAATCGTAAAATAAACCGGGGTTATACAGTCTTTGTTTCATCGCAAGTAGTTGCTGCTACGCTTATGTCTCCTATTCGTGATTTAAAAACTATCTGGAAAAACTTCTCAATATTATATTCCTCCGCTCAAGAATTATTTCGGTTGGAGAAAATCGATCTAGGTAAATTTTTTGATACTCAACTGGTTTTCAAATTTTGAGCTATTAGGGTTATGATGCGGATCCCTGAACGTTTATTCCAGTTTATTTTGAGAACCCTGTTTTATTGTTTCACTATCCCTTTCATGTGTCTCAACTTGCATGACCAATTAAAAACAACTGTAAGAGGAAGTAAAAACTTTTGTTAAATATTTTGTTTAATATTTTGCGTCAGCGCTTCCTGAAACAATATTTCTTTTGTTATTATCTCGAGCCGAAACATGGGGGGGGGGGACTAATATTTGAGAAGGCAACACGTAAAAACAGTGTTTTTGGTAAGTTTAAACGGACCGTGTTCTTTATTTGAGCACATGAAAGAGCAAACAGTTTGTATACAAAGACTATTTTTTAATGCTGGCTTTAATTGAAATACCGTTACATTTATCGAATAATCTCTTTTTGTATGAGAAGTTGTTTAAGAGGGCAGCCAGAATTTGATTTTTTACAAGGATCTTAAACGGAAATTCTTCTACATTATCGTATTTAAGTCAAATCATAGTTCGGCTAATATAGAACATGCAAATGAAAGAACTGTTCGAGCACCGTATTTTCTTTCAATCTAAACAGGAAGAGTACGGTACGTAATCAGACTAATAATGCTTCATATCCAAAATTCAACTGCGAGTTGCAAACCTGTAGCATTCCAGTGCTGGCGATGCTTCTGGAAATTCTGGAACCTTGGCATTTACTGTACTGTACATGGTTGTTTTACGTACTAAAATGTTCCTTGATAAACTACCTAACTATTAAAATCAGTCCAGCCGATGTTCAGTTATACACGAGCAGACAGACATTACGTCGTTGTGTCTTATTACGTTACAGATATGTCGAAGTTATAGATTCTCTGTAATTTTTGTATTAATGGAACTAATGACATTATATCCACAACGAATTTCTTTGATCAGGTATTCGAAATGAGTGTTTTAATTGAACCAGTTTCACTTTGCCCGTGGGAGTTAATTATTTCGGCGTTCAGTGTTACAAAGGTCGTCAGATTCAGATATGGAGCCTGAAGTTATGACCTGACACCGGTTTGAACACTGAGTACAAATTTTTTCTACCTAATTATTTTATTTATAATTCAGTTTTTGTGCTGAAAACATGTAATAACGTTGCACTAAAATTTACTGTCATTTAGCTATCGACCACGTATTTTCATTCTTTGTCATTGTAACCATTTTTTTTTTTTTTTTTTTTTTTTTTTTTTTTTTTTGCTGTCGTCAGTCTTTCGACTAGTATGATGCAATCCTCCATCCTTTCCTATCCTGTGCTAACCTCTTCATTTCTACATACCTCTTACAGCACACGTCCTCAATTATCTGTTTCATATATTCTAATCTCTGTCTTCCTCTACAGTTCTTACCTTCGACTGTTCCCTCCACTAAAAAATTAACCAATCCAGCATACTCAATTGAAAGATTTAATTGCAACTGAATTCAATACATAACAAAAAATAAATTAGTAAAATTATTCACATAAAATGGATACCCTACATGTAGTTTATAAGGTACGAGTATAAGTTCGAAGAAAAACTTTTTAATGCCATGTATTTCAACGACCAGTATTTCCAAGATCCATGAATATGAGTTAGTGGTTATTATAGTAGCTAATTCCCTAAATATGTTTCCAAACGGTACGAAAGCGAGCGGCGTTTAATTGACGATAACAACTGGTACAATTGATTAATAGACAAAAATTAAGGCGCGTATAAGTTGTTGGTAGGTAGAATTTATTTTTGACACTTTATAGGTCCTCAGGGTGTAGAAGGTGGTGAAATGCTGCCATAGAGGATCCGATCTTTCTCCGCTACGGCCTCTGCAATTTATATAATCTCGTATCTGTTTCGCACTGAAATTTTCTCCAAATCAATCACAGCTAAAAAGTATTTAGTTCCATATACAGTTTTTGCCATATGAACTAAAATATCATAATTTCTGATAAGCGTACCTTATTAAATAAAAAACGGGAAGCAGAATTGTGCAACATCCCAGAAATAACCGGGATTTGTTTACCTTGAAAAAGGGGGTTGATAAATTATATTTGCAGTTGTATATACGATCAAAAGTACTTCGAATCACAACAAATTTATTTATTTTTTTAAAGAATATCTATTTCGACTAGAGAATGAGACTATCGAATGAGAACTATCAATCCACCATTTTCGGAAATATCGCCCTTACCGTATATCTATTAGGATAAAAAAAAACTAAAACGCTCAATGAGCTAAAAAAATTACCACTCCGGGTTGTGGTTTCTTTAATACAGCCACAACCCGCTATTTGCTGGCACTTACAAAAATAGCCAGAACGCCTTGTGGCTAACTAAAAAAGCCACAACGCGAAATTCGCGCCGTGGCTCTCATGATATTTAACCATTACGTGTTGTGTTTATTAAGAAAAACCATAACCCGTTCTGAACGTTAGTTGATTCAACCGCGACACGGTGGACAGGTTATAACTAACAGTCGGGTGATGTTAATAAAATAAAACGTTCTTTCATTATCTGTATTCATTATGTAATATGAGTTGACAGTAAAATTATTAAAACAAAGAAAGTTTTTACAGGACTACAAAAGACCCACAAAATTCCGAGGAAGTGAACATGAAAACGCAGATCAAAACAGTGTTACAGGTATACCGCGTAGACATTAGCTTACCACCTTGTAGATAATTTTTTTTTTAAATATAGTATGTGGTTTATAAAAGATGATGCTTTCTACATTTTTTTTCATAACCAAAGTCTATTTTTAAACAATACTGCCACATCGATTTATTTTTTGCCTCATCTTTCAACAACAAAAAACGTGGGATAATTTCATAAGTGAATTATATTATTTACATAGCTACATACGCTTCTAAAAAACAATCTTTGCCATATGAACTTCGCGGCGTTTGTGGCTCGACTAATTCAAAAGTATAGCACAAGGAAACTCCGCGGAACATCTCTGTGCTCGCAATTAGCCTTTCCACCGCTCTGGCAGCCCATTCACAGTCCAACTTGTTGGACCTACGATGATCCGATTTTCCGATAAAGGACTCTTGATGGCCTGTGAAAGGGGTAACAGTACTAGATGTAGGACGCGTAGGATGTTGTTGAACTCCCATACAACCTACATGGGTCCCTGCCGTCCAACAAGTTATGGTGTTGGATCATTATTGGAGGAAACATCCTACGAGTGAGCCATAAGGAAACTGGTTTGCCGTGAGAAAGTATGAGTTGAAAGGATTGCTTAGAACATTTTCTAGTAGCGTGAATGGGTGAGGGCATCCTGTGGTAGCTCTAGGCGGATATCCTCTAAGTTGGACCGTGAAGAGAGCATTTTACTTTAAATACAAGATCATACTTGTAAATTCGTCGCTTAGCTAATAACATCGTTCAGTTAATTCTTACTTTTAATGCAAGATCGTGTCGTGGGGGCCTTGGTGGGCAAACTACGTTACCTTTCATACCTTTATGATTAATAATTGTGGATTTTTAATTTTAATTTTTATGAAGGAGTGAAATTTTATTAATTTCGCAAGAATCTCGACGTTAGTTGGAATTTAGGAAAAATTGTCACAACATGACATTTATTTTCTTATAATGGCGATTACAAGTCTGAGCGAATTTACCGTTAACATTAACACAAATTGGCAAAATCATAAAAGCAACGCTCAGAGGTACAATTAGCCGTCATGAGCAAGCAAACAATTGTATATTTACTTTTAAATATATCTCAGAATCAAAATGCAAGAAATAATGACAACTGGAAACAATGAAAAATACAAGTTATGACGACCTCAGACAAAGGCATCATAATACTGTGACTTTACAGTTAAAAAGACAATCATGGGCGCCACGAATTAACAATATATCATTCGAAAATAACTAGTTCTGGCAAATTATGCCGCTAGCTCAGGGGTTTTTCAATTACAAAGTGAGAACATGGATCTATCCTCTCAAAGTCGTTTAAGGGTTCTGTTTCACGGAATGTACAATCAGATGGCTTGGTCGTAATAAGTTACCATTGTAGTTCTGCATCTGATGTCTGCGGTGATTGGAACGGACCCACCGGCTACAGGCATCTCTGGTCTGACAATGCGCATCATCGCATTACCGGCTGTGTTGCCTTGATAAGCTTGCTCCATCAAGCCGGCAGCCAGAAGTCGTATAGCAGCAGTTGGCGAAAGAAGTCAACTTTCCAAGTCAACCTCAGACTAGACTCGCATAGCATGGACTCGAAGATCGAATTGTCGCTCGTCGCTCTTATCCCTCGCGAGGAAACTTCTCGCTCCGCCCCTTTTAGTCTCGAAGCTCACATATAACAGAAATTCCCAGGATTTTAAGTTATACACTCATTTGGATTGGATCTTCAGGTCGGCACCTAATGTCACGTGATATCCCCGATATGTGATTTGCCCAGCGTATCTAACAGAGGTCGGACATATTCGGCTGCGTTCGGGGACGACTCTGTGTTCGGGTGGCAGGCATTTCCCGCCCGGTAGTGACCTTGTTTACCGCCCATCCCCAGGGAGCAGTGTGTGTGGTCCGGCAAACCCCAAATCCGCGACTTCTTGTCGCCATGGTTCGGGAAGACCACGATTAGCTTCAAGCCTACATAGCTCAATAATTCTTTAATATTCGCTTTACCAAGATACACTGTATGTTTACCATTTCATTACAGTCCTCACTTGGAATCTTGCGTACTTTATAAAATTACAACAAAAATCTATTTAGGTGGTCGCCCAAGATTTATTTAAATTATTCTAACATTATGACATATATAATAAAAAAATGCACCTTGTAACGTGGTGAAAGCGCGTCACGTTACAATAGTAAGACGAAAACAACAACGTATTAGTTAACTAAACTACCATCGGCCGAATCTCGTATAAAGAGAAAAGAATAATATATATTACAATGTAAATAAAACCTCCGTAATAGATCCTCAATAAAAAATCGTGGATGTGAAAGCGGAAGTAGAATTTAACGCGGAAGTTCCGCACTTGCGGATGCGGAGCTCCGTTTCATCCCTAGTTTAGCGGTAACGATTCGGTCACAACCTACGGCCTTACTCAGAACTGCTTCAGGTTGATGAATCCACAACAAAGAATGATTTCATCTAATTCGATTTTTTGATCGTCACACGACGAAGCACAGATAAACAACCGTTCTGAACAAATACATTAATATATAGCAGACCTGAAGATAGCCTAAGGTTTGAACTGAAACGTTTTCAGCAACAGTATCAGTGAGGCAGTGCTAAGCCCGCAGAGTAAGTGAAATTTTAGTGGAGTACTTGTCGTATTTTTTTTTTTTAATCTGCTTAACGTATCTCTAACAGCGAGGTCTTTAGAGACGGGAAAGGATGGGGGCAAGGAATGGGAAGGAATTCGGCCATGGCCTTTTGAAGGAAGCATCCCGGCATTTGCCTGGAGTGATTTGGAAAACCATGGAAATCCAAAATCTGGATGCCCGGACGGGGATTGATTTGTCGTTGTTGTGTGTGGTACAGTGTTTGTGTCTGTTATGTTGGCAGGCGTACTTCTCGGTGATGGTGGTGATCATGGGGCGAGTCCTGCACGAGGAGAGGCGCTACCTGCAGGGAGAGGCACCTGCCCCTCAGACCGCCAGCGTGCTCGAGGAAGGAACCATCTCGCCAGGTCAGAACCCAGCATGCAGTAGCCACAGCGGAAACAAACACTACATCTGTTCGAACTTGAGACAGAACAAGTGGAGCCCGGATTGTGGATGGAAACAGTGGGGGAGGGGGAGATGTTAGATGAAGTGCAGAAAATGGGAGGGTGCGTAGCATAAACCAGTACCTAAATTGTTGAAGTTCCTGGTTGTGTGCACTATAACATGAAACAATAAACAATAATTTACCACTATATCCTATTCAGTCAGAGCTGGCGGCTCAAGGTCATGATCCCCTGCCTTGCTCCACACCCTCCCGTTCCTACCTCTCCGAGCTGACCGCTCTCTCCAGGTGATCGAGTGTAAATTGAAGAAGGTATAAAGGCAGCTGATAAAAAATACAGAAGACTGACCTTGAACTGCCTCTGTCAGTTGACGGGCTATAATTGTATAGATATTATAATTATTCTAACACTAAATGACCTGTGAGAAAATTTCGCGAATATAATGAATAGTAAGTGTTAGGGATTTGTAATAAGGTGAAAGAAGAACTGCCTCATATGCAAATGGAGACTTTCCCGGCGTATTGATTCAATGAAAGTTTCACAGGAGTCCAGCCGGATGGAGTCATAAAACGACGACGTTTCGACAACCTGCTCGGTTGTCTTCATCAGGTCTATTTAGATGTTGCTTCTCGAAATCCTGGCAACACTCTATACACGACATTCGAATTTCGGCGGCAGCGAAGTCAGTCTGTTGGTGATTTCGAGAAGCAACATCTAAATAGACCTGATGAAGACAACCGAGCAGGTTGTCGAAACGTCGTCGTTTTATGACTCCATCCGGCTGGACTCCCGTGAAACTTTCATTGAAGAACTGCCTCATTCGTTTTCAATTGTTTATTTGTTTAGTGTAATAGGTAGATAAAAAAGTGACGCCAGTGAAGCAGTTTATTAATATCTCTGTGATATGTGATACTGCTATCTAGCGGCTTGTCTCTGAACTGTCTCATACGCGCGACTTTCACGGTTATTACTATTGCCCCTTAAGGTCAAATTGCGAAATATTTCGTTCTTAAGAAATGATGTGACCAAAGCAGAGAACTTAATCTTTAATATGATAGCTCATTTATCCATTTCGGTTAAATATCAAGTGAAAAGAAATAGCTCAAAATGAAAAATACGTTACAGAAATAATGATAATTTTGCCAGTCAGTAGTCGAATTCCGAAAAATTCTTGTCTGAATATATTATGTTACCAAAGCGGTGATCTTATCTTAATCATTAAAATTATACTTCATTTTTTGATTTCGGTTATGATTGCAGGGAGATAAATTGCTCGTGGTAGGAAAAAAAAAAAAAAAAAAAAAAATTTTAGAAATTTTGTTATTTTTGCCAATCTAACCTTAAATCTGATGTTCAATGTAAGTGCTTAAGGAAGGTCTAGCAACATGACAGTAACAGTTAAACAATGGCAAAGACGGTGAGGTCTCCATTGCATCATAAATTTTAATCTCAGCCGTAAAATTGTACCATCCTTTTTTTTAGTTAAACTGAAGTGTTTAATTTAAAATAAAATTCTACAGAAAGCAAACATAATGAAAGTATTAATTCTCTCTCAGTTGCTCGGCTATTAAATAGCACTCTTAATATGGAACTTCTAGTACAATCTCTGGCCACTGTTAATTTTTCAATGAAACCCTGGCAAGTGACGTTGAGGTTCGGTGACGTCAGTGCCAACTACAGCCAATATTCATCGAGGACAGTGTCGATTGAGGCTACGAAATTATATAGTAAATATCATACATATAAAAATGTTAAAGTGTTAATTCACATTGTAAGGATACAGTCTCCTAACATTTAAAGCACTAATGATTAACGTTCTTTTCATTTTCTTATTTGCTTCTTGTTTAGTTTAATATTTTATGGTGCAATAAGTTTTCTATTTATTCAATTTGGACGAAAGTTATCTCTGTGGAAATGTGTATGATATTCTCTGAACAATGAACAGTGCAAGAAGAAGATCTTTGACGGACAAGAAAAAAGAGACGTACGTTGAGATAAATTGCGAATTTTATCTGTGCGCGAAGAAGCAGTACAATTATAGGAAATTATAATAAAAACCAAGTGGAGTTTTTATTTGTTTATTTTTATGAAGAATAATAAAGAAATGTTAGTCTTTAATACTAACAGGGAAGGTTAGTAAAGTAAAAATATTATTCGTGGCGTCCCGGACAGAGACGAGGAGTTATATAAACCAGTAAAATAGACAGTAATCTTGTTGTAGGCCATGTTCCGCAGTTGCATAAATATTTTTGAATAAAAATCCCTCTTCTAACAACTGTTTTTTATTGACTTTCATCTACCAGACGCGTTTCACCCTTCTGGAGTGGGGCATCGTCAGTGGTAAAAATTGTTCCGGACTGACATGTGCTAGCTGCCACAATTTTTACCACTGACGATGCTCCACTCCAGAAGGGCGAAACGCGTCTGGTAGATGAAAGTCAATAAAAAACAGTTGTTAGAAGACGGATTTTTATTCAAAAATACAGTAAAATAAATATTATAAAATACAAAGTGGCGTGTTTTACCTCGCAACTTTCGCCAAAAGAAAGCAGATGCAGTTCGGCCGAAACGTTGTCATTTAATACCACAACGCTTGACCATTCCATACCGCGTTCATTTAGTCCGGCCGTGGAAGCCTTCGATTGCAATAATAGGCATGATGACCGCCAATAACCGTTCAGACAAAACTGGTTCCTGTCTCGAGTTGGACCGAAGAGAGGAAGGCGAGGTAGGCAATATTGCCCGCGCCCCTCAAGAGGCAAGGCGCTGCCCTGTCCACGATATCTAAGTCGAGATACAGCGTCAGATATCAGCCTCATACCGTGACAATAAAAACTGGTTGAGCAGTAATTGCCTAGTTCCCTAATTTTACCAGAGTCACTAAGGGACAAATTCTTTAACTTATTATTTCTGCATTAATTCTCGCACACGGAAAATCTAAATTTTGCTGATTTATGATCCGATAATTATTTGAAATGAAAAGATAGACCACGGATCATTATAACTGTAACACGACTCTACCCTTACGTAGTTTTTAAAACCGAGGCCTCCAATACTCATGAGTAATCGTTCAATTTATTTCTGACTGGCTGGTGCCCACGACTTCGTTCGTGTTTGTAAAGAATTTTTATTTATTCCCCCACTCATAGATTAACGCCTTGTCGGCGTCGAGGCCATTAGAGGCGAGGACTGGGGACAGGAAACGGGAAGGAATTTGGCCATGGCTTTTTGAAGGAAGCAATCCCGGCATTCGCCTAGAGTGGTTTGGGGAAAGCATGAAAAAACCAAATCTTGATTCCCGGGCGGGGATTAGAAACGGCATCCTCCCCGAAGAATATTGAATATTTTTCTGTTTTTGCACTGAGCCTTAAATATTTTCTGGATGATAGGTAGTCTATTACACCAACTGCCAAATCAGCAACCCGATAGTGAGAGTCCCGTCTAAATCGGTTAACACACTAAATTCGTTGCATATCATATTCGTTAATAGCTGAAATATCTTAAAAAAAGGTGCATATTCTACAACATTATTCAAGAACATTCTAGAGCATTTTATTACATTCAAGAACATTCTAGTACATTCTAAAAGAGCTCGTAAATTTTTTAGAACACTTTGGTCGAAATGTGGAAATGCCATAAGTTGACCCTTTCAATCTCCATATTACCCACAGCTACCGACATGGAACAATCGTAGTGCATGATGGGAGACTCGAGGCTAATATGACACAGGAACACCAGTGGTCCACGCTAGGTAATGGTCGCTGCAGAGTGAAATTTAGGGACATACACTAACTATATACACATATATATATAGTTAGTGTGTGTCCCTATATTTCACTCTATATATATATTTCTTTTATTACATTTCCATAGATGTAACATCAACCATCTTTGTATTTAAATTAACATCACACAATTATTTTTTTTCCCGTCTGTTTTAAATCAATATCTGTAAGAACTCTATCTGATGTTTACGTGTATTTGTGAGAAGTTTGTTACGCTTTATATAAACATTTCTATAGTTATGTGAAATGTATATTGATGCTAAACTAGTTCGCGTCTTCCCTTCCATGTAAACCATTCGAGCATTCATGATATTATGAATAGTGTCAGTGCTTATATATTCTTATTAAACGCCTATCTTGATCACGATGTTCTGTCACGCGGTGACTTCGCGCTATGACGCCACCCTCTGACGTCACGCTTCTCGCCGCCGCTGCCCAACCAACAACGACCGGAGATGTTCGAGGTTATGCGCGGTATTTAATAACAGTTCTATTAACTACGCATTCACTAGTAAACGAGCTGCCGGCACACTAAAAGAAAAGTATGTATTTCGAAAAAATCGGTATATTAATTATTAGCTGCTTTTTTTAATTGAAATTCGTTGGATGTGGTTTTTTCATAAACTATCTGTACAGCGATACCGTTGTTACAGTAAACTAAGAAATATCTAAATTACGTCATTTTAAAGATTATGAACGTTATTTGATGAAAACTGTACAAGCGAAGAAACGAATTGCTAAATTACTGTGTTCAACGCGTTGTTTTAATGGGATTACAAGTTATTTATATTTAAGTCACTGTTACAATATACTCGAAGAAATGATTTGCCGAAACGCTGAAATAAAAGTATATACTGCTTTTAAATTAATATATTATTTATTAGTTGCTTTTATTACTGATGTTACTATATAAGACATAAGTAAATACTTCCAGTGGGTCAAATTTAGAACGCAATACAGTGAATGTATTTGTAAGCGGTTAATAGAATCTATGAATTTTGAACAGCAATATTAGTAGAAGTTGTGGTTATGCCGAAATGCAGAAACAGAAAACTGCACATTTTTTTACAGAATAATTCAAAATAAAATCAGTTTTATAAATAATGTCAGCTGTTTTCATAAGCTCCGAGTTATTGAAGTTATTTTTATACGGATGGAAGTAGTTCCGTATTTATGGTGCTGAATGAGACCTGGACCAGGAATAAAACCAATATCGCGTACTAGAGCATAAGGTTTTGTGATTTCTAATTTATTTTTTATTTCGCTGGTCACCTAATTCTTACAACATTCATTCAGTAGAATTTCCAACTGTGTCACTACAACCGAAATATGTACAAATTACAAAATAAGGTTATTAGCATTACATAACAGCAATTCTAATTATTTAGGCAACAGCAGAGAAATGAATTGCCACAACATTCGTTTCTCCCATCATTTAAAACTAATATTACGTTGCATAACGTAAGTTGTTAAGATATAGACTAGTTTTAGCATCCTATTTTTTCACTAGGGTCATTATTTCAGCCACATGTATGATTTGGGTCAAATTTATATCGCTATGCATGATGATAATGACATGCAATACAGAGAACGTATTAATTCTTGTGTGATTGAAGCTTTGATTTTTGTAGTGGCAATATTAGCGGAGATTGTGGTTAGGCTGAAATGCAACATGGACCAAGTTGACAGCTAATATGTTTTTTCTACAGCACAAGAGACGAGAAATTACATTGAGCTTTATTTTACAACAATTCTTCTAAGTTAAGCAACTGCAAAAAAAATAAAAAAAAATAAAAAAAATTAATAATAATTTTCGGAACACTCCGTAAAGCCAGTCATTTTTGTCGGGCTTTGAGGCTACTTATTATTTGTAATTTAGCTTTTTGTGAAACCTGCTTTTATATGTTCCTCAAAACCTCAAGCGGGATACCGTCTTCACTGTACAGGAGGATTCGCGGAATCGTTTTGATACGATACTTGAGTATAAAATTTCCATAACGCAAATAATTTGCCATATTCTTGCTTTATAGCTGGAGAACGAATGTGCTTGTAGTATGAGTGATATACTCTCCAGGCCAATTCTACCTCATTCACTGTACTCGTAAAAAAAAATTGCTCTTATTTAGTTTTCAAATAATGATTTTCAGATGACCCCCTACATCCGAACCACTAGAATGTACCGTCCTGCCCATCAAAATATAAATTTCCAATATCGTAATTTTTTTTTTGTTCACCTTTATTTCCAGAATTCAAGAAATTAATTTTGGAGAATTTTTTTTATCTCTAAACAGGATCTTTCTACATGTCTATTAGTGCATACGGCACCAACACTAAGAGTTCTTGTAACCAAACGGGAAGGAAATTAATTGAACTCCATCTGAAGCATCGTATATTGACTCCACTGTTCCTGCACTACGTTATGGATTCTACCGTCAGTGATAAGGTTCATGTGCACCTAATCGATCAATTTGAGCTAGCGAAATACGCATACGTCCAGAAAAATTATGTTTTCAGAATTTTTATTCATATTCATCCGCTGAAGTAAATTGAGTATTTTTGTGACTATTTTATTTTACAGTTTCTTGTCCATATGTGAGACATGATGATTTTCTGATGGCAAAACAATGAAGAACTCGCTGTTATTTTCTACGAACTGGAGACAATACACAAAAGGGTCAGAACTAGGCTATTGATTTTTGTCAGCACAGCCACTACCAATTTTATATAATTTTTACAACGACTCCCAGAATTTTAGTTTACTTACTTGAATCCAACTAGGTCCATATGACACAATTGTGGAGGCAGATACCAAACCTGTTGTTGTGCATCTTCCCTTCCTGACGTTAACTTAGGAAGATATGGGGGTATGTGGTTTCCTTTCAAAATTCATTATACATAAATTTACAGTCATGGTTGTTTTCCTGCATTACTGAACGTATTGTCTCTGTTAGTATTAGTCACATTTCAGAATCTCATGCAGGATTCATGAAGTACTATGATTTGTTCGACAATATCTTCAGTTGCACGTTAATTCCATTTCGTTGTTTCCAGACGAAGAAAAGAGACTTGGAAAATAAATTTTTTTTACCTATATTTGAAATTTGATGTAAATATTTGAATTAAGAGCACAAATATTAGTAAAACATCATAACAAAGGCCATTGCTTAACTAAAACTTTAATAAGTAAAACATTCGTGCATAAAGCTCAAAAGCGAAATTTCGTGAAAATCACTGACTGTTTAAAGTTATTGTGTTTACAATAGTTTGACATTAGCCGCCAAAAAAATGTACTGCACTGGCAAAAGCTCACATGTGAACAATAGATCAATTTATGCCAAGCTTAGGTTGAATCTGTAGATTTTTAATAAAATGTGAAGAAATTTCTTCAACACGTAGATCCAATCATTGAGAAATTTGAATCTGTGGTGTGATGTCTAAATCTTGTCAAATGTCGAGTATCTTTAATTGTGTTAAACGTCATTTAAATTTTGCAATTATTAATTAAGTTATTACATTTACAAAATTTTGCAGAAAATAGTTCCAGCGAAATTGTCGGATAGTAGTTTTGTACAGTTCTTTGTCTTTACCTTGACAATTAAATAAAATCAAAATATGTCATCAGTATAGTCGGTTTTTTCTCCTTTTATGATTCTGTTAAAATTGTTCTATTAGTATATATTAAACCCGTTTACATCGAAATGGCTTTTCGTCTTCTTCTATATATCAGTTTATATTATATCTCTCACAAACCTCTGTTGCAACCATTCCTTCCTCGCATTTTCCAGCATTTTTAATAAAAAGTAGTCTTCCTTCCTCTTTAGTTTTGGGAGGATATGAACTTCGTCGTGAGCGGATATGAATTTCCTCTTCTCATCCGTCAATTTCATATTTCCTCTCCTATCTAAGGTTTTTTACGGGCTTGCTTATTTCCTGATGCTGAATATTTATTTACTTTATTGATTATTTCAGTATTCAGTCATATTTCATTGACACCCAGAGTGTAGAAATTAAAGTATATCAGAAAATTCGGAAATAACGTTTTTTAAATTGCTTATTTTTATTAACATAATTCCCTCTTACTTATTTTATATAATTCTTACATCTGCTATACCATTTGAATTAGAGTAGCCGAGCATAAGAGAAATATCTATTTTTTGCATTTCACCTTCGGCGTCTTGAGTCTATACTTGCACTTCATTTGATCATTTTTAATAATATGTGAAATATATTTTAAAAAAAGGCACGGAAACATGAGCTGCAAAAATAAAATCAAGTACTTCTTTTAGCTCAAATCATTTTGTCACTAACTTTTAGCTTAGGGAATTGCAAGGAATCATTTAAACAAATCAGGAATGTTTATGGACCTCGTGTGTTAATGAGTTGGCCAGTGCAATGAATAGACGTATTCCGTATTCCATGTTACGTGGTATACGAAAATTCGATATTTCGTTCAATAAACTCAGTCACTTGCGTTTAATTTAATTTAGTACACTGCTGGCAGTGCTTCAAACGATTATTTAATTAAAGCGAAAGTTGTAACTGCAGTTTGAGCATTAGTAAACGGGCGACAGTGTCCGACATTGGTGCCATTACCTTTTATCACTGTGAGTAACGCTTGTTAGATTTACGATGCTGCAGAGTATACATAGAAATCGCCGTGTTGTTGAACTACCGGTAATTACTGCATAAATTGGAGAGGAATACCCAGCAGACACGGCCTAATTGTACTGGCATTCTAACGTTGATACATCACTTAAAGATCGTATCCAAAGTAATGAGAACGCATTAATATGATCGGAAGTGGGTAAATCCGCTTTGAACACTAATTTCGAATCAGGGGCCCCTACATTAGGAAAGTTAGTGATATTCTTAAAAATACTGCATATATTTAAAGAAATACACATCTTCATCACCGGTGTCGTGAAAAGATCTGTCCGTATATTCAGTTATATTTCTGCTGGGGACAGATGCTCGATGGAGTACATTTCATCATCCTAGAATTAACCTGAACTAGTGATCGCCCAGCGATCGAAATTTGACCGTAATTCATTAAGTTGTTTAGTTTCTTTCATGAAAGAGTAATAATCAAGTAATTCTCTGCATTACCTATAAAATTAAAACGATACACTCCACGCGTGACTGTATGCTAAATTTTAGCTTCTAATCTTACCATAGCAAATGATTAAATATATTTATCGATGGTTCAGTTAGGCCGTAAAACTGCTTTAGCTTTATGAAACATGCGCATTTAAATGAATCTATCAAAATAATTTCGTTATTTTGTGTGTTCGCTATTTAAATTTGGTCTATTATCATTTGAATTTCACGCAAATAAGTATTCCTTTTTTCCTGTCTCTCTCTCTCTCTCTCTCTAATGAAATTACTGAAATTAAAAAATCAAAAGACACTTAACCAAAGTTTAACATTTTAAATAATAAAATGACCATACAGTATCTGCCAGAATCACTACATTCCTTTTCAAAGTATTCCTTTCATAACTTCAAACATTAATCTCTACATTATTAGAGTCTTTCGTTTTACCAAAGACCACAGAGTGTCTCAATGCGAGGAATTCACGTAAGAACGTTGGCTCCGATCCTATTTCACGCGCACACACGTTCGCAAATTAATTTTTTATTTTAATAATCTATTTGTAACATGTATTAATTATGCTTATTATATTTTTGGGTGGGGTAGGACATTCTCCACCAGTGAAAAACTGTTACTGACCTTTTGAAATTTGGATTCACTATTTCCTTATAGTGTCCTCTTCACGTTTAGCACTCTCCTTTTCCGGAAAAGTCGCTACTAATTGAATTAAAAATGCCGAAATATGGGATGCTCCGCAACCGCGAAATGTTAGCAGCACTGTAATAATGACACAAAAATTATCGGTACAGGGATCATATCAACCTAAATATATTCGTTTTGTCATAGTGATCATGGTTAGGTTGAAATTCGGCCTGGACCAAGAGTAAAAAGTTTACGGGAAATTCTTTCTGCGCATCCTATGTCGCAAACCAGAGACAAACTGCACATTTGTTTAGAACTGAAGCAATCGATTATCTCTGACTGCTTATATCGATTCCAAGGGCTGTAAAATATATTATATAAACTTTAGCTTTCTGTATTTCTTTACGTTCGTCCGTTCGCCCAATATTCTGGCCGCTAGCTGCTCTATCTACCATCCCTCGAAATGTTGCTTCTTGCTTCTATATAAGTTCAGAGATTAATTTCGACTGTTTTGTTTCACCAAAGAAGATAAACTAAGGTCACTAGCTGCGTCATCTACCAGCCATCTGAGCGAACTACGTAGGCGAGCGAGCGTTTTATTTTACTTAATTTAATGTGTTTGTAACGCATTTTATATATAGATTTTGGCTTCCTTAACTTCTTCTCCATATAATCTTTAACTATTCCAAATCTCACACTTCTCCGTGCGCGCAATATTCATAAAAATGTAACATAAGTTTTCGCTTAGCTTATTAATATATAGATGTCTCATTAAGGCTTACACTGACCAGCCAGAACATTATGACCTACCTAATAGCCGGCATGTCCGCCTTTAGCACGGAAAACAGCGGTGACGCGTCT
>JARYHS010008074.1:39746330-39776445 GCA_031002005.1 Vandiemenella viatica | reverse complement strand
CCCTATTTACTCGGCAAAAACTAAAACCATTTAAATCTAGAATATCTACTTTGTAACTTGTGAGCAAGATAAGGTATCGCTTTTATTTTAATGTTACCGCCAGGTTCCTGGGCTCAATCGTAGCTTTTTTTTTTATCGGTACTACTACTTCAGTAACTGGATGGTAGGCCATTCCCAATCACCTAACTGCAGAAGCAAGTATTTTATTTTGCAGCTGCGTACTTGAGGACGAAATTCTTTCACCATAGCCGATGAGGTTGATCTCCTGTATCATGACGTTTGTGCCATTAAGTTGACCTATGATCATCTTCACACTTCCAAAGAAAGCACAAGCCACCAAATGTGAGAATTATCGCACCATTAGTCTAACATCACATGCTTCAAAATTACTGACCAGTATAATACACAGAAGGATGGAAAGGGTTGTAGAAGAGATAGTAGGTGAAGATCAGTTTGGTTTTAGGGAAATCGCGGTACAAGGGAAGTAATTCTGTCTTTAAGATTAATACTTGAAGGGCGGATCAAGAAAAACAAAGATACTTTTATGGCATTTGTTGATTTAGAAAAAGCTTTTGATAATGTTAGGTGGGACAAGATGTTCAAAATTTTAAAGAAGTCAGGTCTAAAGTATCGAGATAGAAGAATACTCTATAAACTATATAAGAATCAAGTGGCTGTAATAAAAGTAGAGAATCACGAGAGACATGCATCAGTTAAAAAGGGTGTGAGACAAGGTTGTAGTCTATCCCCGTTAATATTCAACTTGTATGTAGAAGAAGCAATGAAATTTCCATGTGGCATAAGTTTTCAGGGAGAAAAAATCAGTATGCCACGATTTGCTGACGACATTGTCTTATTAGCAGAGAGGCCTGAGGATATTGAGAAGTTATTGAATGGCATGAACAAAATACTGAAGGAAGATTTTGGACTGAATATAAATCAATGTAAAACAAAAGTGATGAAATGTAGCAGAAATGATACCAATACTAGCAGATTAAATATAAACATAGGATCGGATGCAGTAGGAGAAGTGAGTGAGTTCTGTTACTTGGGAAGTAAAATTACAACCGATGGCCGAAGCAGGAATGATGTTAAAAGCAGAATAGCACTAGCAAAAAGAGCCTTAATGAAAAAGAGAAACCTTTTAGTTTCAAATATTGATCTAGGAATTAGAAAGAACTTTTTAAAACTCTATGTGTGGAGCACTGCACTACACGGTAGCGAAACATGGACTTTAGGAATACCGGAAAGAAAGAAACTTGAAGCATTTGAAATGTGGTGCTCCAGAAGAATGCTGAAAATTAGGTGGACAGGCAAAGTAAGAAATGAACGAGTTTTGGAAATGATGTGTGAGAAAAGAAGTTTATGGAAGAAGCTTACAGGAAGAAGAGACAGGCTGGTAGGTCATATTTTGAGACATGCTGGATTGGTTAATTTGTTAGTGGAGGGAACAGTTGAAGGTAAGAACTGTAGAGGTAGACAGAGATTAGAATATATGAAGCAGATAATTGAGGACGTGGGTTGTAAGGGGTATGTAGAAATGAAGAGGTTAGCACAGGATAGGAAGGGATGGAGGATTGCATCAAACCAGTATAAAGACTGACGACAGCAAAAAAAAAAAAAAAGGTTAGATAGATTTCAGAGGAACCTCATCCATCGAAGGGCCAACATCCGTCAGAATGTGGCTTTCACGGCCCGTGATTTTACGGGCCGTACCAAGCCAGGCCAAATTTAACGGATTAGCACGCGCAACAGGCTAGCCCGCGCCTTCTCGGACAGTGTGCCTGGTGTCGCCATTCAAACATACCACGTGAAGAATAAAAGTTTCCATGTGTTATAAAACGGCCAATCAGAGTTATAAGTATCACCTGCACCAAGGCTTGTCTTCATAAATTCTTTACATTTGCCAGGTAACTTCCTATCTGTTGACATTAAGTTTTCCGGGTGCGAAGCCACTTTCTCCACCAATCCGAAACTGGTACTGACGTGTTGAAATTTGGATTAACAGTATTCATGTTTTGCACGCCCCTTTTTCGGAAAGTCGCGACAAATTTGATTTAAAATGCCTAAATAGGAGACGTTCCACAACCGCTAAATGTTATCAGAACTGCAAAATGACACACAGATTATCTGTACAGGGATCATATCAACCTAAACAGGTACGTTTTGTCATAGTGGTCATGGTTAAGTTGAAATTCGGTCGAGAACAAGAGAAAAAAGTTTACGGGAAATTCGTTCTGTGGTATCCATAGTGTTATAAAAAAAACGTTTTTTTTCTGGCTTGAAAAAAAAACATGAAAAAAAACTGAAAAAAAAAAACATGTTTTTTTTTCTGGAACACGTTTTTTTCACAACTACTAAATCTCAAATTTGTAAGGCAGTTATCGTTTAAAATGACTGTTTTAGAGTTTATTCTAAGTACTTATCTTAGTTTAAAATCTACTGTATTTTTCTGGTTCCGTAGGAAAAAAAAAAAAATATTGGCAAAATTGACTGAAATTTTCTTTATGAACGGGGATTTCCCGAAGAGACTAGGTTGCGCCAGAAGGAATCTCCATTCCCCATTGTTTGGATTGATACTTGCTATTTGAAATAGTGCTGCCAGCCCTACAAAATTACATACAGATCTTGTTAAAAAATTAGGAATTTAAAATTTATATACGGTTTTTTGCCTCTTTTTATTACTTATTGGGCTTTCCTTATATTCGTATACTTGTTAACTCTCAGAGTATAGTGGTACTGACTCATTAAATTGTCAGTAAGGGAGCGTGCATAAACCACATACCTCTATTTTGGCCTGTTGTGAACCCCCACGTAGCCCTACGTGGCTTTTGCCTCCCCCTCCCCCCCCACCCCCCGCTCACGTAGCACGTAGCTTTCTTCCGTTTTGATTCCAGAAGACATTTTGTACTGTATTCTCTTGTCAGACTAAATTACATACGGATATAATTAACTGAGGGAAATAAATACTGAAATGCTGTTGTGAGTTCAGTTACTCATTTTAACTGTGAAAAATGTTACGAAAGGAAAGTTACATGGCCTGGCCTGGCTCGGACCCCCCCTCCCCTCTCCCACGTAGCCCAGCGTTGCCTTCCAGCTAACCCCTTCTCACTCTGGACCGAGCCACGTAGTTTGTGCACGGTCCCTAATTATGAATCGTTTCCTTGCAACCGTTGGTGTAAACAAACGATTGAAAAGAAGTAAAGCTCCTATTTTGTATGATAATAGATTTTAATTGAAACTTAAAAGACCGTAATACAGAACTATCGGCGCAGTCTTTATGCACAGTGTGTACTTTGCTCACAATTTAAAATTGCAATCTCAAAATCTTTTGCGTACAATACAAGAACAACCAGTAAAAGAAAATTTAACTATTTCTGAAGTTATGGATCTAGAGGAGACAGAAAATTCCGACACCGACCGAACTAGTGTTGGTAGTGCTGATACTAGTGAATGTGATACTGACATAGAGGATGAATAAAATTATATTACCTATATAGATACACTTATGAATCATTATGTGAGACATTATATGATTCAGTAAGACTTAAAACACACTTGTAAAATGGAAGTTCCTTAAATAGAACTATAATTTATCAAATATATTGTTTTCTGAGAAAAAAACAAAATTTAGAAAAAAAACACGGGTGCTAGGAATGGGAAGGAATTCGGCCATGGCCTTTTGAAGGAAGCATCCCGGCATTTGCCTGGAGTGATTTGGTAAACCATGGAAAACCCACATCTGGATGACCAGACGGGGATTGACTTGTCGTTGTTGCGTGTAGTACAGTGTTTGTGTCTCTTATGTTGGCAGGCGTACTTCTCGGTGATGGTGGTGATCATGGGGCGAGTCCTTCACGAGGAGAGGCGCTACCTGCAGGGAGAGGCACCAGCCCCGCAGACCGCCAGCGTGCTCGAGGAAGGAACCATCTCGCCAGGTCAGAACCCAGCGTGCAGTAGCCACAGCGGAAACAAACACTTCATCTGTTCGAACTTGAGACAGAACAAGAAGAGCCCGGATTGTGGATGAAAAGAGTGGGGGAAGGGGGAGATGTTAGATAAAGTGCAGAAAATGGGAGGGTGCGTAGCATAAACCAGTACCTAAATTGTTGAAGTTCCTGGTTGTGTGCACTATAACACGAAACAATAAACAATAATTTACCACTGTACCCTATTCAGTCCGAGCTGGCGGCTCAAGGTCATGATCCCCTGCCTTGCTCCACACCCTCCCGTTCCTACCTCTCCGAGCTGACCGCTCTCTCCAGGTGATCGAGTGTAAATTGAAGTAGGTATAAAGGCAGCTGATGAAAAATACAGCAGACTGACCTTGAACCGCCTCTGTCAGCTGACGGGCTATAATTGTATAGATATTATAATTATTCTAACACTAGATGACCTGTGCGAAAATTTCGCGAATATAATGAATAGTAAGTGATAGGGATTTGTAATAAGGTGAAAGAAGAACTGCCTCATATGCAAATGGAGACTTTCCCGTCGTATTGATTCAATGAAAGTTTCACAGGAGTCCAGCCGGATGGAGTCATAAAACGACGACGTTTCGACAACCTGCTCGGTTGTCTTCATCAGGTCTATTTAGATGTTGCTTCTCGAAATCCTGGCAACCCTCTATACACGACATTCGAATTTCGGCGGCAGCGAAGTCAGTCTGTTTGTGATTTCGAGAAGCAACATCTAAATAGACCTGATGAAGACAACCGAGCAGGTTGTCGAAACGTCGTCGTTTCATGACTCCATCCGGCTGGACTCCCGTGAAACTTTCATTGAAGAACTGCCTCATTCGTTTTCAATTGTTTATTTGTTTAGTGAAATAGGTAGATGAAAAAGTCGACGCCAGTGAAGCAGTTTATTAATATCTCTGTGATATGTGCTACTGCTATCTAGCTGTTTGTCTCTGAACTGTCTCATACGCGCGACTTTCGCGATTATTACTATTGCCCCTTAAGGTCAAATTGCGAAAAATTTCGTTCTTAAGAAATGATGTGACCAAAGCAGAGAACTTAATCTTTAATATGATAGCTCATTTATCTATTTCGTTTAAATATCAAGTGAAAAGAAATAGCTCAAAATGAAAAATACGTTACAGAAATAATGATAATTTTGCCCGTCAATAGTCGAATTCCGAAAAATTCTTGTCTGAATATATGATGTTACCAAAGCGGTGATCTTATCTTAATCATTAAAATAATACTTCACTTTTTTATTTCAATTATGAATGCAGGGAGATAAATTGTTCGTGGTATGGAGAAAAAAAAAAAAAAAAAAACAATTTTAGACATTTTGTCATTTTTGTCCATCTAACCTTAAATCTGATGTTCAATTTAAGTGCTTAAGGAAGGAAGGTCTAGCAGTAAAAGTTAAACAAGAGGGTGAGGTCTCCATTGCATCATAAATTTTAATTTTATTCAACATTATCTCAGCCGTAAAGTTGTACCATCCTTTTTTTAGTTAAACTGAAGTGTTTAATTTAAAATAAAATCCTACAGAAAGCAAACATAATGAAAGTATTAATTCTCTCTCAGTTGCTCAGCTATTAAATAGCACTCTTAATATAGATCTCTGGCCACTGCTAATTTTTTCAATGAAACCCTGGCGTGTGACGTCGACGTTCAGTGACGTCAGTGCCAGCTACAGTCAATATCTATCGAGGACAGTATGGATTGAGGCTACGAAATTATATAGTAAATATCATACATATAAAAATGTTAATTCACGTTGTAAGGATACAGTCTCCTAATATTTAAAGCACTAATGATTAACGTTCTTTTCATTTTCTTATGTGCTTCTTGTTTAGTTTAATATTTTATGGTGTAATAAGTTTTCTATTTATTCAATTTGGACAAAAGTTATCTCTGTGGAAATGTGTATGATAATCTCTGAACAATGAACAGTGCAAGAAGAAGATCTTTGACGGACAAGAAAAAAGAGATGTCCGTTGAGATAAATTGCGAATTGTATCTGTGCGCGAAGAAGCAGTAAAATTAAAGGAACTTTTAATAAAAACCAAGTGGAGTTTTTATTTGTTTATTTTTTATGAAGAATAATAAAGAAATGTTAGTCTTTAATACTAACAGGAAAGGTTAGTAAAGTAAAAATATTATTCTATGTGGCGTCCCGGACAGAGACGAGGAGTTATATAAACCAGTAAAAAAAATATTGTAACATACAAAGTGGCGTGTTTTACCTCGCAAGTTTCGCCAAAAGAAAGCCGATGCAGTTCGGCCAAAACGTTGTCATTTAGTACAGGGCGTTCGCCGAGAAACGCTACCCACTGTTAGCGCTACAAGGAAGAAACTGCTCCCGGCGAGCGAGCGGTCAGCTTCCGGCATTGTTCGACCGTCGGCCGCGGACTATTTCATAATAATTACGCTTCATAAACTTGTATGTGCTAAGCATTTAAATGTGACGTCAGTTGCGGATCAACAGTGCCATCGTGGACACCCTGCAGGTACCAGTTGCAAAATCTAATCCTAGGTCCCTGGTCTATTTCTGTAATTTTATGCACCACAATTGTTTTGTACGGCTTTAAGGGAACTAGCTTTGTTACTTTCCAAGCTGACGTCTTACATACGCCTGCCTGCTGCCCTAACTGACTTAATGATTTTTTGGGTGACTGTTCTAGTCGAAAAGCGATATCGTCAATTTTCTCCTCTGTGAGAATACGGTTGCCCGACAGTCTCTTTTTGTTAAAAAATGAACCCGTTTCTCTTACTTTTTTAACCAGACGCAGAATTGTTGATTTAGCTGGCAGTAAAGCGCCAGGATATTCGCGACGAAATTTACTGCGACACTTTTTAAACGACTTCTTCTTCACATATGCAAACTGTAACGTACCATAATTTTACTCACACTCAAACATGGTACAGATTAGTAAGAGTATGAAGCCCCAAACCAGCCAAACCGCAAAGAAACGTTTATTCACAACACTGATTAATAAGAGACTGATGTCACAAACTAGCTACAGTGCGGTGATTCACGGCGCCGTGTGGCGGGAGTTGCTGGCCCCACTGTCCCAGCAAGTTGCCGACGGCAACAGACTGGGAGGGTAGCGTTTCCCGGCGAACGCCCTGTACCATAACGCTTGACCATTCCATACCGCGTTCATTTAGTCCGGCCGTGGAAGCCTTCGATTGCAATAATAGGCATGATGACCGCCAATAACCGTTCAGACAAAACTGGTTCCTGTCTCGAGTTGGACCGAAGAGAGGAAGGCGAGGTAGGCAATATTGCCCGCGCCCCTCAAGAGGCAAGGCGCTGCCCTGTCCACGATATCTAAGTCGAGATACAGCGTCAGATAGCACCCTCATACCATGACAATAAAACTGGTTGAGCAGTAATTTTCTAGTTCCCTAATTTTACCGGAGTCACTAAGGGACAAATTCTTTAACTTATTATTTCTACATTAATTCTCGGACATGGAAAATCTAAATTGCTGATTTATGATCCGATAATTATTTGAAATGAAAAGATAGACAACGGATCATTATAACTGTAACACGACTCTACCCTTACGTAGTTTTTAAAACCGAGGCCTCCAATACTCATGAGTGATCGTTCAATTTATTTGTGACTAGCTGGTGCCCACGACTTCGTTCGTGTTTGTAAAGAATTTTGATTTATTTCCCCCACTCATGGATTAACGCCTAGTCGACGTCGAGGCCATTAGAGGCGAGGACTGGGGACAGGAAACGGGAAGGAATTTGGCCATGGCTTTTTGAAGGAAGCAATCCCGGCATTCACCTGGAGTGGTTTGCGGAAAGCATGGAAAACCCAAATCTTGATTCCCGGGCGGGGATTAGAACCGGCGTCCTCCCAGAAGAATTTTGAAGGTTTTTCTGTTTTTGCACTGAGCCTTAAATATTTTCTGGATGATAGGTAGTCTATTACACCAACTGCCAAATCAGCAACCCGATAGTGAGAGTCCCGTCTAAATCGGTTAACACACTAAATGCGTTGCATATCATATTCGTTAATAGCTGAAATATCTTAAAAAAAGGTGCATATTCTGCAACATTATTCAAGAACATTCTGGAGCATTTTACTACATTCAAGACATTCTAGTACATTCTAAAAGAGCTCGTAAATTTTTTAGAACACTTTGGTCGAAATGTGGAAATGCCATAAGTTGACCCTTTCAACCTCCATATTACCCACCGCTACCGACATGGAACTACCGTAGTCAGGGGCGTAGCTACTATGGGGCTAGGCGGTGCAGTGCACCGGGGCCCTCACGCTCACGGGGCCCCCAAGCATACCTCAAGGGGCCCCTAAGCGCACCTCTAGAGGCCCTCAAGTACAGTTTAGAGGGCCAACGAGCCTTCACGGCAAACTGGCGCTCGTCTGTCCTGAGGGCCCAAAATAAATTTTTTTGCACCGAGGCCCTTGTTGACCTAGCTACGCCACTGACCGTAGTGCACGATGGGAGACTCGAGGTTAATACCACACACAAACATCACTGGTCCGCGCTAGGTAATGGTCACTGCAGAGTGAAATTTAGGGACATACACTTAACTATATACATATATATATATAGCTAGTGTGTGTCCCTATATTTCAATCTATATATATATTTCTTTTATTACATTTCCATAGATGTAACATCAACCATCTTTGTATTTAAATTAACATCACACAATTATTTATTTTTTTCCGTCTGTTTTAAATCAATATCTGTAAGAACTCTATCTGATGTTTACGTGTATTTGTGAGAAGTTTGTTACGCTTTATATAAACATTTCTATAGTTATGTGAAATGTATATTGATGCTAAACTAGTTCGCGTCTTCCCTTCCATGTAAACCATTCGAGCATTCATGATATTATGAATAGTGTCAGTGCTTATATATTCTTATTAAACGCTTATCTTGATCACGATGTTCTGTCACGCGGTGACTTCGCGCTATGACGCCACCCTCTGACGTCACGCTTCTCGCCGCCGCTGCCCAACCAACAACGACCGGAGATGTTCGAGGTTATGCGCGGTATTTAATAACAGTTCTATTTACTACGCATTCACTAGTAAACGAGCTGCCGGAACACTAAAAGAAAAGTACGTATTTCGTAAAAATCGGTATATTAATTATTAGCTGCTTTTTTTAATTGAAATTCGTTCGATGTTGGTTTTTCATAAACTATCTGTACAGCGATACAGTTGTAACAGTAAACTAAGAAATATCTAAATTACGTCATTTTCAAGATTATGAACGTTATTTGATTAAAACTATACTTAGCAAAAAAAAAACGAATTGCTAAAATACTTTGTCCAAAGCGTCGTTTTTGATGGGCTTAAAAGTTGTTTATATTCGATGTAGATATTTTAAGTCACTGTTACAATATATTCGAAGAAATTATTTGTCGAAACGCTGAAATAAAAGTATATACTGCTTTTAAATTAATATATTATTTATTAGTTGCTTTTATTACTGATATTACTATATAAGACATAAGTAAATACTTCCAGTGGGTCAAATTTAGAACGCAATACAGTGAATGTATTTGTAAGCGGGTAATAGAATCTATGAATTTTGAACAGCAATATTAGTAGAAGTTGTGGTTATGCCGAAATGCAGAAACAGAAAACTGCACTTTTTTACAGAATAATTCAAAATAAAATCAGTTTTGTAAATAATGTCAGCTGTTTTCATAAGCTCCGACTTATTGAAGTTATTTTTATACGTATGGAAGTAGTTCCGTATTTATCGTGCTGAATGAGACCTGGACCAGGAATAAAACCAATATCGCGCGCTAGAGCATAAGGTTTTGGGATTTCTAATTTATTTTTAATTTCGTTGGTCACCTAATTCTTACAGCATTCAATGAGTAGAACTGCCAACTGTGTCACTACAACCGAAATATGTACAAATTACAAAATAAGGTTATCAGCATTACATAACAACAATTCTAATTATTTAGGCAACAGCAGAGAAATGAATTGCCACAACATTCGTTTCTCCCATCATTAAAAACTAGTATTACATGGCATAACGAAAGTTGTTAAGATATAGTTTTAGCATCCTTCGTTTTCACTGGGTGAATATTTCAGCAGCATGTATGATTTGTCAGCCGTTCAAATATCTATCTGCACCACAGATTACAAAAAAGAAAAATGTAAAAACCCGAGAAGATTTGGGTCAAATTTATATCGCGATACATGATGATAAGGACATGCAATACAGAGAACGTAATAATTCGTGTGTGATTGAAACTTTGATTTTTGTAGCGGCAATATTAGCGGAGATTGTGGTTAGGCTGAAATGCAACCTGGACCAAGTTGACAGCTAAATGTTTTTACCAAAGCACAAGAGACGAAAAATCACATTGAGCTTTATTTTATAACAATTCTACTTAGTTAAGCAACTGCAAAAAAAAACCAAAAAAACAAAAAACAAAAAACAAAAAATTCGGAACACTCCGTAAAGCCAGTTATTTTTGTCGGGCTTTGAGGCTACTTATTATTTGTAATTTAGCTTGTTATGAAGCCTGCTTTTATATGTTCCTCAAAACCTCAAGCGGGATACCGTCTTCACTGTACAGGAGGATTTGCGGAATCGTTTTGATACGATACTTGAGTATAAAATTTCTATAACGCAAATAATTTGCCATATTCTTGCCTAATAGCTGGAGAACGAATGTGCTTGTAGTATGAGTGATATACTCTCCAGGCCAATTCTACCTCATTCACTGTACTCGTTAAAAAAAATTGCTCTTATTTAGTTACAAATAATGATTTTCAGATGACCCCCTACATCCGAACCACTAGAACAGCGGTTCCCAACCTATGGGTCGCGACCCACTGGCGGGTGTTTTGGTGGGTCGCGGAACAATCGTAGTTTTTGCCCCAAAAATATATCTTTTATTTCATCTATTTAAAAAATACAACACATTTTAAAAGAGCGGTAACCATGAAAGCTATTAGCTTAATTTAAAACTTTGTGAGAATAAAAAAAGTTTTCTTAAACAGTCAGCCGGTGTTATGCAATAACCACGTTGTGAGATACAACAGCGGCTGTGATAGCGCAATCCTTATGGCAACCCCTGAACACCTCCTCTCCCGCCCCGCTCTAAGCTGTAGATGTGCGCGCATACCACCGGCAGTTTTACTTCTCTGATTGTAATTTTCTTGTTTATGCTTGAATCGAAACAAAATCTTTGATGCAAACAGTCTTTATCTGTTTGTGAGAGTGAGTTGTTTGCGTTCTGTTTTGAATGAGAGTAGATTTAATGTGATTATGGAAAGTTTGTTGAGGACTGGATCCTGCTGTAAAAGAGAGTATCCAACCAAGTATTTGTAATTACCATGCAGGCAGCAAGAAAAATCAAAGGCGTATCTGCGAAAGTATAATCCGGATTATTGGAAATACAGATTTGTGTTTTTGGGTACTGAAGAGGAGCCAACAATACCTCAGTGCGTGATTTGTTGTGAAAATATGTCCAATGGAAATATGAAGCCATCAAAACTTACAAGGCATTTGTCAACCAAGCATCCTGAATACACAAATAAGCCTCTTGAATTTCAAAATAAAAAAGACATTATCTTTCGACCAAATCTACAATTGAAAAGTCAGTGTCAGGCCAACAAACAGTCTACCATAGCGTCTTACCAATTATCCTTGTTAACAGCAAAGCAGGAAAATTGCGACTGATGTGCCAAGTCATATCTACACCTACAAATCCCATTTTAGTGGTTGACTGGTAAGTTTACCATTGTGTTTTCCGGCTCCCAGTCTTCCATATTTTCATACATTTGGGTGAAGTAAAACACAATGATAAACCTTCCAATTAACCACTAAAATCGGGTCTGCAGGTGGTTTCCACTAAAAAGCGACTTGGCAGGACAGTTGCATTTTATTATGCTGCTCGAGTTACTTCTAATCGTGGAATTTCAGCAGTCAACTTGATGAGGTGATGGTCTGTGCAGTCGCCTCCAGGTCTATGATATGTTTGTTGTTTTATGTATTAGCAGTTCTTGTTTTTGTTGACAGTACAACCTTTGTATGAAAATTTGCCTTTTCTTAGGGTAGGATAGTTGATAGCGTATCGAGGTCATAGAACAGTTCCCATTCTGATATTAGATAGACTCTCATATTAACTGGATCGCGAAAATATTTTTTTACTTAAAACTGGGTCGTGTACCAATAAAGGTTGGGAACCGCTGCACTAGAATATACCGTCCTACCCATCAAAATATAAATTTCCAATATCGTAATTTTTTTTGTTCACCTTTACTTCCAGAATTCAAGAAATTAATTTCGGAGAAAATTTTTATCTCCAAACAGGATCTTTCTACATGTCTATTAATGCATGCGGCACCAACATTAAGAGTTTTCGTAACCAAACGGGAAGGAAATTAATTTAACTCCATCCGCAGCATCGTATATTTATTCGACAGTTCCTGCACTACGTTATGGATTCTACCGTCAGTGATGAGGTTCATGAGCACGTAATCGATCTTTATGAGCTAGTGAAATACGCATTCGTTCAGAAAAAATTATGTTTCAGAGTTTTTATTCATATTCATTCGCTGAAGTGAATTGAGTATTTTTTGGCTTTTATTTCACAATTACTTTTCCATATGTGACACATCACTACTTAGAGGATTTTCTGATGTCAAAACAATGAAGAACTCACTGTTATTTTCTACGAACTGAAGACAACCCACGAAAGGGTCAGAACTAGGCTATTGATTTTTGTCAGCACATTTACTACCGATTTTATAAAATTTTGACAACGACTCCAAGAATTTTAGTTTACTTACTTGAATCCAACTAGGTCCATATGACACAATTATGGAGGCAGATACCAAACCTGTTGTAGTGCATCTTTCCTTCCTGACGTTAACTTAGGAAGATATGGGGGTACGTGTTTCCTTTCAAAATTCATTATACATCAGTTTCCAGTCTTGGTTGTTTTCCTGCATCGCTGAACGGATTGTCTCTGTTAGTATTAGTCACATTTCAGAATCTCTTGCACGATTCTTGAAGTACTATGATTTTTTCAACAATATCTTCAGTTGCACGTTAATTCCGTTTCGTAGTTACCAGACGAGGAAAAGAGACTTGGGAAAAAAAACTGATCATTTTTTTTACCTATATTTGAAATTTGATGTAAATATTTGAATTAAGAGCACAAATATTAGTAAAACATCATATCAAAGGCCATTGTTTAACTAAAACATTCGTGCGTAAAGCTCAAAAGTGAAATTTCGTGAAAATCACTGACTGTTTAAACTTATTGTGTTTAGAATAGTTTGACAATAGCCGCCAAACAAATGTACAGCACTGGCAAAAGTTCACATGTGAACAGTAGATCAATTTATGACAAGCTTAGGTTGAATCTGTAGATTTTTAATAAAATGTGAAGGAATTTCTTCAACACGTAGATCCAATCATTGAGAAATTTGAATCTGTGGCGTTTGAAGTCTAAAGCTTGCGAATTTCGAGTATCTTTAATTGTGTTAAACGTCATTTAAATTATTAATTAAGTTATTACATTTACAAAATTTTGCAGAAAATAGTTCCAGCGAAATTGTCGGATAGTAGTTTTGTCTTTACCTTGACAATTAAATAAAACCAAATATGTCATCTGTTTTTTTTCCTTTTATGATTCTGTTAAAATTGTTCTATTAGTATATATTAAACCCGTTTACATCGAAATGGCTTTTCGTCTTCTTATATATATCAGTTTATATTATATCTCTCACAAACCTCTGTTGCAACCATTGCTTCCTCGCATTTTCCAGCATTTTTAATAAAAAGTAGTCTTCCTTCCTCTTTAGTTTTGGGAGGATATGAACTTCGTCATGGGCGGATATGAATTTCCTCTTCTCATCCGACAATTTCATATTTCCTCTCTTATCTAAGGTTTTTTACGGGCTTGCTTATTTCCTGATGCCGAATATTTATTTACCTTATTGATTATTTCAGTATTCAGTCATATTTCATTGACACCTAAAGTGTAGAAATTACAGTTTATCAGAAATTTCGGAAATAACGTTTTTTAAATTGCTTATTTTTATTAACATAATTCCCGCTTACTTATTTTAGACAATTCTTACATCTGCTATACGATTTGAATTAGAGTAACCGAGCATAAGAGAAATATGTATTTTTTGCATTTCACCTTCGGCGTCTTGAGTCTATATTTGCAATTCATTTGATCATTTTTCATAATATGTGAAATATATTTAAAAAAAGGCACGGAAACATGAGCTGCAAAAATAAAATCAAGTACTTCTTTTAAAAAGGTAGCTCAAATCATTTTATCACTAACTTTTAGCTTAGGGAATTGCAAGGAATCATTTAAACAAAGCAGGAATGTTAATGGACCTCGTGTGTTAATGCGTTGGACAGTGCAATGAATAGACGTATTCCGTATTCCGTATTACGTGGTATACGAAAATTCGATATTTCGTTCAATAAACTCAGTCACTTGCGTTTAATTTAATTTAGTACACTGCTGGCAGTGCTTCAAACGATTATTTAATTAAAGCGAAAGTTGTAACTGCAGTTTGATCATTAGTAAACGGGCGACAGTGTCCGACAATGGTACCATTACCTTTTATCACCGTGAGTAACGCTTATTAGATTTACGATGCTGCAGAGTATACATAGAAATCGCCGTGTTGTTGAACTACCGGTAATTACTGCATAAATTGGAGATGAATATCCAGCAGACACGGCCTGTTTGTACTGGCATTCTAACGTTGATACATCACTTAAAGATCGTATCCAAAGTAATGAGAACGCATTAATATGATCGGAAGTGGGTAAATACGCTTTAAACACTAATTTCGAATCAGGGACATTAGGAAAGTTAGTGATATTCTTAAAAATATTGCATATATTTATAGAAATACACCTCTTCATCACCGGTGTCATGAAAAGATCTGTCCGTATATGCAGTTATATTTCTGTTGGGGACAGATATTGAAACCCAGATGCTCGATGGAGTACATTTCATCATCCTAGAATTAACCTGAACTAGTGATCGCCCAGCGATCGAAATTCGACCGTAATTCATTAAGTTGTTTAGTTTCTTTCATGAAAGAGTAATAATCAAGTAATTCTCTGCATTACCTATAGAATTAAAACGATACACTCCACGCGTGACTGTATGCTAAATTTTAGCTTCTAATCTAAACAAAGCAAATGATGAAATGTATTTATCGATGGTTCATTTAGGCCGGAAAACTGCTTTAGGTTTATGAAACATGCGCATTTAAATGAATCTATCAAAATAATTTCGTTATTTTGTGTGTGCGCTATTTAAATTTGGTCTATTATCATTTTGAATTTCACGCAAATAAGTATTCCTTATTTCTTGTCTCTCTCTCTCTGTCTCTCTCTCTCTCTCTCTCTAATGAAATTACTGAAATTAAAAAATCAAAAGACACTGGTTGTGCGATTTCTTATTTTTCTTTCCGTCGGCCGCGGGCATCTATGTTCGCGGCGGATTAAAGGTCAGCTAGCGTAATGCAGATATCCGCTGGCCTATGCAATATTTGCTTGCCTTGATCCACAAGGAAGCTATATATGTGTATTCCTTTTTTTATGAGTTACTATTATTGTCACGCTCAAGTCCGCAACGGTTAGGTTTGCGTGCTTAAACATTGCAGCGAGTTAAGCTTATTCTTAAACTGTCGGCGAGTTATGCCAAAGTTCGGAGACGATTAAAATAAGAACTAAATTACGTGTGAAGAGATTACAGCTCAGATCCGGATTGCATCTTGCTGGAAGTAACAGACGGTGTTCGCGTTGCAGCCTGGCCATGCGAGTAGATCCTGCATTCATAAGGTGAGTGGATTTCTGATTTGCGCTATTACTGGCCGAATCGCTGCTGCCGAATTTCGGGTGTCTGTGGTCGGCGGAAGTGGAGAGAAATCGCTCACCAATTAATTAATCACGGTTATGTTCCCTGCGGGAAGTCACTATTTATACGTGGCTTTCCCAAGATAGATTATCCATCATCTATTTTTTGGTCCTCCTGGTGTCGGATATGACACGATCAGTTTGATTAATATAATCTTTGTATAAGCAAGTTACGCTGTACTTCAATCATATTTTACAATATGGCTTTCGGGACAAATGTTGATTCTGTAGAATTCAAACGGAAGCTGGCGTTATTAACTTCAAAGTCGGATATGATTTTTGAGAGAGTTAATAAATTGTATAAGATTTCTATGAACATCTCTTCGTTTGATTCCCGGACCAATGAAAGTTTTATGACTGATTCTGAAACAATTGATGACCTTCAGATCAAGTTTGAATCTATGATAGATCAGATTAATGATTTAAATTTGACTAAAGATCCTGAATATACACCTGATTATACCCCATTAGCTGCATTTGAGGATTTGTACACGCGTATTAAACGAACTCGCAACAAAATTAGTGCCTCTACCGTTACATTGTCATCGCGTCCGAGTGACCGTGAACACATTAAATTACCTCCTATAGATATTCCTAGCTTTGATGGTAGTATGGAGAAATGGTCAGTAATTTTATGAATCTTTCAAAGCTAATATTCATGATAACGACCAGTTAACTAACTCACAGCGTGTGCAATATCTTATAAGTAAACTAACAGATAATGCGTTGAAGTTAACTGCAGGTATTGTACCTACAGCAGAAACATACCAAATAATGTGGGAAAATCTAGTAAGAAGATACCAAGACAAACGCCTGTTAGGTACTCACTATTTAAATATCATTTTGGATATAAAGCCTAGCAACAATAATCCAAACAGCTTGGATACATTTATAGAGAAATATTCAGCAGCAGTTGCAGCTTTGAAACAATTAGGCATACATGATCTTACAGATTTTATTTTATTTCAATGTGCATTGCGTAAGGTCGATGCTCAAATTGTACAAGCCTTTGAAATGTCAGTACGCGATAAAGAAATACCCACTTACAACGAATTAACTTTATTCGTGAAAGATCAGGTTAAAATTTCTAAACGTTCAAGCAATATGAAACAGTGCAAGTACGGGATTATATTCTCGCGCTTCAGACAACATGAACAAGCGACTCACAGAAAATGTGACACGCGGGCGTACTTCCAAAGCATTTGTTTCTAAAGAAGATAACGCAATAGTCAGAGACAATATGGCAACTAAGCTTATCTCTGGATCCTGTGTTTATTGCCAGCAAACAGATCATACATTACTCTATAATTGCTCCCACTTCAAATCTTTGGGTTCGCCACAGAATAGATATGAATTTGTAAAATCAAAAAGAGGCTGTGTGAACTGCCTGGGAATTTCTCACACTGTTTCCAACTGCAAATTGTCGTCTGTTTGTAAGTTATGCAAGAAACGACACCATACTCTCTTACATTTTGATAGGAAAAATACGCAGACTCATTCTCACTCGTCTCAACACGAGTGAGAATTGCGCGTTGCAAGCCATTTCCGACAACAGTGTAAAAACAGACCGCGCCAAAACTTGCCGTACTGATGTCGACACCAACTGTTCTGGTCCAGTGGTCGCGTCGTCGGCTCATATAAATAAGGCTTCACATAATGAATCTCCGCTTTCCTTGAGCGTTAGTGTAAAGACTAATTTTCATATATTAGCCTACTTTCCACAGCTCAAGTGTATGCCAAGTCCACTGATAATAATTATCAAGTAATTAGGTGTCTAATTGATAATGGATCACAAAATCATTTAATTACCATCGATTGTTGTAAGTCATTGAACCTACAGATAATTCCATTAAATAATTCCTATGTGAAGGGTATAGGTTCGAGTTCGCGACCGATTTATGGTTATGTGAATATCGAAGTACAATCCCGTGTATTTAAAAGTAACAAATATAACATTCAAGCTCTAGTTGTTGATTCTATTACAGACCAATTACCTTCTCATTTTATAGAAAAGTGTGACATGTCATATTTGGACAACCTACCTTTAGCTGATTTAACATGGAATATTCCGGGTAAAATTGATCTTGTGTTGGGTGCTCAGCTTTTTCCGTATATTTATTTCGGAGATAGAGTTGAATCAGGTACTATGGCACCACCTGCTTTACTGACCGCCTTCGGTTATGTGTTGATGGGAGAATATTCTAGTATTCATACTCACCCAACATCTTTTACTGCTCTAGCACTCAATGAATTGGTGCAAAAATTTTGGGAATTAGAGGAGATATCTCACAAAAAATTCCTAAGCCCTGAGAATACAGAGTGTGAGAATTTATATACTTATCTGTGAGTAGGAACAGTGAAGGTAGATATACTGTGGCTTTACCGTTCCTTTCAGATCCTAATGAGCTTGGCAATTCTCGTTTCAATGCTTTACGCCGATTTATGGCGCTCGAAAGGAAATTTAAACTATGTCCCACACTCCGAGAGAGCTATAATAAAGTTATTGAGGAATATATTACAAATGGTTACTTAACAGAAGTTCGTGAATCAGAGGTTAGCGATGACGGGTATTATATTCCCCATCATGCAGTCATCCGCCCTGATAAACCCATGCCTCGCATTGTACTTGATGCAAGTGCTAAAACTCATACTGGTTTGTCATTAAATGACATTTTGCATACCGGTCCTAATTTACAGGCCGATTTATTCTTGCTTTTATTAAACTTTCGGTTATTCCCGATTGCTATTACAGCGGATATCAAGCAAATGTATTTGCAGATTGGTGTTGTTAATGACCATCGCAGATTTTTGCGAATATTATTTCGTTTTGATGATAGCGAAATAGTTCGGACATTTCATTTTAACCGTATTCCTTTTGGGTTAAAATCGAGTCCTTTTCTAGCTATGCGCACTTTGCGACAGCTGGCGGCTGAAGCGAGTTCTCAGTTTCCTGAAGCCTCTGAAGTCGTCGAGACTAAAATGTATATGGACGATTTGGTTCATTCTGTTCCTGATGAGGAAACAGCTTTTCGTTTATCCCGAGAACTAATCTCATTATTGAAGTCTGGAACTTTTGATTTAGTAAAATGGTCCAGCAATTCTTCTGGGTTACTCGATAGTCTTCCTGATTCTCATCGAAGCCCAGTAAACTTTTCAGAAGGAAACGTAGTGACGTCAGCTAAGGTTCTGGGGCTATCATGGAAACCTTCAGACGACGTTTTCTACTTCACCACGACCCAAGTTGCGAAAAGTGCACGAAGCGGAACATATTATCTGTAGTGGCTCGTTTGTTTGATGTTTTGGGTCTGGTTGCTCCGGTTATTTTGTTAGCCAAGTTGTTAATTAAAGAACTGTGGCTAAGTAAAATTGATTGGGATGATACCCCGCCCGAGAGTGTGTTACGCCGATTTGCGGCGCTCACTCAAGAATTACCTCTTCTTTCCACTATGGAAATCCCTCGTCATGTAGGTGCATCAAAGGACTGCAAGGCCAATATTGTTGCCTTTTGTGACGCAAGTATGAACGGTTATGGTTCTGTTATATATTTACATACTACTGATGCGTCTGGCATATCTGTTCGACTATTATGTGCTAAGTCCAAGGTTTCACCTACCAAAATAACGACACTTGCGCGTCTCGAGTTATGCGCCGCGCTTCTGATGTCGAAATTAGTTAAATTAGTTAATGAAACCTATCGAGATCGAGTCCATATAGTAGGCACCTATGCCTTTTCAGACTCTACGGTAGCTTTGTCCTGGATTCATTCTTCCCCGCATCGTTGGTCTGTTTTTGTGAGTAATAGGGTCGCTCAATGTCAAGAGAACCTTGCTCCGCAAAACTTCTTTCATGTTGCGGGAATCGAAAATCCAAGTGACTGCCTCTCTCGAGGTATGTTACCGTCACAATTAGTTTCTCATAGCTTGTGGTGGAATGGACCGTCTTGGATGCATCGTCCCACTTCTGAGTGGCCCATTAAAACGTTTTCTCCGGGTGATTGTAAGGAATTACCGGAACACAAGACGAATGTTTTCACCATTACTACCACTCAACCTGAACCTTCCGTGCTGTATGGTTTATCTCAGCGCGTGTCTTCTTGGGACAAATTATTGAGAGTTGTGATTTACATTTTTAGATTTATAAAGAAGATTACCCCTTCTGGTGGGGTAAAGAATTTGTTCTTTGCTGAAAGGGCAATAATTCGTGCGGTACAAGATGTGCACTTTGCAGTAGATATTGCTCTTCTAAAAAAAGAATAACTTGCCTTCGAAGAAGCTGCGGAATTTGTCAGTATTTCTTGATGAAGAAGGTATTTTACGAATTGGTGGACGACTGTCTAAGTCGGACTTACCCTTCGAAGCTAAATATCCAGCGCTACTTCCCAAGCATGACCATGTTGTGCATCTTATTATCAGACATTACCATGTTTTGAATTGTCACGCAGGGGCTGGTCTGTTAATATCGATTTTGCGGCAGCGCTACTGGATTTTAGCTGGGAGGATTGTTGTTCGGTCCATGGTACGTAAATATAATTTTTGTTTTAGAGTTAATCCTACTCATCCTACTCCTATGATGGCAGATTTGCCTCCCTGTCGCATACAAGAAGCTAAGGCTTTCGTTCATACTGGAGTAGATTACGCAGGTCCGATTCCTATAACCCTTACACGACGCCGTGGTCAACACTCTCAAAAGGCGTACATTTGTCTTTTGTGTGCCTAGTCACTAAGGCTATACACATAGAGTTGGTCTCAGGACTTAACGTCTGATACATACTTAGCCGCATTCAAGCGCTTTATTGCAAGACGAGGACCTGTTTCTTGTCTATATTCAGACAATGGTACTAATTTTGTAGGTGCCAAGGCTCAGTTAGAAGAGTTGAACAAAGCTCTAAAACCTGAATTAAGTAGTCGCCGTATCGAGTGGAAAATGATTCCTCCGCGTGCTCCGCATTTCGGAGCATTGTGGGAGTCTAATATAAAGAGTTTGAAGACCCATTTATTTAGAGTGATTGGAAATCAACTTCTCACTTATGAAGAACTGCAAACGGTTCTAGTTCAGATTGAATGCGTTATGAATTCGCGACCTTTAAATGTAGTGTCGTCGGATCCATACCCAGAAGTTTTTACTCCTGCACATTTTTTGATGTCAACTCCACTACAGTACTTACCGGCCGCTGACATGTCTTGTTCGAATCTAAACCAACGTAAGAAGTTGTTAGATCAGATGGTCCAGTCATTCTGGAAAAATGGCGACTTGAATATTTGCACACCCTGCAAGTTAGACATAAATGGTCGACACCGGATAACCCTGTTCAAGTGGGTACAGTTGTAATCGTGGGGCAGGATGATTCTCCCCCTTTGAACTGGCCCTTAGGGGTGATTATTAAAAATTATCCTGGTTCAGACAATGTCACTCGGGTGGCGATGGTGAAGACACGATTCGGCACTTTTAAGCGTCCAGTGGTTAAACTTTATCCCATACCAACACAATAATATTCTTTCTTTCATTCCTTTTAATGTATCAAATTTATTAATAGCCTTTTAATTTAATCTTTCGTCAATCCTACTCTCAACCCCTATCTTCATTATTGCTTTAAATCAGTAAAGTTACTTTAAGTTTTATGTCACAACTTAGAATATCCCATAATGTGAGGGAAAATTATTTTTATTTTTTGAAAGTCTTAAGAACTTTCAAGGGGGGGAGCATGGTTGAGCGATTTCTTATTTTTCTTTCCGTCGGCCGCGGGCATCTATGTTCGCGGCGGATTAAAGGTCAGCTAGCGTAATGCAGATATCCGCTGGCCTATGCAATATTTGCTTGCCTTGATCCACAAGGAAGCTATATATGTGTATTCCTTTTTTTATGAGTTACTATTATTGTCACGCTCAAGTCCGCAACGGTTAGGTTTGCGTGCTTAAACATTGCAGCGAATTAAGCTTATTCTTAAACTGTCGGCGAGTTATGCCAAAGTTCGGAGACGATTAAAATAAGAACTAAATTACGTGTGAAGAGATTACAGCTCAGATCAGGATTGCATCTTGCTGGAAGTAACAGACGGTGTTCGCGTTGCAGCCTGGCCATGCGAGTAGATCCTGCATTCATAAGGTAAGTGGATTTCTGATTTGCGCTATTACTGGCCGAATCGCTGCTGCCGAATTTCGGGTGTCTGTGGTCGGCGGAAGTGGAGAGAAATCGCTCACCAATTAATTAATCACGGTTATGTTCCCTGCGGGAAGTCACTATTTATACGTGGCTTTCCCAAGATAGATTATCCATCATCTAGACACTTAACCAAAGTTTAACATTTTAAATAATCAAATGACCATATAGTATCTGGCAGAATCACTACATTCCTTTTCAAAGTATTCCTTTCATAACTTCAAACATTAATATCTACATTATCAGAGCCTTTCGTTTTACCAAAGACCACAGAGTGTCTCAATGCGGGGAATTCACGTAAGAACGTTGGCTCCGATCCTATTTCACGAGCACACACACGTTCGCAAATTAATTTTTTATTTTAATAATCTATTTGTAACATGTATTAATTATGCTTATTATATTTTTGGGTGGGGTGGGACATTCTCCACCAGTGAAAAACTGTTACTGACCTTTTGAAATTTGGATTCACTGTTTCCTTATAGTGTCCTCTTCACGTTTAGCACTCTCCTTTTCCGGAAAAGTCGCTACTAATTGAATTAGAAATGCCAAAATATGGGATGCTCCGCAACCGCGAAATGTTAGCAGCACTGTAATAATGAAAAAAAATTATCGGTACAGGGATCATATCAACCTAAATATATTCGTTTTGTCATAGTGATCATGGTTAGGTTGAAATTCGGCCTGGACCAAGAGTAAAAAGTTTACGGGAAATTCTTTCTGCGCATCCCATGTCGCAAACCAGAGACAAACTGCGCATTTGTTTAGAACTGAAGCAAACGGTTATCTCTGACTGCTTATATCGATTCCAAGAGCTGTAAAATATATTATATAAATTTTAGCTTTCTGTATTTCTTTACGTTCCTCCGTTCGCCCAATATTCTGGCCGCTAGCTGCTCTATCTACCAGCCCTCGAAATGTTGCTTCTTGCTTCTATATAAGTTCAGAGATTAATTTCGACTGTTTTGTTTCACTAAAGAAGATAAAGTAAGGTCACTAGCTGCGCCATCTACCAGCCATCTGAGCGAACTACGTAGGCGAGCGAGCGTTTTATTTTACTTAATTTAATGTATTTGTAACGAATTTTATATATAGATTTTAGCTTCCTTCACTTCTTCACCATATAATCTTTAACTATACCAAATCTCACACTTCTCCGTGCGCGCAATATTCATAAAAATGTAACATAAGTTTTCGCTTAGCGTATTAATATATAGATGTCTCATTAAGGCTTACACTGACCAGCCAGAACATTATGACCTACCTAATAGCCGGCATGTCCGCCTTTAGCACGGATAACAGCGGTGACGCGTCTTGGCATGGAGGCCTTGGTAGGTCGCTGGTGTGAGTTGGCACCACATCTGCACACACAAGTCACTATTTCCCGTAAATTCTGGGGAGGGGGGCAATGAACTCTGACGCCACGTTCAATCGCACCCCAGATGTGTTCGATCGGGTACAGATCTGGCGAGTTGGGGGCCCAGCACATTAATTGCAACTCGCCACTGTGTTCCTCGAACCACTCCATCACACTCCTGGCCTTGTGACATGGCGCATTATTATGTTGAAAAATGCCTCTGCCGTTGGGAAATATGGTGGTCAAGAAGGGGTGTACGTGGTCTGCAACCAGTGTACGATACTTATTGGCCATCATGGTGCCTTGCACGAGCTCCACTCTACCCATGGATGCCTACATGAATGTTCCCCAGAGCATAACTGAGCCGCCACTAGCTTGTTTCCGTCACGATGTGCAGGTGTCAAGAAGTTGTTTTGGAAAACGATGGATTCACACACTCCTATCGGCATGATGAAGAAGGTATCGGGATTCATCATACCATGTAACGTTCTACAACTGCGCCAACGTCCAGTGACGATGGTCACGTGCCCATTGCAGTCGTAGTTCCCGATGTTGTGGTGTTAACACTGTCACATGCATGGGTCGTCGGCTGCGGAGGCCCATCGTTAGGAATGTTCGGTGCACTGTGTGTTCAGACACAATTGCACTCTGCCCAGCATTAAAGTCTGATGTTAGCTCCACCACAGTTCGCCACCTGTCCTGTTTTACCAGTCTGCTCAGCCTACGACGCCCGACATCTGTAATGAGAGGTGGCCGTCCAACCCCTCGACGTTTGGACGTGGTTTCACCACATGTTGAAGACACTCACCACAGCACTGCTCGAACACCCGACAAGTCGTGCAGTTTCCGAAATGCTCGTGCCGAGCCTCCGGGCCATCATAATCCGCCCTCGGTTAAACTCAGATTGATCGCGCCCTTTCCCCATTCTAAACACGGATAACACGCTCACTAATACTACTACATGCACCGTGCGTGTGTCTGACTAGCAGTCATTCCTCGTCAGGTGACGCTGCTATCGCCTGGACGGGTTTTTATTCGGTAGTAGTTAGGTGGTCATAATGTTCTGGCTGATCAGTGTATGTTCTTTGTGGGTCTTCATCTGCCAGTGAGATATTATATTTGATGTTTAAAATTCCATATTGACTATAGAAGTTTCATTCAGCTATGTAAGGTTAATACAGAAGTTGAGAAATAAGCGGTTTCCTGTTCTTGTATTTTCGCCAAAGACCGCAGAAAACATCCGATATTACTGAAAGATTGGAAACGGAGACGAATGTGACTACAGCCTACTGGCGAATTTCCGAAATTCTAAGGGAAAAATACTTTTCTTATTCCTCATCTCCCGTTTGCGTTGGCAGTGTTATTCTTGGTGAAGTCAAATGCCTCATATATTTGTGCGTAACAGTACACTGCAACATGAGGGATCAGAATATGAGTTCTGTTGTAGCTAAAGCGACCGCAGTTTACAGGCGGAATGTTGAAAAAGTGTAATGCATATACAAACCAGACAGCATATAAAACCCTCATTCATACTCACATTGACTACTCGCCTGGATACTCTGCGAAGACTGCAACACAGGGCGCTAAAAAGGGCTCTCCACCTACCCAACTGCTCAACTCCACGAGGTAGCTGACATCCAAAGGCTTAATGAGAGATACTGCAAGCTGGCAACCGCGTTTTATAACAAGTCAAAAACATTAATTAACTCAACAATAAACACACTTATCCAATACGAACTATATCAAGAACCACACAAAAGACCTCTTAATATTATGAAATAAGATAGCAAATAAGCATAAAAACAATAACATACATATCAACGACAAATACTAAGCAGACAAAAATGAGCCTAAAAGAAATGACAAAAAACAAAGAAACAATGAAAATAAAAAAGTACGCGTGAAAATTAAAATAAATGCAAACCAGGCAAAACGAAAGTAAAAGATTCTATAGCTCAAGGGCTGAAGAAGAAGAATGACTCCACGGCGACGGCCTTGACTACTGTTGTGCTGTGTACCATCCACATCACAAAAGACAAACTCGTTTCCCAGAGACGAATCATTCTTCTATGTTCAAATTCATTCACATGCTGATATTGCGGCAATTTACGACAAGGCATAACGGCTCTAGTTGCACCTTTCCGCTTTGACGACTAGGTACCGATAGAGCATGCCATAACGCTGATCTCTCCGGCCACACTAAAGATAGCGCATCTGTGCCTATGTGCACGCCATCTCTCTGCAATCTTAACTACTTAAAATTATGATTGCACTGTTCTACACATCTTCACATTTTGGAGTAATTTATACGATTCCTTGAGGATGTTACAATTTTTACAAACAATAGTGTAGGCGCAGATGCAGGAAAGAAGTAAGGGAAAGAGATGATGGACAAAAAGAAGACAAGTTGAAACCCCAACGGAATGGGCCTACACAGAGAAAATGTTTTAGAAGTGAAAACTTCTAAAGGCCCGTTATGCGATGTTTTGATCGGAGTAAATCTATGAGTTCGTGACTTCTCATGGCCGGCATGCTATAACAAATCGTCACCGTTACACTTGCGTGTTGCGCATATGATATGCGCGTTGGACGCTTTTTGGTTGGATAAAGTCTTATGATGTAAGAGCAGTACATACGTAGCTATAAATATGACGTGATGCGCTTGGACAGCAGTAAAAGCATAGATTGTACTTGTATCTAATACACTGAAGAGCCTAAGAAACTGGTATAGGCATGCGTATGCAAACACAGAAATATGTTAACACTCAGAGTACGGCGCTGCGGTCGGCAAGGCCTATATAAGACAACGGGTGTCTGGTGTAGGCGTTAGGTCGGTTATTGCTGCTACAATGGCAGGTTATCACGATTTAGGTAAGTTTGAACGTGGTGTTATAGTCGGTGCACGAGAGATGGGACACAGCATCTCCGAGGTTGCGATGAAGTGGGGATTATCCCAAATGACCATTTCACGAGTACACTGTGAATATAGGGATTCCGGTAAAACATCAAATCTCCGACATCGTTGTGGCCAGAAAAAGATCCTGCAAGAACGGGACCAACGACAAATGAAGAAAATCGTTCAACTTGACAGAAGTGCAACACTTCCGCAAATTGCTGTAGATTTCAAAGCTTGGCCATTATCAAGGGTCAGCGTACGAACCATTCAACGAAACATCATTGATATAGGCTTTCGGAGCCGAAGGCACTCTCGTGTACCCTTGCTGAGTGCACGACACAAACATTTACGCCTTGCCTAGGCACGTCAACTCTGACATTGGACTGTTGATAATTGGAAACATGTTGCCTGGTCTGACGAGTCTCGTTTTCAGTTGTATCGAGTGGATGGAGACAACATCACGTCCAGAATTGTTACGGAGTGGCTCCAGGAACACTCTTCTAGGTTAAAACACCTCCACTCGCTAGCCAACTCCCCAGACATGAACATTATTGAGCATATCTGGGATGCCTTGCAATGTGCCGTGCAGAAGAGATCTCCACCCTCTCGTACTCTTACGGATCTATGGAAAGCCCTGCAGGATGCATGTTATCAATTCCCTACAGCACTACTTCAGACATTAGTCGAGTCCATGCCATGTCGTGTTGAAGCACTTCTGCGTGCTCGCGGGGGCCCTACACGGTATTAGGCAGGTGTACCAGTTTCTTTGGCTCTTCAGTGTATATAAAACTGAATGTTTGTTGGTTTTTTTTCCTTCTGTAAACGTATTTCATACAAACCCACAGTTTTTATTCAAATTTGATAGTACTTAGCACACGTATTATTACGTTCCTCGGGACGATTTAATTACTCCTCGTCCTGTCAACGTAGCCATATTACGGTTCTTCGGTGGTTTAATTACTATATTGATTAATTAAAAAGTCCACCAAAAGGTTATGTTGATGTTTGTTTATTTGATCAAAACGAAGTCAGCGATATTCACAATATATACAACAGAGATGCATTTCTGTACAGTCGCAAAGATAATCTCTGTGAACTCAACTTGGAAAACTAAATGGATGAATGAATGAAACTCCCTGTAACACTGAATGATGTCAACTAACTGCTCTGTCCAGCCGATCTGTTTATATAGTCTCTATCGAAATTACGAGGATTCGTCAAAGGCATCCGCCCGATATTTCTCGATCATTAACAATCACTCAAACAATCAAACATATTAAAAACAATCCGAATTAATACAAAATTAATTAACAACATTACAAAATGATCAGAAATGGTAATTAGAAATACTTAAATATAAAATTATTTACAGAAATCCTTTCAAACTGTAGAAAATTGTCCTGTAGACATCGTAACTTACATTAATGCATGGAATTACAAACATTTAAGAAATTCTCTTCACCATTCGGTTCTTAAACATATTAAATGGACTTTAAATAATTTTCTTACATAAAACAAAGGCTATATACACTGATTTACAAGAAATTACAAAACAAACATACCAGATCATATTCAAGCAAACTTTAGTTCACTACAAATACTTCATACAGTACAATACTATTCAAAATTCAGGTATGAGGGCTGTTACAGTATGCTCAAAACAAGATGGTCTGTTAGCTCCGTTGGTTAAGGCGATTACTTCCGAAAGTATCTCTCCACGGTCGTGGGTTCAACTCCCATGATCAGGAGTTTTAGGAGTTGTATTTGATTATATGAGCAACGTCGGGACATTCGGTGATTCTATTTCACGTTAAACTCTAGGCCCTGGAGGAAAGTAATTGGCCCTCTTGCCTCTGACACAATTGCTTGGTACACCTCCTTCGGGAAGATTCAGTCAACCATCCGATTGTGGATTAAGTGAGATTTTTAGTTTTTGAAGTAAACGCGTTGGGCGATTTTTGGATGATCAAACTCTTATAGTTTCGCGTAACTGACATGCTAATATTAACTATATATCTACAGAGGTCTGGTGGCTCAGTGGTTTACTATCTGAAATTAGATTGTTTGCAGATGACATAATGCTGTATAAAAGAATCAAAACGATAGAGGATTGTAAACAGTTGCAGGGTGATCTGGACAGGATATCTAATTGGGTTGGTAAACATGGAATGAAGATAAATGCAAAGATGAGTCAGCTTATTAGATACACAAATAAAAAACAAAGGGTTAATTATGAATATAAGGTGGGGGAAGAATTGCTTGCTGAAGACTAGAAATGCAAATATCTTGGAATTACTTTTGATAACAAGCTTAACTGGGCAGGACACATTGGACAGGTGGTAGGAAAAGGTTTCAAAGTTCTGCACTTGTTGGAGAGAGTGGTGAGGGGATGCACGAGAGAAGTCAAGGAATTGGGTTACAAAACTTTGGTCAGACCATTGCTCGAATATGGTAGTGTAGTATGGGACCCTCATTTTGCGTATCAAATACAGGAGTTGGAGAGGGTGCAAAGAAGGGCTGCTAGATTTGTTTCTGGAAATTATCGCAGAATGCAATCAGTGACGGATATGATAAAGGAGCTGGAATGGGATTCATTGCAAGACAGGAGGAGGATGAGGAGGGTCATGGGAGTGTACAGGGCATATACTGGTGATGAGGCATGGAAAGATATTGCAATAGGTATGAAAAGTAGTGCATGGAAGGGAAAAGATGACCATGACCACAAGCTGGCACTCGATTTCAGGCACAAGGGTGTGGGAAGATTCTCTTTTTTAGGTAAGGGTGTCAGGGATTGGAATGAGTTACCAAGAGAAATGATGAATAATTTACCGAAAACTTTGAAGGAATTTAAAGATAAAATTTGTAGAGGGCAAATGTAGGTGGGTGCAGGATAAGGGGAAGATGGGTGTGTAGGGATATTGCCACCGGAGCCTGTGCTCCATTACAATTAAATTAAATTTCAATTAAATTTAAAGGTGTCTGACTGGAGAGCGAAAGATTCCCAGTGTGAATCCCTGTTGTAGCGGGGATTTTCATAGCCTATTAAACCAAGCTCAGGCACTGCTTGCTATGCAATGTGAAGTATGCCAGAAACTTTCGTGGTTCGGATTTCCTATAAACTGTTGGTCCCCTGTACCTGGTGGCATTATCGGGTTAAGTTAAGGTGGCTAAGACGGGGGCGGAATGCGCAGCCCATAGAAACTTTGTGACCAGGTCATTACGATAACAAGGGATTATTGAAGTGTAAAGTTCTTTAGGTGCGTTGGGCGATTTATGGATGAGTTAGCGACTTCCCGTCACCGACATGATTTGACCTGTTGCGCGCTCGTATGTTATGCGGCATCGGGATGTTGAGGGGAAGAATTATACAAAAATGCGTCTGTTCGTCTGCTTCGTCGAATGCGGTTTACTGAAAAACTTCTTGTTGCATTTCGATAAGGTCTAGAATTCTGGACAGTCTATGCTCCCAGGTGTACAATAGGATATGTTTCATTTAGATATGACGTCTAAAAGATGATGAATTATAATTTTAGTGTCCGTAAATTAGTGTCGTTTAAAGGTAACTTATTTCTCGCAGTCGAAATGTAAAAACTGCATTATATTATGCAGAATTGAAATCTAGTCGGTGATATTAGTTTTCTGTGCACAGCATTTCTCATTTTTCTGCTACTAAATCTTCTGGGATGGCATTGCCACCAGAGAGTGGGAAAGTTCTTTAAACGGTGGTCGCATCTCCTTCCAGATCATATTAGGTTGTCATTGCTTTTGTGAGTCAGCTTCGGACGTGTCGTTCCCGGTTGTTTGGTATAATGTGTTACAACTA
>JARYHS010008074.1:39639212-39745330 GCA_031002005.1 Vandiemenella viatica | reverse complement strand
ATTCTCCAGGGCTGCATCAGCGCATCAGGGATTCCATGCGACGGAGGGTGGATGCATGTATCCTCGCTAACGGAGGACATTTTGAACATTTCCTGTAACAAAGTGTTTGAAGTCACGCTGGTACGTTCTGTTGCTGTTCATTCCATGTTAATGTGATTTGAAGAGAAGTAATAAAATGAGCTCTAACATGAAAAGTAAGCGTTTCCGGACACATGTCCACATAACATATTTTCTTTGTTTGTGTGTGAGGAATGTTTCCTGAAAGTTTGGCCATACCTTTTTGTAACACCCTGTATATCGAACTTTTTTTCTAGGATTTTGCACCTATGCGTACTCATGGTACAAGTGGTGAATTAATTCAAAATAATCTACAACTAACACACTGTTGTTAACGCGGGTACACATCAGAACGAGGCAAAGAACGAACGGGTCGGAGGCGAGGCGAGGCGAGGCGAGGCGAGGCGAGGTGAGACGAGGCGATGTGAGGCGAGGTTAGCATACCAGTGTGTAGTGTGTACCTGTAGCCGAGGCATGGCGGCAAAACCCAGTTCTGGCCATTCGCCGAACGACCCGAGGCGGGTCGAACGCTATCCGTCCCGAGTCGGTACTTCAAAGAGTCAAAGAGAATTTGGAGTTGTGCCGCATGCTATGTGGACGGGTTTTTCCAGTCGTGCGTCTGCATCCTTCGTTCACACTGGCACGCTGGCACTCAATTGTCGTTTAGGCACATTATGCGTCGAAATTAAATAAAACCACTATATTTTAGTTAAGGAGTTTTTCGTTATTGTTTTTTTAGTTTTGTTCTGACGATTTTTAATCATGTATTGGGACAACGGATAGGTACTCTCTTTTATTAAAGAGTATGAAAGGCGTTCCATATTGTAAAAGGACAATAAATTTTAACATACTGCATTAAAAAATACGACGCGATGCGAAATAAGAGCACTTACTGGAAAAGTGATTTTTTGGGGGGGGGGATGAGAAATCTTTGAGGTTCGCGCAGGAGAGAGTAAAAAATAAATTTCTTAACAGCGTGGGAACAGGCAAAGGTAAGTTAGTACACAATATTCAGTATTTGAAACAATTTATTTTTATATAAATGAAAAGAAAGACAGCACATTAAAGCTCAATTTAGTTTTATTTCAGTGAATTCTAGAGTAATACGATGGTTGGAACTTAAATAGTGGCAACACTGCTGTGGATACACTATGCAATGGAATCTACTATTGTCGCTGAAAGCACATGTTGTTGACATACCTACCTTACCTCCGAGCAAATGGACTCGCCCGTACCACGTCACGGGCGTGCGCACAATCGAGGGAAACGCAGTCACTTGTGAGCGAGCCGTCTAATGTAACGGTGTCACTATGATTTCGAAACAGGAATAACGGAGTTGGATCAAGATTGAATGTGCCAGAGGTCGTACAGCACGACAGTGTCCTCAAGGTCTTCAAGAGCCGTGCCATTGCCGTACAGAACAATGGCACGTTGGGTAAAAGCCTTCAACGATGGTCGGCAATCTGTGGCAGACATGCACGGGTCAGGTCGTCCTAGCGTGTCTGAAGAAGAAGTGCATACTGTTGCCGCGTTAGTGGACAGTGATCGACGCCAGACGATTCGTGAGCTGGCCTACGAAACCGGATTAGCGCATACGACTGTGCTTCGCATCCTGAAGGAACGCCTGGGTATGCGAAAAATTGCATCACGATGGGTTCCACATGAATTGACGGAAATGCAGAAATGGATGCGTTATGACGCTGTCAGACGCCGTATCATAACACTGGATGATACATGGGCCACATCGTATGAGCCAAAACTGAAACGTCAATCCAACGAATGGCGTCATTATGAGTCGCCGCGAAAGTCAAAAGTGCGTCAGAGCCCCAGTATGGTGAAAGTTATGGTGATTCTCGTGTACGACTGTGATATTGTTATCCTAACGCATTACGTTCCTCCACGGCAGACCGTCAATGAACAGTATTATTGTTAGTACTTGGAGCATCACTTGCGACCAGCTTTGTGAAAGAAGCGCCAACACTTTCTGCGCAACCCACCCATCATTGTGCACGACAATGCGCGAGCGCATATAGCGCAAGCAGTGGCTGCTCTGTTCGGTCGATGGGACTGGGAAATACTGTACCATCCACCATACTCCCCGGACTTAAATCCTTGTGACTTTGATTTGATTCCGAAGATGAAGGAACCACTTCGTGGCATTCTTTTCAGAACAGTGACAGAGATTCGACAGGCAGTAGACCGCTCCATTCGCACCATCAACAGAACAGTCTCTGCTAACGGTATACTACGCCTTCCACATCGCTGGCAACGGGTTCTACACAACGCTGGTGACAGTAACAGGTGGAAACATGTAATGCTTTTGTATCGGTTGTGAATAAATAGTTGCCACTATTTAAGTTCCAACCCTCGTATTTACAATAATTATTAAGTAATAATTTAAGTTTTATATGTTTCCAAAGTATTTTAAATAATTAAAGGAATTTCCTTTCAGATCGGAATGACATTTATGTTTTTGGGTGATTCTCTCAGGAAAGTCTAAAATTATTAGATGATGGAGCTCGCTTTGGACAAACATCAACTGTAAGTGCAATTTAACCACTAACCTCTGTTAAATTGTTATCGCGCTCCGTATCGTCGCTCTAACTTCACGACACAGCCAATTCGTCAGAACAAACGAATGGACGAACCTGTCTCGTTCGATGCATCGGCGAACTGCGTTCGTGCAACACTGCATTCGTTCCGCCTCGCCCCGTGTCGGTTCTGTTCGTACGTTGGCTCGTACTGATGTCGTTAAAATATTATCTCTACATGTAAAAATTTGTAAGAGCGCAGTCTGTCTGTCCATTTCATATCGCTTCACGGAAACGTAGCAAACCAATTGGGTTGGATGTCTTTACGTTACCTCTACTAGAAGAACGTTATCATTCTTGAGCTTAAGCTTTTTTATCTAATGGTGCATAGAATTCCCCTTTTAATTACGTCTTTTTACAAACACAGTATGTTCTCCTTTTATCTTTTGACGACTTTATTGTCCACTTCTAGCAGAAGGCGTACATTTTGCGTCCTGTATTTTATCTTAGAAGATGTCGAATGTAGGCACTCTCTCATATGGCGTGTTATCAATCATATTCCTATAATCCGAAATAAATATGCTTAACATTTTTTGTTGTTAACGTTAATTGATTCTTCCACCTTACAATCATATAATTCACTTCGATGTTCACTTTCGAACACTTACTTATTTCTTAACTGTACTTCTCACCCGAAATTTATATAATACTTACAATTCTTCGTGGTCGCAGCCGTTTAGTATCTTTACTAAACGTGTCTTTCTTATTCGAGAGTATATTTCTTCAAGCTGCCTTTTCAGCAGATTAAAATTTCAACCGCTGCACAACGATATTACATTTCTTGTCTCGCATCTAACCTCTGCTCGAGTCTCCTTGATATCTTGTTCCATTACTCTTTGCCTGTTAGATCCTCCTACACAGTATTGTTAGTAATGGTTTCCATAGTAACTATTAGATTCGTAATTATCTATCTATCTATATCTATAAAACGAAAACCGGACATATTGGTCGTATAAAAACTTGGAAACTATTGTGCAGATTTCGATGGAGTTTTCACCGTTTTAAAGCTTAGAATCTTAATTCACTTGTCTGGCATGTCTTATGTTTCAGCGTTAATAATGTAGCAGCATTAAATGAAATTCTGAACATATGGTGAGAAATTTCACAGGAGGTTTCACTAGATGCCGCATACTCCGCACTAAACACACAACACAATGTCTCTGACCATAGCCTTTAATTAAAGCAATAAGATAACTTATAGTAATAACTATTTTGCACATTAACAAAACTTTAAGTATTCTTTCCTTTAATTCGATATATTCCATTTTTAAAAGCCATAGCTTGAAGTTTTCTTTGCTTTAATTCGGGATATCAATTTTTAAACGACATAGATAGCCGTAAAAAGAACATAGATTTTCTTTAAGCACGATCTCTGGACAATATCTCTGGCCTTCAGCATTAGTCTTCTGTTTACGATAATATTATTCCGGATTCACTTTTGATATTTTATCTGCAGAGTTAAAGGATCTGGCGTTTCGAGCCACAAGTATATCCATTCACTTCGCAATTGAATCAAACGTGAGTTTTTAACATAATCTAGGGTTGTTCAGTAATGTAGTAATGAAATTTCTTAGCCAAATTATCGAAGCTTGATATACATGAATCTTTACGGACGAATGAAAATAGTATACGTGCAAATAAACTTCAGCCAACCAGTTTCTTGGTAGGGGGCGGTTTAATGTAAGTTTGCTTTAATTCCGAAAAAGTTGGCGCGTATTTTATGAAACTTTGTACAAATGTTTTGCGGGAATAAAAATAGGGTACGGTTAAATCTACGCCAACTATACCGGGCAACGCCGGCAACTCCGCTAGTTATATTATAATTACGATCAGTGTTTTCTACATGCCGTGATGTGGGTCCCGTGCAACAGTTTGAAAGTTGGATACAAGGATAATATCTTATTACTGAGCGTGGCACGGTTATGGAGCAAAACATTATAGGAACATATAACCTAGGCAGAGGTACTACAGAACACACTGCACCTGAGATAAAAATTCCATTTTTATCCTCAAAAAATACGCACCACAGATCAAACTACATCAAAGCTATACACTACACCATTTGCATTCTGTTAATATAGTTTTTTTACTACGTAACATTGGTAATTTATATGTTCTGCTTTATAAAATGCAGTACGTTATAATACACGGAAAATGTAAATAAAATCAAAGATAAATTGTGAATTGTAATATTAGGGCTACAGTTAAATTTCACCATAAACTTTTTGCTTAATACAGACACTAAAAATAGATGGTATTCATGTAGAACATTTCCTCTTGTTTTAAAAGTGCTTAATTTTCACGCATCTTTGGGAACATTTGATTATTTAATTTGTTACTTACATTACATTAAAATATACAGAAAACTAAAATTAAAATTTTCTGATAGATGAAGGAATATCGGAAATGAGAAAGTTGAAAAGAAAGAAAGCTTCCTACATGACACTATTTTTTTTATTTTTTTTACTTCTCTGAGGCAGTAATTGCTGCTTGACAATTTTTTTAAGAATAGTTCTTCATCTGCATAGGCAGATGTTAGGTGAAAAAAAAACTCACTAAAAACCATCAACCTGTTTATGACAGCCTATAGGATAAACGTAGAAGCGAGAAATACATTACATAGTCCTCAGTCCTAACCGTAAATAAGCACGGAGTGTATCAGCTTTTTCTCAGGAATTTAAAGGTGATAAAATTTTAATAAAATAAAAAAACTAAATATTATTTATAACAATAGGTTCGGTATTTGGTTCTCTAGATCTGATGTAAGTGCTATTGTTCATACTTCTGTGGAGTAATCAGTGCGACTAGTTATGTATGTATCAGTTTAATATTTAAATGATTAAACATACAATTTTTTCAACTAGTATTTTGTTATTTTTTAAAAAAAAATTAAAACAAATTTCTCTTTTCCTTAAATTTAATTTAATTTAATTTAATTTAATTGCAATGGAGCACAGGCTCCGGTGGCAATTTCCCTACACACCCATCTTCCCCCTATCCTGCACCCACCTACATTTGCCCTCTACAAATTTTATCTTTAAATTCCTTCAAAGTTTTCGGTAAATTATTCATCATTTCTCTTGGTAACTCATTCCAATCCCTGACACCCTTAGGGGGCATCCATAAATTACGTGAGGTGAAATAGGGGAGGGGGAGGGGGTCAGGCGAAATCTCACCAGATCTCACCAAGGGGGAGGGGGGGTCTACGGAAATCTCACGTGGGATTTTGCGAAAAATTTGGGGACAGTAGAGCAAAAAAAAAAAAAAAGTCTCAAATTTTCGGCAGTCGATTTAGGAGGGTATTTCGTCAAAAAAAGTTAGGGTGTGACCTAAAGAAAAAAGTTTCCAGGGCGATTTCTAGGGGGGGTTCTCACGGACCAGATCTCACCAGAGGGGGGGGGGGGTCCGGCCAGATCTCACGAAATCTCACCAGGGGGGAGGGGGGGTTCCAGAAATCCGGAAAAACACCTCACGTAATTTATGGATGCCCCCTTACCTAAAAAAGAGAATCTTCCTACACCCTTGTGCCTGAAATCGAGTGCCAGCTTGTGGTCATGGTCATCTTTTCCCTTCCATGCACTACTTTTCATACCTATTGCAATATCTTTCCATGCCTCATCACCAGTATATGCCCTGTACACTCCCATGACCCTCCTCATCCTCCTCCTGTCTTGCAATGAATCCCATTCCAGCTCCTTTATCATATCCGTCACTGATTGCATTCTGCGATAATTTCCAGAAACAAATCTAGCAGCCCTTCTTTGCACCCTCTGCAACTCCTGTATTTGATACGTAAAATGAGGGTCCCATACTACACTACCATATTCGAGCAATGGTCTGACCAAAGTTTTGTAACCCAATTCCTTGACTTCTCTCGTACATCCCCTCATCACTCTCTCCAACAAGTGCAGAACTTTGAAACCTTTTCCTACCACCTGTCCTATGTGTCCTGTCCAGTTAAGTTTGTTATCAAAAGTAATTCCAAGATATTTGCATTTCAAGTCTTCAGCAAGCAATTCTTTCCCCACCTTATATTCATAATAAACCTTTTGTTTTTTATTTGTGTATCTAATAAGCTGACTCTTCTTTTCATTTATCTTCATTCCATGTTTACCAACCAAATTAGATATCCTGTCCAGATCACCCTGCAACTGTTTACAATCGTCTATCGTTGTGATTCTTTTATACAGCATTATGTCATCTGCAAACAATCTAATTTCAGATAGTAAACAATCAACACAATTATTCATTAGAATAATGAATAGCAATGGTCCCAATACGCTACCCTGTGGCACACCCATTTTTACTTCCACTTCTTTTGATACTACATTTCCTACCCTAACTTTCTGTTTTCTGCCTTTTAAAAATTCTTCTACCCAGCAAATGACTTTCTTATCCACTCCAATGGTTTTTACCTTATTTACTACCATTTTATGGCTTACTCTGTCAAACGCCTTAGACAGATCTAATGCTACACTATCAATTTGGCCTCCCTTGTCCATTTCATCTGAAATATCTTGCATATATCCCACCAACTGAGATTCGCATGAATATCCTTGCCTGAAACCATGTGGCCTGCTTGAAAACCAATTACGTTCCTCACATATATTTCTGATGTGGTTGCATATCAATCTTTCCATTAATTTACCTACCACTGTTGTCAAACTGATTGGCCTGTAATTCTCAATTAAGAAGAAACCTTCCGAGTTGACCTTGAAGAGCAAAGATTAAGGAACTATCGCGACACTCGGTTGTGGGAAAGCCATTTCTATCGTTGAGCATCTTGATCGAGGATGTTGGTGTGACTGTTTTGGTACAAGACAGACTCATATGATAATGATTAAATCAGGGACACGCCGGCACATTTAAAAATTGAGGAAATAAATATGTTGCTAAGGTATGACATGACAGTCACCATATTAGTTCAAAGTGGTTCTGCACAACGAGGCACACGTGAATAAAAACAATAAATTCCAGCAGCCTTTTTCCGTTTTAGAACTGGAAGATCTAAAAATGGCTCCAGTGGTAATTTTCCTACTTAGCTATCGTCACAGTCAAGGAATATTTATGTTAAATTCTCTGACAAAAATTATCCTATCAGCCTCTTTTGCACTTTACGAAGTTTAATTCTTTCAAAGTTTCCGGTAAATTGTTTAATTTTTTTCCGGCAATTTATTCGAGTCTCTAACCAGTTTCCCTAAGAAAGAAAATAAAGTGCTTTTTTGTGCTTATGATCATTTTCCCTTCCAAGAATTATTCCAAATTCTTCTCTCAATATCCAACCAAGCCCCATCGCCAGTATACGTGTTGTAATCTTTTAGGTCTCCTGACTTCAAATGACTCTCTACCTCCTCTATTATCTGAGAGTTCTGCGGTTATTTCCATAAACAAATCAGATTTTTTTGTCTTTACGCCTCGTCAACGTCGGGGTCATTAGAGGCGGGAAAGGAATGGGGCAATGAACGGGAAGGTACTTGGCCACGGCCTTTTGTAGGAAGCATCCTGGCATTCGCTTGGAGTTATTTGGCGAAATCTGGATGCGCGAACGGGGATATGAACCTAAGACCCCCCTAATATGAGGCCACAGCGTTACCGCCCACTCACCAAGCTCGGTGTAAACAAAACAGATTGTACCTCTTAGTACCTAATACAACTCCTCTATTTAATACCCAAAATGTAGGTCTGATACTACACCACCATACTAAAAAAATTGTCTGACCAAGATTTTTCACACCGACTACCTGATACAGTATACAAAATCTTCACCAGACCATTCAGTTGAGGGACAAAATTCATCTACCTACCCCATCCCGACCGTAATTCCGCAGGGCTCTGTTTTGGCACCAGTTCTCTTGAAAGTAGTAGTCAAAGACATACCTACACCGCCACATGTCGATATAGCGCAATTCGCCGACGACACGACAATCTACGCATCTGGCAGGAACCATGAACTAAAAACCAACCACCTACAACATGGGCTAGATCAATCAGAAAAATGGTGCCGACAGAACAAGGTGAAGATCAACCCAACAAAATGTGCAGCCATATACTTCACCCGGAAAAGGCCTGAACTAAACAGAAAGCTAACAATCATGGGACAGGAAGTAGAATGGTCGGAAGATACGAAGTACCTTGGAGTCACGATGGACAAGAAACTATTATTCCGGAAACACATACTAGACAGGAGAAGACAAGGACACGCCATACTAGCCAACTTATTTCCGATACTCTACAGTTCGGAACTCGCCACAAAAACAAAACTCCGCATCTACAAATCAATAATCCTCCCATTCATCCTATATGGATGCTAGGTGTGGGGTACAGCATCCAAGACAAATATCGACCACCTACAGAAACTGCAGAACCGGTGCCTACGGGCTCCAAGGTATGCACCGACAGACCTAATCCACGAACAAACAAACATAAACCCAATTTATGTGGAAATCTTCAAGCAAACGGAAAGATTCTACGAAAGACTAGAAAAATTCAGAGGAACTGACGAAAGGCTCCATACCCTTGGTACAACCGTACCAAGGCATTGGCACAAGTATAAAGTGCCACTAAGCATCATATATCAGCCAGAGTAGAACTGATATGATCATAAGAAAACTGTAGGGGTTTTTCACGTAAGGTCGTCTTTGACGAACCGCAGTCATGTTTTCCCCTCAAAGAGTAATAAAAAGAGTCCCCAAAACCAACCCAACCTAAACACTGTGACACGTAAAGTAGAGCTACTCAGGTAGCGGGACTTCATAAACACGCCGTTGAGGCAGAGACGCAAAATAAAATAAAAACCATTGATTATCGCAACAGTAAACTATACGTATGATCTGATACCGCATCAAAATTTAGTAGATGCACCTCCTCCCGATAAAAACTTATAAAATATTTCTTTTCCTGTCGTCAGTCTCTCGACTAGTTTGATGAAATCCTCATATCCTCCTGTCTTGAGTTAACACCCTCATCTGAACGTACCCCTTACATCCGACGTCACTAGATAATTGATTCATATGTACTAATCTTTGCTTTCCTCTGCAGTTAAGTTGTTTGACTGTTCTTTTCACTAACAACTTCAGCAATCCCCATGTCTTAAAATGTGACATACCATACAGCTTCTTCCTATATTGAGACTTGCAAAAATTACTTTTACCGCTCATCTTTCCGAAAACACGTTCATTTCGTGCGTTATCTGTCCATTCAATTTTCAACATAGTTTTATCGCATCACAATTCACTTGATTCAATTTTCGTTTTTTCCGATATTCCTAAGCCAAGCTTCGCTTCCATAAAACGCCACACTCCATACACTCATTTCTAGAAAGTTCTTTCTGTGTCCTGTTTTTATTTTTAATTTACTGTTGAAGCTATCATTTTTGTTTTTATAACAAATTCTTCTTTCATTATTTTTTTAATGCCATTTAATAAATTTCCAATATTTTCATACTCTTTATATTTTGATAATGTTATTAGCAAATCACAGCATACTACTTGTTTTTCCTTCAACAATTACACTACATTCAATTTTTTCTCTCACTATTTTGATTTGTTCTTCAAGTTGAATATTGTTGAAGATGTGCTACAACATTATCTCACACCGTTTAAATAAATCTTCGTAACTATAAACCATTACTAACTTCTACAATCACTTATTACACACTCAAAACTAGTTTAAGTCATAATAAAATCATATATTATGATATTCACATTCACTAGTCTATCACAGTGTTAATAAAATAAAATTGTACATCTTGTATACACGAAAAAAAGTTAAAATAGTGGTCTAATGGGGGTGAAAGGTTCTTTATACGACATAGTACTCTGCATAGGAGACAACGGTGTTTCCATCCTTTTAAGATATCACCTTGTTAATTATTATTCGTTTTCGTAGCACCGATCACCACTTACTCATTAGCATTACCGTGACATCACAATATGTATTTTGAGCACTAATGTCAGAATATGTTCACATACCATCCTGATATTGCCTTTGTTTCTCATTATCATTGGGGCATCAGTACCGGATTAACCACGTAGCAGGAGGTAGCAAATGCTACGGGCCTCGCTCCTTCTAGGGGCCTTTAGTAGAGGCTCTATCAATCTCCCTTAGCCCTTAGGTTAAGGGATTCTTGACAGAAGTACTTGCCGTCTTGGCATTGCCTTCTTTTATTTGCTGTTTCCGTGTAAGTGCTTGTTTTATATTTTTCATTTCTACTGAGCCTTTTTTTTACATTTTTTTTTATTATTTTATATATATATATATATATATATATATATATATATATATATTTTTTTTTGAAAGCTCTACAATTTTCTCTCGGATGGCAAAATCAAGGGGCTCTTCTTCACATTTGCTACGGGCCCCGCGCTGTTTTAATCCGGCCCTGTGGGGCATTCAAGGTTGTTAAAAAGTTATGTCTTCGGCATTGTAGTTTGTACTTTTTATTTACTACTAGATGTAATTTAAATAAAAAGGTTTTTATCAAAAATTTAACTTCCTTAAAAAGAAACTGAAAAAGGGTTATTAAAACAGAAGGTTTTTCTTCCAAGCCATTGGTCCTTCGAAACAATTGAAATGATGCAAAAAGTATAAGGCTTACCTGCTTCATTTAGGACACCGAGTATAGTTGCATAAGTCACTTACCAGCTATTTATCAAAGGTGATTATCACTAGTCTCTGGCTCTCCGTGATTGTTAATTATGTCCCGCGTGAGTAGTCATAATTTATTTGTGTATTGTGAAGATATTAACCTGTAAATTGGATCATCTGTAAATTCATATTTCTCTTCACGAGGACGACTGGTGCGTCAGTTGAGATTCTACCTCCTTAGTACAGTAAGGCGATGTTTTTATCTCGCACTGCTAACCGACCGTCTTTTCCCTCGCCGGAGTGTAAGTGACATTTTCAATTTAGCCAAGCGAGATTTTGGTGCCTTAGTTCGGAGAACCGTTATCACCTGCTATGTCTTCAATGTGATTTATAGCAAAGTGTCGCTACGATACTGGGAACGGGTGTGAATGCGATGCTGAGTGTTAGGTTAGGTCGCGTGTCTGGGCTATTGGACTGTGATGGCCGTTGCCTCTCTGAGCCGTGGTAACCTGAGGCAGACAAGCGCCTCTCCACCTCTTCTCACCGATATACAGGACGTCCGGGTCAGAAGCAGGCTGCCGGAGATTGCAGGAGGTCTGCTCCTCTGATTGCTTCCTCTCGGCTCCACTCAAAGGAGAGATACCCTCCGAGAAACACCTCCTTCACACTGATTTCAAAACAACGTAGCAACCGATAGCTGACGATATTATGAAAATAATTGCGTGGTGTAAAGATTGGCAGTTGGAGTTAAACGCTAAAAAGTGCCAAGTCATGCGTGTAAGTAAAAAGGTGACACCATTTAGCTTTGAATATACAATTAATGGCACTGTCCTTAGAACGGTAGATTCCGCTAAACACCTAGGGGTAACAATTAGTAATAATTTGTCGTGGAATGAGCATATCGAGAATGTAATTGGGAAAGCAAATCGTATGCTTCGATTTCTAGGTCGTAATTTAAAACAATGCACTCCGGAAGTTAAATCTATTGCGTACAAGTCACTAGTGAGCCCTCACTTGGAATATTGTTGCTCTGTATAGGGTCCCCATCAAAAGGGATTAATGGAGGCATTAGAGATGGCCCAAAGAAGAGCCGCCCGATTCGTGACAGGTATATATAGTTGGAAGGAAAGCGTAAGTGCCATGTTGAAGGAGTTAGGTTGGGAAGACCTGGAGCACCGAAGGCGTTGCTCTCGACGGAAGCTAATTGAAAAATTCTCGACTGACGTATTTCGGAATGACAGCAATCAAATATTGCTACCAGCAACATTCATATCTCGGAATGACCGCGAAAATAAGATAAGAGAAATCAGGGCCAGAACCGATACATTTCTGTATTCATTTTTCCACGAGCGATTAGGGAGTGGAATAGAAAGGATTACCGGGCGAGTAAACACAAAATTGGACAGGAGTCGCTTCCGATAAAGCACTCCGGCCATCCTGATCTGGGTTTTCCATGGTTTCCCTAGATCCCTCCAGGTGAATGCTGGGATGGTTCCTCACAATAGCCCATGGGCGCCACGTGCCATATCCCGTATATCCCTTCCAAACCATTACCTTCCCTGATAGGTGCAATGCACCCTCCGCCAAACACTTTTAGTGAATCGTGGAGTAATAGTAATAGTAGCTGAACTTGAGTTGAAGTTGCGTTAACTTCTGGAGGTCAACAAGGGCCCCGGTGCAAAACAAAGTTTTTGGGTACTCAGGCCAGATGGGTGACTTTTTTTTAGCTCTGCCAAGTTGCTGCTAGGGGCCCCATGAGCAGAGGAGCTTGGGGGCCCCCTGAGCAGTAGCGTATCTAGGTTCACAAGGCCCTCAGAGCTAAAAAAAAAAAAAAGTCGCATATTTGCCCTGAAGGCCCGTGGGCTCTCTGAGCACTGTACTTTTGGCCCCCTGGGATGCGCTTGGGGGCCCCCTGAGCGTGAGGGCTCCTGTGCACTGCACCGCCTCGACATATGGTAGCTACGCCCCTGCTCATAACCATACAAAACAGCTGTTTCATTCGGCGTTTGTCGCTACGTTTCCATTATGTTTGTGTGGTCAACTCCTCTGAATTTTGCGGAATCCACTGTTGCTACGTTTGAGCAAGATATTTCAACTTCCAATAGTCTCATTAATTAATTTTATAATTTAATAATAAAATAACATTTGTAACGTGTCTGATACTATCACCCACCTTCAGACAATATCAACTTTAATTAGTATTAATTTACTTTCATCGTATTTAAATCAACTTTTTTTTTTTTTTGGCTTTTAAAGATTGTTATGCAAAGAATTACAATGGTGTATTGTTTGTTTTGACGGTGACCGGTTATTGATAACAGCGCGTGAGCCCGGGGATATTTTCGCCTAGCGAGGGAGAAAGCGTGACGCAGCGATAGACATTCACATACAGTCATCGGTATGGCATAAGAATGTATAAAGCTAATGCAAAAAGTAGCTAGAATGAAAGTAGTGTATAAAAGATGTAATAGTTTAACAATTAATTTCAAGGATTTCAATTGATAGGAAAAGTACATAATGAAGATTTCTGTGTTTTGACTACTGAGACATAAAATCAATATAATTTCGTCTAAGTACCTGTAGTCAATTGCTAGCAGTAACACTTCTCACTGGTACTGAGAAACATAGAAGTATTGAAGTTTGTGTCGATGAGTAGAAGAGAAGGAGTGTTACATGCCAATTATGTGTTCGAAACAGACAAGTCATTATATTGGATATAAGTCATTAGCTTTTTCCGCAGATTTTGATCTTGACCATTAGCTCTAAAAATTTGAAAACACCGTTGAAATAAATGAAGTTGTTTTTGCCTGAAACTGTTTCATACCTCTAAGGCACATACAGCTTGTTTAGAGATTTATAACAGTATAGATTAACTAAGGACATTGCAGCGATATGTAAGTTAAAGCGTCGAAATTCGTGGATGCTTTAAAGAGAGTGGTGATTTTACATATTTGGTACATAAAGGTTATTTTTTATCGTACTTTGTGGTTCGTCGACGTCGAGATCATTAGAGTTGGGAAAGGACGGAGGGCAAAGAAGGATCCATACCGGCATTTGCCTGGATTGATTCCAAGAAACTATTTGAAACTGAAATCTGAATGGCATGATACGTATTTAAACCAACGTCCTTTCGAATTCCAGGGCCGAGCCTGGGCTGATTGACGTTAAGGAACCGAACTACAAAACTGTTATTTAGAGCCTAGCGTGGGGAGGGTGTGATGGAATGAGACTCACTTTATGTCCGTCAGATATATCAGTTGGAAGGGCTGCAAAGAAAATCATTAACTGCTGTCGCGGGAAATTAACGTAGACCACAATCGACAAGTAATATAGGAAAGCGGCAACGCAAAAGTGTATAAATAAAGTGACTATGACATTCGTTGACGCTGAGCCATTGACAGATACTGAGTGGATAATTAATAGTAAATAACTAAGGGAAACCAGGACTATGACCAGAAACTGATCATTAATTTCAGGCATAATCAAGTACGAAAGTTATAATTCGAGCTAAGATATATCTTGAATTAAATGCTAATCACACACCTAAAACAGAGAAGAGGACAATTTTGTGAAATTAATTTTTGGCTAAAGAGATAATGGTTGTAGTTCACTGACCTAGTTGGAATGATTTTTAACTAAACTGTACCAAAAGAATCGATATTTCAGCGTCGTGGGACACTTCGCTCAGTATGTTAGCCTGACTCTATGCTAGACTTGGTTATCTGCTAAGATTTTAGTACACATCCTGCCGTCGGGATGATGTGTGGTCCCATAAGTAAGGATTTCACTTGTTTGAAACTTGGTATTCACTCCAACCATCTTAATTGCTTAGAGGTTATTTTCTTAGCATTTCCATTCCTGTGTTAGTTCTAATGCCGCATGATATGTGAACAGTTTAACTCCTGTTAGTAAAAATGTTTAACAGCATATATCTTGACAAGGAACAGTACATGTTAAAACATTTCATACATGAATGTTGTATCAAACGTTTAACTGAACTACAGTATTACATGAGTAAACCGAGCGTGGTGGGTGAACGTTTCACGCTCTGACATCGCATTCGGGAGGACGCAGGTTTGAACCCCGCTGGGGCATCCAGAATTGGATTTTCCATGGATTCTCCAAATCACTCCAGGCGAATTCCTGGATGCTCCCTTGAAAGTACATGCCCGAATTCCTTACCGTTCCTCCTCTACAGTCCCATCCCGCCTCTAATGACCTCGACGTCGACGAAGCGTAAAGCCATAAGCAAAAAATATACACAAGTTAATTTGATTCTAGATTCAATATACACTACTGTTTGTTAAAACTACAACACCAAAAAGGAGACATGATTACAGGATAATTAATTTCACAAATTAGGACAAGCCAATACGCAAGTGATTAAAATAACAGAACTGTACATGCATTTTACTGTAAAAACTCAGTATGGTGTGAAGCCGCGACGTGCTGCAATCAGATTCTTTAGGCGTCATACCGAGCGTGGTGGTGTAACGGTTAGCGTTCTGGCCTCGCATTCGGGAGGACGGCGGTTCGAATCCCCGTCCGGGCATCCAGATTTGGGTTTTCCATGGTTTCCCCAAATCACTCCAGGCAAATGCCGGGATTCTTCCTTAAAAAGGCCATGGGCGAATTCCTTCCCATTCCTTGCCCCGATCCTTTCCCGTCTCTAAAGACCTCGCTGTTGAGAGACGTAAAGCAGTAAAAAAAAAAAAAAAAAAAAAAAAAAAAAATCGGCGTCATGGTATGAAATCAAAGAGAAACTGGATGTGCAGCTAGGCAACACACTACCACGCGCTTTGTAGGCACGAACACAAAGCATCAATAGTGGTTGCAGGACACGAACGAGAAAGCTGCCGCTGATCATATCCCAGACATGTTCGATGGATGATATGATGGCTTTGGAAGAAGTGGTACCTGTCGTTCTTCAAAGAAGGCTCTCACATTCATCACCTCATGGGGCCGTGTATTATCCTGTTGAAACATGGCACGTAGAACAGTGCGTTGGGCTCTAAAACCTCCCTGATGTAGCGGTTTCTGTTTAGTACTTAAGAGGCGAGACGGCATGTTACAGCCAATGATGGCCCAAACCATCACTCTTGGCCGCTCAATAATGAAGTTCAACACTGTAGTGTCTAACATATACGCGGCCATCACTGTAGGACAAGCTGAAGCGAGACTCGTTGGAAAACACTCAGCACGAACGTCACTCCGATCACGAGCCCATTGCAGTCTGAGGCGTTGGTCAACGGAAGCCAACGTAATGGAATGTGTGTCATCACTCATCAGTCCAGAGCCCACAGCAGACAACGTAGATCCGATGACGCAGATATGTCCACACCCACCACAGTGCTCCAACTTCGAGCCAACACTGTGGACGTGTGGACGAAGCTGTTCTATCGGTTACGGCTATGCGAAAAAGATGGCGGTCATACAGCGCTTTGGTCATTTTGTGTGGTCCAGCATCCGCTCGTGGCTGTGTACGACCATCTTCTATCAACTAGTCCTATACACGCATTACTGTTGTAGAAGCGTGCCCTGTACGAGCCGCAATGTATGGTACGAAAAATCCGTTTCCCAGAGATCAATTATTCTGCCACGTTCTAAGTCACTCATACGCATATAATGCATCCTTTGACGTCACTGAGGCATACTGGCACTTACTTGCACGTTTCCACTTCTGCATCCAATGAGCATGTATTAACACTGAACTGCCTGATTCAACAAAAGAGGGCGCTGCTGGGCCTACGTAAACGCCATCTCTCTGTTAGCTTTATCACTTATTATTGTTTCACTGTTCTACACATCCCCCGACTTTGGAGTTGTTTAGACTATTCCTTCTGGGTGTTGCAATTTTTATAAACACTGTCATAGGTATCTCGTTTAAAAGTGTGAAATAACTTGTCCTTAGAAGATTCAGATTCAAATTTATTTTCCTTTAAGACATCGAACTCCAAAGATACTATGTGCAAACGTAAACACATGCACCAGCGAGTATAACATTCAAACAACTACAACTCACAATACTCTTAAGAACTCTCTGAATATTGATTACTACTAGACAACTCTCCTCTGCCGATCGCTTTGTAGGTTTTACAGAAAATTCCGGAATATTTCAAAGGCTTCCGACCAACGTTTTTGAAATTATAACAATACTTAAACAATTGAAATCATATTAAAACAATCAGAATTAATTCAAAATTACTATGAAATGCACAAAAATGAAAATTAAAGATATTTAAATTCAAAATTATCCACATATATCATTTCAAACTGTCGCAAACTGTCCTCTAAACATCGTAGCTAACTACAATACAAAGAATTACAAATTTTTAGCTAATGTTTCTTGCATAGTACTGTCCTTGCACATCTTATATATAAAAATCAATGTTTGTGGGTTTGTTCGTCTTCTATGCATTCCTATACCATTTATCAGATTACAATGAATCTTTGGAGAGTTTTCGAGTGTGCGTCTGCGAAGGTTCCTGTGAAAAAAAAATTCCAAAAAGTAACCCCCTATTCCCCATAACACCCCATAATTTAGGCAAAATCACATTTTTTATCCGATTTAGATAGGAATTTGTACACTTATACTTCAAAACAAACACAAAAATACTGCCAACATATGGTTTCCGAATATTCATCCCCTCTCCCCCTTTCCACCCCCTTTACGTTTTTACTCCATAATTTAGGCAAATCACATTTTTTATCCGATTTAGATATGAATTTGTACACCTATACTATAAAAAAGAGAGAGAAATACTGTACACATTAATTTCACAAAAACCAATCCCTCTCCTCTCTTTCCACAACCTTAATTACCCCCTCTTCCCCATAACACCCCATAATTTAAACAAACCCGCAAACCGTTCGTCCGATTACGGTGAAGCTTTGGTGAGTTGTCGACGGGATGACGGAGGAGGTTCCTGTCAAAAAAAATTAAAAAATCCACCCCTCTTCCCCATAATTTAGACAAAACCACATATTTCATCAGATCTCAATGGGAATTTGCACACTTATACTTTGAAACAAACAGAAAAATACTGTCTGCATATGTTTTCCAAAGCGCATCCCCTCTCACCCTTTCCCACTGAAAATGAATGAAACAGCAGTTTAAAATTTATATGTAAATATTTTTTCATTTAATCTATCTGCCTACTCAAGTCCAGCAATAGTGAAGCATTGCCGGGTCAGCTAGTATTAAATAATATTTACATAGTTTCTTTCCACAAAACAAAGTCCATTTACCCAAATTCATAATTAATTGCAACAAAATTTATAACAACCGATATTTACACAACTCCCAGGTTGATACAAACAATCCTTAAAATACAATTTAATTAAAGATCTGTTTCTGAGGGCCGTAATAACAGATGTATTACAAGCACATACCAGAATATTACTAGGTTTTCAACCGTCTAGCAATTACAAAATATCTAACTTTTTCATATTTGCAATCAGTGTTGCCGTATTTTTACAGGACCACAGATGCACTAGCAGGCATACATATATTATCCTGACTGCATTCAAGAAAGCGTTACACGCTGCTTGCGACTAACGAAACGTGCCTTTCAAATCTCGACATCGAAATATTGAAATTCGGATAAAGGAAACATGTCACAAAGCAGCTTCACTTCTTTATGTGGGTAGCAAACAGAAACTTCGTGAAATGGCAGCAGCATTTCTATTTGGCACCGTAGTGGAAATGCGAATGTGAATAAAGCTTCCTCGCAAAGCCAGCTTCCCGTTCCGACACCAATGGGAACGACATTTGTTGGTCTCCTATCGCGTCTTGAAGTTCTCGAAGAGCGCTGGTAGGTTTGTAAGCTGGGAACATAAATGAACTCTTCTCGTAATCTCCAAGAGTGATTTCCAGAAACTATACAAAATCAAAATCTGCCTGGCTGGATCAAAGACTAAAGCATGTATCGTGTAGTTAACTATTCTTTTCCTGCCTTATGACTCACGTCCTGAAACTTCTACGCGAGTTAAGGAGGTGAATTAAAAATCCATCCATTCGCGATCGATGTTAACATTTCTATAATCTGTGTTACTTAGTTTTATTTTTTAATCCGATTTATCTCACATTTACCTAAACTATTGTTCACATTGCGCATGTCAGCAGCATTGTATACAAACCCTCCAGACCTGTTTCAAAGCTATCTTAACATAACCAAAATTGCTGCATACGGACTTTGGAATCTTTCGTAAGAAGGATAGCTAAATACACTTTCATTTATTTACAAAGTATTAAGTATTACAAGAGAAAGATATTTCGATCGGTGCAGTTAAAGGACGAATAAACAAGGAAAATATTTTTCATTTATGAGTTACTACCGTACACTGAGAATTCCATACACAGATTGTGCATTAAACTAAATTCAACGAAAAAAAAATGGAATAAACATTTTTTTCTATAAAAAAATGGATCGTATAATTAGAGATTTTAAATTTAATTTATAATTAGTACTGTGAAATTCACCTTTAAATTGTTTATATAACTCTAGCAAAAAATGAGTTTGAAATGAAAAAAATCATATATTGTCTTAAAAATATTAATAATTTTCAAAAACTTATTTTATCAATATATTTATTATACGGTACACTAAATTCACTATCTAAAGATATATATGATTCTTTTGTCAAAAAATAATTAATTTTTCTCTCTTTATTTTTTCCTCGTACAAAGCGTGAAAGTAAATAAAAATCCATGTAATTTTAAATTTCCATGCAGATTGTGTAAAAAAAAGTTTATTTCATCTCCCATTTGGCCTCCCTATAATAATTTTTACCTTATAATTGTGCTTGCAGTAATAAGGATTAATCATTGATAAGTTACAAATTTCCATGGCTTCAAAAATTGTAATTCAGTGCAGAAATGACTGATTCCACCCAAGCGTTCCATCTTTCACTAAGAAAAAAATTAAATTCTGATATTCTCTTGTGGTTATAATTACCTAATGATAAGATTTTACTAGCTACGCAGTCCAATCGTCAAAGATTTCTTTGTACCTGTCATATATTCAGTTATATTTCTGTTGGGGGCAGGTCTTCAAACCCAGATGCTCGATGGAGTACATTTCATACATCCTACAATTAACCTGTATGTCCCATTGAGGCTTACACTGATCAGCCAGAACATTATGACCTACCTAATAGCCGGCATGTCCGCATTTGGCACTGATAACAGCGGTGACGCGTCTTCGCATGGAAGCAATGAAGCCTTGGTAGATCGCTGGAGAGAGCTGGCACCACATCTGCACACCAAGTCACCTAATTCCCGTAAATTCCGGGGTGGGGAGCGATGAGCTCTGACGCCACGTTCAATCACATTCTAGATATGTTCGATCGGGTTCAGATCTGGCGAGTTGGGGGCCCAGCACATCAATTGCAACTCGCCACTGTGTGTCCTCGAACCACTCCAGCAAACTCCTGGCCTTGTGACATGGCGCATTATCTTGTTGAAAAATGACGCTGCCGTTGGGAAACATGGTCATCATGAAGTGGTGTACATGGTCTGCAACCAGTGTACGATACTAAATGACCGTCATGGTGCCTTGTACGAGCTCCACTGGACCCAAGTGAATGTTCGCCACAGCATAGTTGAGCCGCCGCCAACGTGTCTCTGTTCCACAGTACAGGTGTCATGAAGCTGTTCCCCTGGAAAACGAAGGATTCTGACCCTCCTATCGGCATGATGAAGAAGGTATCGGGATTCATCAGACCATGCGACGCTCTGCCATTGCGCCAATCGCCAGTGACGATGGTCACTTCCACATTTCAGTAATAGTTCCCACTGTCATGGTGTTGACATTGTCACATGGATGGGTCGTCGGCTGCGGAGAACCATCGTTAGGGGTGTTCAGCGCAATGTGTATTCAGACACACTGGTACTCTGCCCAGCCTTAGAGGATGATATTATTTCCTCCAAAGTTGGCCGCCTGTCCTGTTTTACCAGTCTGCCCAGCCTACGACGTCCGACATCTGTAATGGGGGTTGGTCGCTCAACCCCACGACATAGTTTCACCTTGCTTTCACCACTTGTTGAAGACACTCACCACAGCACTGCTCAAACACCACGCGACAAGTCGTGCAGTTTTCAAAATGCTCGTGCCTAGCCTCCGGGCCATCACAATCCGCACTCCGTCAAACCCATTCTAAACAGGGACAGCACGCTCGCTGATACTACATGCACCGTGCATGTGTCTGACTAGCAGTCATTCCTCGACAGGTGACGTTGCTATCGCCTGCCTGGACTGATTTATATCGACAGTAGGTAGGTGTTCCTGCTGGTCACTGTAAATCCTTCCCAGCGTGGGATGATCTAGACCACACTTGTCAGAGAGCGCCCATGAACCACATACACACACACACACACACACACACACACACACACACACACACACACACACATGACACTAATTCATTCGGGACGACGTTGTTCCCAGAGTGCGGTGAAGTTCATGCGGATATGCCCCCATCTCCATCCATATTAATTGCTGGTTGTCATTGCTTTATTTGTCATCATCGGGCGTATCCTTCCCGAGGTGGTGACATTATTTGCTATAACCTCTGCCAATAGCATGTATTGCTGTTGGAGCAGATGAGTTATGACACTTAAGGTGTCGGTTTGGTTGCAGTTCGCTTGGTGTTTTGCGAAATGCCTCTTCGCCGTCGCAGGTAGGTCAGAACCGGTCCCGTCTCTAAAGACCTCGTTGTTGAGAGACGTAAATACAATTAAAAAAAAAAAAAAAAAAATAAAAAACCAGAACCGGTCGCTGCTTGTTGCTGGCCAGGTTGCCTCTTGGAGTCACCACGTATCTCCATTTTCGCCTCCTGTTAACTCCCGTCCCCCCACGTAGCACAACAGCAGCAGCACAGCACCGTCACTGCCTATATCTTAGTAGGCAGGTGGGGGTGGAGGATGTTGTCCGAAGACATTGCCTCCAGAAGTATTTGGGTGGTGCAAGACTTCTCTGCTGGTGTGTCTTCTCGGTGGTGTAAGTTGTTTATTGTTGACGTCTTCAAATGATGCATCTTTACTAGATGGAATGCCGGCGCATCTGCCATCCCAGAAATGGTCATCCGTTGTTGCTGTGGTGCCCATTAGGGCTGCCGCGGCGAGATTCGCAAGTCTTCCTTTGAAGCCAGGTGGTTGACGAGGTTTTTGAGAAGATCGATGAGGGCATCCAGTCTATCTTCTCGCTGTCCTCTAACTTGGGAGTAGCTGGTGTGAGCTCTATCGGTCTTCTGAGGCTCCGACTTCTTCTTCGTCTTCTGTCTTGTTACTGGATGGTGAAGTGGAACCTGCCGCTGCTGTGCCGGTGTGTCTTGCTCACTTCTTGACTTGGTGCGGGCTGCATATGGAGCCGTGGACTCCGGTGCTGCCGAAACTTGCGTAGTTGCTGCTTCCACATGTCGCAACCGCGGAAAGAAGCTGCGTGCTTGGATCCGCAGTTGCAGCAGACTGGCTCATCCCGGGGTATTTTGCAGTCTGCAAGGATATGTCCTCCTCCGCAACGGACACACCTGACCGGTTCAGTGCAGTCCCTGGCATAGTGCCGGAATTTTTGGCACCTGAAGCACTGGACCGGGCTGCGTGAGGACGGCTTCGCTGCTATGGTCTGCGTTGTGGCATTGCGTGGTGCCGGTTTCTCATCGATGGTCGGCGTTGTAGCGCTAGTACTCGCTACAACAGGGAGTGTGTTGTTGTGGCCCTCTGGATTCTGCTGCTCAGGAGCTTCTTTTTCCACTGCAGTGGGGTAGTCTTCTTCTCCGTCGTGGAAAATGACGTGATGGTTGGTGGAGCGATTCTGTAGGATATCTATAACCGTCTCGAAGTCGTAGAGGCAGGCCGGCAGGATCTTTATCCCTTGTTGGTCAGGCCAACAGAATAGGGGCAGCTTCATGCGGCGATGCAGATTGATCAGGATGCGGGTGTAATTTCTCTTGTAGTGGACAAAGATGAGTGGCACTGGTCCCTCCACTGCGTAGGCTGTTGATTTCTGCGGTGACCTCCTGATCGGAGAGGTCAGGAAGTTACGGCCGGTCGTCGAATCAAAACAGAACGTTTTGAATCGTCGCCTTATGAGGTCGGCGTACTTCTCCCAGTCAAAGTCGCTAGCTAGAGGGGTCGGAAACACAAGCGCCTCCGGCCACTCTGCGACTCCCGCTGGGAGAATCTTCTCTGCAAGATGACTATGTTCTTGACTTGAGAGAACCATCTTAAAGGTGGCGAAGTCGCTAGTTGGGACCTCCCAACAGAATTGCAGATCATCCAGTAGGATTGCGATGAAAAACTTCCATTTCTTGGGGTTACCACGGTCCAGGCGACGTTTCCATAGCTTCATCGACCACTCTTCAAGCCTGACGCTTTCGACAACGCGTTCCGAGGCTCCTGCAGGTAGAAAGGAGGCTTCGGCGTAGAAGCCGATTTCTCCTGGAAACGCAAACTTGTTGTTCCTCTTCTTCCTCGACTTGGCTTTCTGCGTCGCGGCGGCGTCAGTAGATGCAGCGGTGTCTGCCATGGCGAGTGAGTGCGATGAGTGAACAACGTGGCTTTTGTCTCTATACCCCTCCCCCCCCCCACCCCCCTCCCGCATGGTACGTAGCTCTATTCCCTCTTGATTCCAGAAGACATTCTGTACTCTTTTCTCTTGTCAGACTATCGTAAATAAATATGGTGCTAATTAAACGACGGAAATATCTATTCCCCTGCTGTTAAGTGTTCTGTACCTTATTTTATCTCTGGAAAATAATATGAACGAGAAGCTACGTGGCTTGGCTCGGAAACACTCCCCCCCTCCCGCCGCCCCACACACACACATGGAGCCCAGCGTAGGTTACCAGCCAACCCTTCCCTCCCCTCGACTTAGCCACGTAGTTTATGGACGCTCCCTCGTGCGTATTCACCAGTTTAGGAGAAAAGCAATAGAGGTGTTGTTTCAGAAACGCTAGTTTGGCACCATTCTGTCAGGTATTGTATACCTAACAGATTGTATGTCCACAAGATTTCGCTTGGGTGCCTCCCTAATTACAACGTAGCATGGTATGACAATTTCTGTAAGGAAGGAACTTCTAAATAGCCCTAGAAGAAGTGACTGGGATGTTGCTCTGAACCTCATTATGTCGTATCCCTGCAAACATCTCGCGTAGCACGTAAATCCGTCCAACAATTTTAATGTTAATCGCGCTCAATGAAACGAGAGTTACTTCCCGCAGTCGAAATTTGAGCCAATGATATAAATAACTCTAACGACTTGCTGTGCTGATCCCGAGTACCTTTTTGGAATGGTATAATACTTGACTAGTGTCATGTATTATTCTAGACTATTACAATGTGAATATGGTAGGGCTGTTGATATTTTAAAAAATATCGGATTTTCGATATATCGATATTTTAAAAAATATTTATATCGGATTCGATATATCGAAGAAAAAGTATCGATATATCGACCCTATTATATAAAAACAATATTACAAAAACAAATCATTTTAAAAAAGGGCGAAGTCTTGTGGCTATTTAATGATAATTTCTGAAACAAGTTTTGATTTTCTGAAAAAAAATAGTTTTTCATGACGTTACGGATAAATCTTTTATTTAAATTGTGATTTAGCCATTATACTACTACTTTACTAAAAGGAAAGGCAGAATGATTATGATTTACTCGAAGACTTGTGAATCCAAAAAGAACATCGAGGGAAATCTTGGCTTTTGTGAGTTTAAAAGCTCAATAATGCAACATTGTAGATGCATTTATTTAGATTGATGTTCTATTATCAGAGTTTGCATAATGACCAAGTCACTTTTTTTACAAGTATTGTTTTATATGGAATTTAATTTCTTTTTGTAGGTTGATAGCTTGTTCTGAGTCTTCTTACTTTTTTGGACCAAATGTTTGCACCTTAGCAAAGATTATGTATCCGAATTTATCAATATTCCTGCTTACATCCAATTTTCATGTCAAAATACTTTCCTCGACAACGCACGCTCATGTAAAACAACGGGCTCGAGTCCGATTCGTTCTGTGCGAGCTTCGCCGTGTCTGCATTGTTACCATCGGTGGAAGACTGCCAATAACTTCCAAATTAAATGTAGTAACAAAGTAAAATTAATTGTGTTTTTTTATGCTCCTGATCTTTGTGCAAAACTGAAATTCAAGCCATATAGCCTCATCATGAAGAAAGCAATTAACCTACAAATTTTCTCTAAGACGTTTCAGCTTTTAGATTGGCATTGAAAAAACACAGGAACTTTTCTTATACTATGGGGATGAAGCCAAGTATGTGTACCAAATTACCATTTTCTAGGACAACTGGATGTTGCATAGAATTATGATGAGAGAACGTCATAGTTATTTAAAAGTGTTTCAGATCCAAAAAAATTCCAAACTAAGGTGGTGAGAAGTGCAAAATTTTGCACCAAAACTAATATCAGAAACTTCATTGGACATACTTTTCAAGAGCATGAACTCATGTTTTTCTTCTACTATGAATGGAGAACTCCCTACATTAATTGAAAATTTCCCCTTCTTTGATATTGCTTCGCAAATGGGTAACGCTTTACCATAATACAATTTTTTAAAGCTGAGATTCTAGGTTGAATGCAGGATTTAGGGCGAGGGGTGGGAGCAAACCGCGGTACTTGCTCTGGGCGATATAATCGTGTCCAACAATGCGTTTGGCAAACAGTTAAAGTGGCGACATCAATGCGTTTGGCCAACAATCAAGGAGGCGATTCTCGGGGTCTGGCTAGCAACAATGTTTGAAGAGGCGGCCATCTCAGTTTTTCCGCGGTTTGTAAAAATCCTAGAGCCGCTACTGTCAAGGCAGTTCCCTTAGCGTTAACAAATTATTTTTTAAAGGCACCAATATATAATAATAGGTTTTTAGCATAGCGCTTTGTAAAGGCAATCCAAAAGTGGTAGATTCTTTTTTTCAATTTCTTATCTTATTAAATTCGTAAGTGATATAACAAAAATGGCTGTGACATAATTTTGGAGCTCAATTCTTCTGTTGGTATGGAACAAGAAGCGTATCCAATTCGCGCGAAATATTTAACTGTGGAGTGCCAGATACAGGCTTATAATTTCCGGGACATTTCTGGGTCTAAAAAGTATTTTTGCGGTATGTTTAAAGAGTGTCTCCTCCTTCAAATTTCCTCCCCTATTATTCTCTGCTTGACATCCTGGTCCATCTCTCCACTGGCGCAGTTCCGCTAAATAATTTTCTCTCTCCTTCTCTTGTTTCTTCTGAATGTCATTTTTCTTCCCCACGGCAGTGACCTCCCGTATTTTCGGCACGCTTCTGCACTCTCTTGCGTTGTGCCCCGACTTCATGCATAATTGGCAACGTTGGCAATCACTCGTTGCATGGCCTTCCCGACCACAGCTTCCACACTTCATACTTCGTCTCGCCTCTCCACTCCGTCCTCCGTCAACCTCCCGATACACTCGCTTCTCTCTTGCCGATAATATTGCTGCCTCCTCCGCTAAAGCGATCTCGACAGCTGTGGGCAATCCCATATCCTCTCCTCTCGCTCTCAGCACCGCAATGATTCGTTCGTCCAACAGCCCCTGGACAAATACACCCTTCCCCAAGGTATAGATTAACTTGAGCGCCCCCGTTATTTCATTCTCCTGCATTGAGTTTTTCGCCGCTTCTCTAAACTCGTGCAACAAACCGTCGAGTCGGCTGGCCCAAGCAGCCACCGACTCCCCCCTTTTTTGACTACTAGCAAAGAGACGAATTGCGTAATGGTCCAATGTTCTCTTTGGCTGGTAATTCTCGACCAGAATAGCTCTTACATCCTTCCATTTTTTTGTACTTTCCCGAACCAACAATTTATTTCTTGCCTCACCACTTATTCGCGTTTTCACAAACTTGAGTAAAACATCATGATCATCTACATGTACTAATTCAAACGCGGTGTCACAATTATCGAGGAACTCCGCCAAGCACTCTTTATCCCCACTAAAAGACTGAGGTATCAATTTTAATGCATCTGTCAAGCTCACAAATGACTTTTTCGCTTCGCCCCCTTCGGCAGTCTCACTCATGGATCTTGTTGTAGGCATGACTTCGCTTTGCGTGCTCTTACTTACGGTTGCTGATACGGCACCAGCTGGGTCGGCCCCCGCTGCTGGCTCGATACTGACGCTGCTCTCCAGACTGCTACTTCGTTGCGCCAACGGCCTCTGCTGTGCTGAATACCGCGACACTGGCTGGCACTCCTCTGCTCCTGTGAAAACACTGCGATACTGATCTGGTTGGGTGGTTTGTTATTGCCGCTTCGCTTTCCTGCCCTCCTATTTATATTCAGCCGTACCGCCGAATACTGGCGTCGGGCCGATCGGTACTGAAACTCGACTTGGTTTTATTTTATTTCTCGCTTTGAATGAAACTACTGCTCTCCAAAACTGCATGGGACTAACCCCACACCTGACACCAGAATCCTGTAGTAACCTGGAGAGATATCCTCCTAGGTACCTCCCGAGAGCGAGCCAATAGGCAAGGATTGCGTGGTCGGATTATTACCGAGCGCACACAACCAGTCCCAGTTTATAGGAAGCAGATCAATTAAATCAACACCTGCAGTGCCTTATGTACAGCTTTATTACAGATAAACATATATACACGTATCTTTCAGGTTTAGGTACACTAACTTGATTTACGGCGGCAGTAAGACGTATAAGGTGACTTGCTGTCGTCTGATATTCAAAGGCACTAGGGCTGAATGCGAAAGCGAGCGGGCATAAACGTGGAAGTATGATTCTATGGCTTCCCGTGACTCCCCAGGCATCTAACCATCCCACAACCAATCAGCAGAGTGTTCCCACCTGTCTGTGCTCCGCGGCGGTGACGATGTCGACGGCAGCGGCTCCTCTGCTACTGGCCGGTTACCCCGAGGCTGTTCCTGCGACACCTCTGGCGGCGGCGGCTGCTGCAAACGGCGGCGGCGGCGGCGGCGGCGTCGGAAGACAGCGGCTGCAGCGGCGGCGGAGAGCCCCAATTTCGACCTCGCTCCTGGGTTTTTACCCCAACCCCCACCCTCTCGATTAATGTGGAGGGGATTCTGTGAGCCTATCACATCACTCCGTAATGCCGTCATCTTCCTTCGATGCGGTCATGCTAGTGGGGCGAGTCTGCTGTCTCAGCGTTCTACTTAGAGTGCGATGCCTGGCAACTCGGCGGTTTCGTATGCCCGCTGCTCGCAATCAGCCGTTGTGTAATTGTTTCGAAAACTGTTACAGTGGCCTGTGGTCACTACATATATATATATATACAATACATATGGCTTTACGCGTTGTGGACGTGGAGGTGGGATGGGAGAGAGGACAAGGAACGTGAAGGAACTCGGCCATGACCTTTTTAAGAAGCATCCCAGCATTCGCCTGGAGTGATTTGGGGAACCCAGAAAACAGCAAATCTGAATGCCCGGACAGGGATTCGAACCGGCGTCCTCCCGAATGCGAGGTCAGAACGTTAACCGTTCACCCACCATATTCGGTCCTAACTAATCACGTGTTCGCTACACTCAAAACAACTTTATCATTCAACATTCACAGGTGCTTCCATTCCAACTTCTTACCTATGTTGCTCTTTCCTAATCTCATCATTGCTGTCCTTCTTGTTTGTAAATCTAATTTTATTTCTACTTTCTATAATTAGCTTGTGTCCCTATCAAAAGAAAAAACATATCCAGACCGTAAGTAAGAACTGGTGCAAAGTATGTACTGAAGACAAATAATTTAACTTTGTGGGCTTTTTTTTTTTTTTTACCCAGAAATACGATACTTATTGAATCGTTTTGAATATTTTCTATTCAACTGTCGTACATGGAGATGCTTCCAAATTAGTTGAGATTTGAAACCGATTTAAATCTGGCACCTCGATGAAAAATATTCCTTTTCTACCTTTCTCTTGTTGGTCATTTTTGCGATTATAGTCTTGCTCAGCAACGGCTCGTCGTTAAAGGCCCAGAGGCGGAGCCACCCCAAAAGATATATTAAAATATGTTTGTAAATAGAGTAATACAGAATTTAAATTGACAGGAAGCATTTCGAGAATTTTGCACAAACGTTTAAACACTGACAGCAAATATCTTTAGAACTGTTGATATATAAGAATGTTTTTCAAACGGGCAGTATTTTTAAGGCTGCGCCTTTGGAACGCCGTTAAATTGCATGTAGCAGAGGACTGGGGGCGTGGCTTTTATGGAGTATAACTCTTATGGGCTTGTAGTAGGCTCAGTTTGTAGAGCCTACGGCAGTTGTACCAACCCCGTCATGATTTTCTTTTAACGCTAGTTACAACGTAGGGAAATCAGCAGAGTGGTTGAACTTCCACTCTCGAATCCCTGTCACTGTATCTCCAGTTCATGCGTCATTAATCGACGGTATATATTTACGTTCTGACAATGTAAAAGATTCTTTTATGTTTCGGGTGTTGGCCATTGTTTCAACCATACTACAGGCACACTAAGTTTGTAAACATTCCTCTAAAGTGCACTAGAAAACGGTGACACAAGTTTCAGGATCCAGCGAGAATTTTCCGAACGATTAGATGAAATAAGCACGCGAAACGTATCATTATCTAAGTTGCTAAAAGTGTTTGCACGAGAAAGTGTCTTATTTGGAAGTTTCTTTTTGTGAGTGTATTGTGCGGTTGAGCCTGAAATCTTGTGAGTTATATTTTTGTTTTAGAGAAGGGGTAGCTACAGCTTTCCGGCGATCTGAAAGTGCAATATGAATTCGGTTTGAAATTAACTGAAAGAAAATTTAGAATACGATCTTCGGTAGGACTCCCGCCATCAAGACTTTGTTTTTAATATTTTTTTGTCTAATTATTGCTTTACGCCTCGTCGACGGCTAAGGTCATCCTCACTTTCATTTATTACCATCGAGTATTTAATATGTTACACCGAGGAACCAAAGAAACTGGTACAGGCATGCCTATGCAAACAGAGTGATATGTACCTTGTAAGACAACAGGTGTCTGGCGTAGGCTTAGATCGGTTACTGCTGCTATAATGGCAGGTTATCACGATTTAAGAGAGTTTGAACGTGGTGGTATAGTCAGCGCAAGAGAGATGGGACACAGCATCTCCGAGCTAGTGATGAGGTGGGGATTTCCTGTAAGACCATTTCACGAGGGCACCGTGAATATCGGGCTTCCGGTAAAACATCAAATCTTCGACATCGCTGTGGCCGAAAAAAGTTACTGCAAGAACGGTACCAACGACGACTGAAGAGAATCGTTCAACGTGACAGAAGTACACCATTCCGCAAATTGCTGTGGATTTCAATGCTGTACCATCAACAAGTATCAGCGTGCGAAATATTTAACGAAACATCATCGATATGGGCTTTCGGAGCCGAAGGCCTACTCGTGTACCCTTACTGAGAGCACGACACAAAGCTTTACGACTCGCCTGTGCCCGTCAACACCGACATTGGAAACATGTTGCCTGGTCTGACGAGTCTCGTTTCCAATTGTATCGAGCAGATGGACGTGTACGGGTAGGGAAACAACCTCATGAATTCATGGACCCTGCATGTCAGCAGGGGACTGTTCAAGCTGTTGGAGGCTCTGTAATGGTGTGAGGCGTGTGCAGTTGGAGTGACATGGGACCCCTGATAAGTCTAGATACGACTCGGACAGGTGACACGTACGTACGTATCCTGGCTGATCACCTGCATCCACTCATGTCCATTGTGCATTCCGACGGACTTGGGCAATTTCAGCAGGACAATGCGACACCCCACACGTCTAGAATTGCTACAGAGTGGCTCCAGAAACACTCAGCTACGTTTAAACACCTCCGCTGGCCACCAAACTCCCCAGACATTAATATTATTGAGCATATATAGGACACCATGCAACATGCCGTTCAGAAGAGATCTCCACCCCCTCGTACACAGCCCTGCAGTATGCATGGTATAAATTTCCTCCAGCACTACTTCAGACATTAGTTGATTCCATGCCACGTCGTGATGCGGCACTTCTGCGTGCTCGTTGGGGCCCTACACGTTATTAGAGAGATGTACCAGTTTCTTTGGCTCTTCAGTGTATTTTATGTCATCTATCCGGTGCTTTGATTTCGAACACTAGTGTACGTTCAAATGTGTACATTTATAAATAAACTGCAATGATAAATTCAAATGATGAATTCCAATCACAAATACGGTGCAAAGCTGAATAAAAACTGATAGACATTTATAACGCTATAAACAACGTAACTAAAAGACTATAACAGCAGATCTACAAGACAGAAAGATACAATATACAAATCACACTATTGAGCTAATGGATGGGAAAAACTTGTGTCCTTTATTGTGAGTTTACCCGACTGTACCAGTCCCAAATATTTACACAACCGGCCTCAGTTACTGTCTGTAGACATTTTACTCTGAGAACTGCCTCCAGTTTCAGCGGATAACTTACACAAACTGAGACAGATTCGTCTTGAACAATTGCTAAACGTATCTCCTTTTTCCCTAGAGTGGTAAAACACTCTTATTGCTTAAACTATTGCCACCCCTAATGTGATGTTTGTTCCAAAGTATTAAAACCCCGCAGATCTTCAGTGACCACTGTATGAAAATACTGTCACTCCCTAGCTCAACAGTCACGGAAGTAGTGATTACAATAAACTAACGCATCCCCGTTCTGTGTACATTACCAATGAAGATATGCACCCAGCGAATTCGTATTGCGGATCCTGCAGACTATATTAAGTAGCCCCATACCAGTCTGATATTAAGATACTGATCTCTGGCTCAATTTCCTCTCTACAATTCTTTAGATAAATAAAAATCTTTGATTCAAAAAATCACTATACAGTTATTAATCGTTCAACGTTTGTCTCATTATATTCCACTGTTTGGCTATCGCTTGGCAAGTACAATTTTGTTTTGTTGCAGGTATCTTTGCTTTGGAATTCCAGTTTTACATGCATAGTACAGAAGTTTTCTTTTCCTTTCCTTTTGCTATAAATCTTCTTCTCTGGGCATGTTTACTCGCTTTGCACCGTTTATGATCTTTAAGTCTATATCCCTTATTTTCTTGGTTTTCTCATGTGTCTTCTTATTCTTTCCCATTTTGTTGCTATCCGTGCACATGATTTTTTTTAGCTGGTTAACCTCTCCTAAGAGAAGGGAAAGGATGGGGGGCAAGGAATGGGAAGGAATTCGGCCATGGTCTTTTGAAGGTAGCATCCCGGCATTTGCCTGGAGTGATTTGGGAAACCATGGAAAACCCAAATCTGGATGCCCGGACGGGGATTCGAACCGCCGTCCTCCCGAATGCGAGGCCAGAACGCTAACCGTTACACCACTACACCTGGTCACATGTCAATTACATTCAAATCTACTTTCTCTTTCAACATTAACAGGCACTTTTATTCTAACATAGTCCCTATTTATTTGCTTCACTCCTAAACAAATAGTTACTGTCTTTCTTGTTCATCGCACTTTTTAATTTTATTTCTACTGTCGGTAATTTCATTCTGTTCCTATCTCCAGAGAACACGTATCCAGACCGTAAGTAAAGACTAGTATAGCTTATGCCCTGCATATAATTTATATATCTTTCTAGAGAATTTTATGTCACACACATGCTTTTTGAGTCCTGTTTAATATTTTCTTCTTGTTGAAAGTGATTTTTTTGTTCCTAGTTTTGGTTATTTCTTATTTTTATTTATTCAACATCGAGGTCATTAGAGGCGGGATGGGACTAAGGACAGGTAACGGGAAGGAATTCAGCCATGACCGATTGAACGAAGTATCCCGGCAATCGCGTGAAGTAATTTGGGGAAACCATGGAAAATTCATATCTGGATGCCCGGACGGGGATTCGAACCGGCGTCCTCCCGAGTGCGAGTGCTTATGTTTATATCAAAATGATTGAAGGTATTGTTCCAATAATTCTGTTCACTTCTTCAGTTTATCCATTCATTATTACACCGTCCGCAAGCACGAGGGCGTTTGTGTTCACGGCTTATCATCGTAGAGATCGGTAGATCCAGGCTAGGAGTAGCGCCAATCAAAGGGAAGTAATTCGGTCATGGCTGTTCGATAGAACCTTTCCGGCGTTCTCTTGGAGCGATTTAGGGAAACCATGAAGCATCGAAATCGAGCCGCATAAGACATCGAACCAAGGTTGTCTCGAAATCCTAACCCGTACCTCAGCTTTCACCAAGACTAGCTGCGAAAGATACTAAAACAAGGTTTTTGAGAAAGGTCTTGCATATAAATATTTAGGATAGAGAAATTGTAGAATTTTGGTTTATATCTGAAATCGACAACTACACAAATCCAGAGCAGCAGGTCTTAGTGTGTAACAAGGTTCTAACTTAGAAAAGAAGAAGAAGAAAAAAACTAACATTTAGAAATGGGGCATCGTCACGAATATTGGTCCCAGAATATTAGATGTTTTACTAACTACTGGCTTTTACGTAGCTCTTTTACATATTTATCGTTTAATATTGGCAGACAGTTTTGGAATATATTTTTAATGCATTTTTACTGAACGTTCGCGTCATTTATTTATTTTTTCACCCAGTGAAAATATCGAGTGCGAATGTCGTGTTCTTTCCTACATCGTGTGTCACTTCTCGGGAATTTTTGTTTGTTTGGCTTGTGTTCGGCTTCCATATTTCTTTCTAAGTACTCATGTTTCACTTCCATAGAACAGTGTTGTGATTATCTGAGATTTTTTTCCTTTGACAATTACCTCGTATGCAGCTATGTTATTTACTTACTGTTTATGAAAACTGTAACTCCCAAAAGAAATAGTCTTAATCACTTCAAAATTGCGGAACAGTGGAACTTTAATGAGTGATTAAGGTTGCAGAGAGACATAAAATATAAAATATTCCGAAATTATGAGGCTGGGATTGTTAGATGTATTAAAGATTCCTTCCTTTTTTCATACAGAATGTATGTAAACCTAAGCTCATGTGCTGGAAAAATTATTGTGGATTTTATTACTGGGTATCAATTTTCATGGAACTGATTCAGTTTATGAGAATACGTTATTCCAAGTAAATGTCTAATATTTATGACTTACAATTAATAATATTTTATTTCTGTTGGGGCTTTCTGCTCGTCGACATACAGATCATTAGAGTAAGACTAGGAGAAACGATAATTAACAGGGAGGAAATCGGCCATGGCTTTTGGAAGGACGCTCCCGACGTTCCCTTGTAGTGATTTCTGAAAGTCATGAAAAATGAAAATCGGTCTGCATTGGGCTTCAAGCCAGACTTCTCCCGCTCGGAATTAACAACGATGTAGTACCATCGTGAACCGGTTTCTTCCCAAGCGAAATGATTTGTGAACAATTTTGTCTAAAACATTGTATGAAAGATCTTCCCTAAAAACATTTAGTACTAAGGAATTGTATAATTTTTGTTTATGTCTAGGATTGACAACTGTACAAAAACCGACACTTAATACTATTGTTACTGTGTAACATATTTTTAACATAGGCAAAATGACATTAACCAATCATACATGTTATTTGTAAAAGACTTTTTTTGTGATGAGCAATCTTTCCGCCTTCATACTAAACCAAAAATCGATAAATGAGGTATCATTTTAAGATTGAGCTCTCCGCGTCGGTAACATCACTAATTAATAAAGGAATTTTTAGAAATTAAAACGGTAAATGGCAAAATTATCAGTAGTAGATATCACGGGTATAAGATAGTTCAAAGTCGATAGACTCAATGATGTCAATAAGGAGTGAACGCATTACCGCTAGAATGCAGCAAGACACGTCGAAATTTTCGAACGGGCCATGATCGTATTATCACTACATATTTCAGTTTCTTGCAACTACAAACAACAAACCTCGCTATTCGTGGTATATCATACCGCAATTTTCGCTGAGTTACCTAGTATCTAGAATTGCGAAATCACCACGAGTACGGGTATTGAATTTTATGATTTTTAAGAATGTAATAGCTTTTGCTACGATCTTTCTTGATTCTCCTGTTGTGTTTACCTCCTGTTTCGATATTAATTGATAACCTATCTTAACGATCAACAAACAAGAGATGATTTGGTTTATTAAACAATTTCTGAGTAAACTGCAGAACTACTGGTAAAGGTCGTTTAGAACAGTTTTCAGTAGTTCTTGTGGTCTGAGTACAAAATTTAAGGTACCTAGAAGAAAATACTGTTTTACACTAAGATTTCGCTTGGGGAAGAAACCGATTAACGATGGTACTAATATATCATTAAAGGAGTGTGATTAAGACCTTTTCAATTACTTTTTAGCGTGCTATGACACCTTTTGTGGTGGAAAGAACTCTCAAATTGCTCACAAGACGTGAATGTAAACATTTCGTCTGGCATGAAAATTCATCCAGTAGCTTAAGCGTGCAGAATTTGCTTCTCGCAGTTGAAATGTATGTTGCCACATATATTAAAAATTCTTATCTATTTGTAGAAATTTTTTCTATCATTAATTAGAACGAATTCCTCTTGTTTAACAAAACTGAATTAACGGAAGAGGAGGTGCAGTAGATGATTAAACGACTATACTTGATTAAAGCTCGAGGACTTGATAAGGTGTGTAATCAGCTGCTACACAATAGGGATGGGCATTTAAAAAAATATATCGATAAATATCTAAACGATGTTTACAAACACTATCGATATATATCGGGGAAAAAATATCGATATTTCGATACTTTTGGCTAAAGGGCGTAATTATCTTAAAAGAATCATAAAATAAATCAACATATTTAAGAAAATTCTGAAAATTAAAGACTCTGGTAGAATATACAAACTTTTATCTATTATTTTTTTCAATAAATCAAACCAGTATTCGTCTGATATGGATATCAAAAGGACTTTCTATTTTATGTGTTCCCCCGTCAATCTATTCCTGTTATTCAGTGCAGCTAAGTAGACTGCAGAAGCCACTCTTTCGGACGACATAGAAGAAGCTTGACATATAAGGTATTTCAGCGCGATTTCCGAAAGCACTGGCTTGGAGCGCTGCAATTCACCCAAAACTTTACTGGGTCTGATTTTCTGTCTATTAATGGTTGGTCCAGATATTGCTTAAGCTCATTAGGAACTGAGCCAGAGCTTGGAACCTCTTGCATAACAGTAGTGCTAAGGGATAATAGCTTTTCATGTGTGGACAAAATTGGTATTTTATCTGCGATATCTTGTGTTGCTGCTGTAGATCTTACTTCTGGAGAACGTTGTCCTCGTCGTCTAACTTCCAAGCGAGTATCAATACTTATTGTATAAATCGCATTTGACACACCGATTGGAGAAGAAAAGTATATACGTTTGAAACGAGGGTCCAAAATGGTAGCTGCTGCAAGGAATGTATTTCTTTCTTAAGAACTTAATTTCTCTTGAATTCTTTGGAGTAAAGTCTCTTTTACTGTGAATCCTAAAGTGGTCGAAGGAGTACCTTGTTCCGTTACTTGTCTAATCAGATTTGTAACAGGAATGGCTAAGCTACCAGTCACATAATTTGTAAAACTAACCTCTTCAGTGGCTTCTTTGAAAGGACCAAGAAGGACAATAAGGACATGTATTACATTAAGCTGTGAAGTTGCAACCATATCAGGTATGTTTATATTTGACTGACTTTTTGTAGCTAAGATTTTAGCTACAATTGCAGAGAGTCTGACAAATCGTTCTAACATATTAAAGCAGGAGCTGCATCTGGTGCTAACACCTTGTGTCATAGTTGTTAAAATTTAACAGCTTTTTTTAACCTCTGCACCGCTGATGAAGCTGTTATATTTCGACGAATTCACTTTTTAAGACACTTTCAGAAGATTGGATATGTATATATATTTTCCCTATATACATGTAATGATTAAATTGGATACTGATTTGCGTTCGTAGAAAAAAATATCGAATTGGTGCTTAAAATCGATACACCAAAAACAATATCGATATATCGAAACGTAAATATCGGCGATAAATATCGATTATATTTAGAAAAAATATCGATATATCGATACATCGATATATTTTGCCCATTCCTACCCAACTCACCACACTGTTCAATGACAACGTAAAAAGATAGCAATGCCCATGAAGCTTCAAGCACGCCATTCTTGTTCAATTAGGAAGCCACTGAAAAATACAATATTCCTTCAACATTATAGGTTAATCAGTCTCATTGAATAAGGAAGATTATAGGCTGCTGTTGCAGTGAGTAGAAAACCCTATCAAAGAAAACTGAATAATACCATATTTCAATCTGGACTTCAGAAGAGGACACTCTGCCACACAAAAGGTAATGCGTTTGGTAGAAACTGCCAGTAACCCCAGGAAAGAATACTATCCAGTAGTTCTCTTAGATGTTGCGCGAACCTTCTACACGGTATGGCACAATGGCCTTCTGCTGGAGTTGTATTGTCAGGGATTTCCCGACCAGATGGTGAAAATAATTCGAAGCTAACTGGCCGATAGAACTTCCAGCGGACGAGTTGGCAACGCCTTATCTTCTCGCCGTCCAATACATGCCGCAGTTCTACAATGTTCAGTGCTGGGACCTGTATTGTACAGCTTGTACATTGCGGACATTTCAGCAGCGGCCAACATATACACCTCTCTGTATGCCGACGATACGGCGCAACAAGACAGTAACAACAAGAAAGCTGCAACAAATACTGTAAGGGACTGAGGAGTGGGCACGAAGGTGGTGTATCACTGTCATTACTACGAAACTCCAAGCTGTGATTCTATCCCGGATGGTCGGCAAAAGTCGAGAGCTAGAAACTGCTCCACAAAAATTACATCTCTTCGGCCAAGACGTTCTTTGGAATTCCACCGTTAAATTTCTAGGAGTGACGTTAAGGCGCGTTCCCACGATCCCTTGTAGACGAGGCGAGACGGGACGGGACCTCATTAGACGAAGTGTAGGGACGACCGCGGGCCGCAGGCTGGTCCTAGCTTACCTCGCCGCCACCTCCCCACCACGTTGCATAGTGTCGTTTGGCACAGAGCACTTTACAGCAACAGAAGGGGTGCGCACCGCTGCTGCAAACCGATGACAACAGCGCACCGCTACACACGCCTGTGATGTATACCGACTCAGTGTGGGTAGCTGCGTCTCGTCTCCGCTAGCAGAGACGGCCCTGTTCCCATGGCGTCCCGTCCAGTCCCGTCCCGTCTCACCTCCGTTTACAAGGGATCGTGGGAATGCGCCTTTTGACGGATAGCTAACCTGGAGAAGACACATTAAGGACCCACGGAAGAAAGTTTTGATCAGATTATAAGAATACTGAACATGACAAGTTTACTGGCTGCGAACACAGTAGTGGCTGTTTACTGCAGTCTGATACGTCCTCTGCTTGAGTACGCGTGCCCAGTGTGGAGGTACGCGGCCAAGACAAACAATGCAGAACAAAGCCCATCGAAGAGCTCTCCATGTAACAAATAGGTTACGCAGGAATACACGACAACTGTCCACATCCTTCTATTCCAGAACCCACTGAGAGCGTCACTCTCGACTTCCGCCTCATTGTATTGCTCGTTAGCGACGCATGCGATTTTTATTTTGAGTTCGTGTGCTTTGATTTCCGCTTTTGTTCTCCCGCTCGCGGTGTTCCGCAGCCTGGATTAGGGTTTTACCGCCACACGACCCTCTCCCGTTGGGAGAGGAACCCCCTGGCACAAGCGTAGGGTTGTTCCTGACCCTGAAACCTAGCGGTGATAACGTAAGGTCAGGGCACGTTAAACACTTGTTACTTCGACCGCCACAGAAGACCAGTCTCAATTTTTTTAATAGCAATGAAGAAAACTAGCAGCTACAGAGAAGACATACCAGAAGAAATAAGACGAACACATATGAAGTTTGAAGGAAATGTCTTCGGACAGCAACCATACCCACAACCCGCTCCACAACTTCAGAAGGGCTGATCGAAAATGACGATAAACTGTAATCTTTCTATTCCATCGTATCTTATAACCCTTTAATTTTTTCGGTTCCTCGTAAACCTCTGGTATTTTTTTCTATGTCTACCGTTTCAATGTTCCAGACTGCCTTGGAAAGCGGTTTTGACTTCAGGGATTTCAATTTCCAGATACAAAGGCTTCGTCTAGTATAGAGGTGGATGAATATTATACCGAGCCTCTTTCACCCTGTTGTGTAGCGGGATGAAGGAAAGAGAATATTTACTAATTTGTGCAAATTAGTACTAAATAGACTATACATTCCAGAAAAATCTGAATTGTAGGAATGGATTTTTTCAAAAGCCGGACAATTAATGCCTGAAAGAATTAGTCAGTTCACATCACAAAAAAATAACGAAAATTGGAACAGCGCAAGGCTCTGAAATCAACCGAACACAGATCCACAAGCACGAACCTCAAGCGACGTGAAAACTAGGCTTCAGAATCGAAGGACGAATCATGTGCAGATGTTATGAGAGATAAGTCTTTCCCGGCGTATCTTTGAAATAAATTCTTCACGGGTTTGCTGCCGGTTCAGTTCTGGTTGTTCCTTTATATACAACGGACCTGATGATGGCGGCAGCTCGTCGTCAGCAGAAAATGTAATCCGGCAGCAACCCCGTGAAGTATTTATTTCATGTGCAGATGTGATTGATTCACCGCAAGCAACAACACTTCTCAGGAGCTTTATTAATTTGGCTTGTATTCCGCTTCCATCTTTCTTTCTAATGGCCATGTTTCATACGCGTATAACAGTGTTGGGACTACCATTGTTTAATAGAATTTAATTTTATTGTTGGCGAATCATTCTAATCGTTCAATAAATTCTTAACAATAATAACTTCGTGTAGTCTCAAAAGCGTAGTGACAGATTTTCTTACCGGCAGGACAGTGCATATCTATCGTAGCCTCCTCCCCTACGTTGATAATCAAAGATAAAGGAAACTTAAAATTAATATGGGTTCAGAATCTTCACATTAACAATGCAAACCTTTACCTGAGGGGAAGGTCAGTTTCCTAAGGCTCGTAAAAGTTCCAGGCGAGACCATTCAGCAACCAAGTCATACGCCTTAACCAACTGAGCCTCAAAACAGATCGATACAGATTTTAAAAATTGTTTGCCTGATATTAAATGTCTCTACTTTGTTAGCGCATGAGATCACAGATATTTAAATTCTGATGTCTGTTCCGGTCAGATACTAATGTGTTTGTCAATGGAATTTCCGAGATAAACTGTAGCATATTTCAATAATTTCGTAGTTAATATTCTAGTGAGTGTAAGCCAGTCTCGGTGAGCTACAAGCCTGGGCGGACGTGGAACATGAGAGCGCGTTTGCAGAATCTGAACCCTTCCTGCAAGGCCACAGAGGCAAGCAGTTTTGACTGTGAGAAACAAGGTTCGAAATGTTCTGGTACCTTCTAGAAAGACGCCTCCAACTGGCCAATTAAACTTTGCATCCACAGCGCGTGATGTGAACTGGCCAATGGGAGACAGTCACCCCACCCTGAAGCGACAGTAGAGTGACGCGTTCTGTACCCGTCCTCTGCGCAGTTTCATTTTGAAGATCATGCCGTAAACTTGCCAATTTTTATGAAGCCAATGACTTAGGCAGTGTTAGAAATTACACCACCAGCTCCACCCTTCGTATGCTCACGAGGCGAGGCTTGTACCAACCCTCCCACTATTTTATTCAGCCATTCGGCTATAGTAAGGAAACACATTTCACTTCTATGCATAGTAAGATGTACCATTCATATGTATCAATTCACTTATCTCTCCGAAGAGTTCAAGAATAAATGCCTGTTCATAACATCTCGGAAGTTATTTACAACAATACCTCACGTCAGTAGTTAGAGTGATTATTTTAGCGCTTTCCAGCCCGTACTTGCAGACGCCAACGGGAAGAACCAGAAGTTGACGGCGAGCAGGCTGGACGAACTTACGTGCACGCAGGGGTAAGTCGAGGTAATTCTTCGCTCGGCCATTACCACGCGACAAAACAACTAGTTTAGATCATTTTATGAGAAGGTGATAACGAACTTATCGTAGCGTGTTAAATGAGTTGTTCTCTAGAATTTGCATTCCTTTCAATTTTAGTTCCTTCTATTTCCTTATCAGAGCGTCAAGATAAACAATCAATACGGACAACAACCCCACATAAATCCTTTGTTGGTTTTAATTGGCTTTACAGCTTCGTCATTTGGGTTGTGGTAATACCCGCTTCAACCTCTGTACAAACTTTTACTGACTAGTATCATATGATCAGAAAGACATTTTTTTTCAATTGTATCCTACAATTTATTCAGCTTTCATTATCAAAGACCTGACGTAGTCAAAAATGAAATATGAATTCACAAATCGAACTGGCGCCATTTTTCTATATGTTGTGAGCTACATACTGTAAAGACAATAAACTGCCTTTCGAGGAACCTTTTTGCTATTTATCTAAGAGTTACTATCCTACATTCTGAGTTCTTGAAGTGAATATGCGAGCAATTATTTTATATCCAGAGTCATGAGTCACTTGATATGAATAGTGATTGAACATTATTTAGCCTCACACGTCTCTTCATTAATCGTCTTTTGTCTTAACATGTATTTATCAATTATAGCTGACTCTGTTAATAAATATTCCACCATACCTTATAAGTTGTAAATTAATACATTTCCACGTCAACCATTCACGAGCATTACCAGTTTTTATTGTGTTATATTATAAACTTCGGTATTTTCAGTCACGTTTAAAATCTCCTGTTCACCAACTTCTCCGTGATCAAAATATTGGTATTTGCAATGTTTTTATTTCCAAATTTGCTTTCTCGTGTCTTCCCTGTACTGTACAGGATATCATCACCGATGTTACTGAAGTATCTTTCCCAGCTTTCTTGACACAATGCTTCTGGTCAAAACTTTGGTTCTGTTTATTTTTTACTTCATTTACCACTAAACTTTTCCTTATTACTGAATTTAACAACTTCCTCTTTTATTTTAAAAACTTATTTATTTCCTCATTCCATAAACTCAATTTGTTTTTCCTGAAATATGTCTTTCTTTAACAATTACGTCGTATGCAGCATGATTCACTATGTTTTTTTCTTAAATATGTCTATTTCTTATTAATGCTCTCTACTGTTGGATAGTGCAGTATGTAATTAGGTAACTTTTATTGCTATAACTGCCTAATGGTCACTTCTGCCATTAAATGTGCTTTGTAAGTTTCTTCAATTGACAACTCAATCCATGTCCTTACTGTGTTCATCCCAATACCATGGGGTTTTAATTTTGCTTTAAACCAGAAAATCTAATTCAACATCTGATGGTTGTCAAGCTCTTCTTTTTTACGATGGTGTAGTCTGTTGTATCTATTAGTCCCTTAAATATACAAGTGTACTTAATTAAATTCGTTTTCTTTCTGAAGAATGTGATCATCACAGTCATATTATTGAAAATAGTAAAATGCAACAGTTTTAGTCCATTTTTGCTAACAAAATCCTGAAATTGGGTTATTTCCAACCCATCAATATATCGATTTTTATTCACTGCATCATATGTTTTCTGTGCTATGCCACATTATATGATCAGGTGATTCTCGTTGTCGGTTTTACCTTTAGGAGCACCTACACATATTTCCTGTAATGTATGTGTCTCATTAATGGAAACAGTTTTTAATATACAGTAATTTACTCATTACAAAATTAACTTTCATGCGTCCCGTTACGTTCTGCAGTTTCGTTTATATGGTAGTCTACACTGACGCTCGTTACCCTACTCATGAGGACGCCAAACTAAAATCTCTCCAAAACGACCTAACGGTTCATTTAATAAACAAACCATAACTACAAATTCAAATGATGTATTCATCATTATCGTTGGAGACCATCTCCAGTTTTCCAGGTGTGGTTTATGAGCCTTGGTTGTTGTATACGATCGTTTTCCACTGTCTCCTATCCAGAAAAGTTTCTTGGTCCGTGATATATTCCTAGATCCAGCCTCTTCTCTCTATGTCCTCCTTCGGTTGATCTGTCCATCTTCTTCTTGGTCTTCCCACTGGTCTTATGCCCACTACCCTTTTTTCCAAATAAGTTTTTGGTAGTCTTGTACCAGTCATTCTCTTGACATGCCCAACCACCGAAGTCTTGATGACCTAAGTCTCTCTTCCATGGACTCCCTTAGCTCTAGGTTTGATCTAATCTCATCATTCTTTATGTGGTCTAGTTTTCTGGAGGGCCGTTCTAAGGAACTTCATTTCACATGCTTGGATCTTACTAAGGTCCCTTGATGTTAGTGTGTATGTTTCCAAAGCATATGTGAGAATATTAATGAGATATGATTTATACAAGACAATATTTGTTCTTCTGGGAACCTTCATATCCCATAGTAAGCCCCGCACGGTACTGTAGAAGTTGGCTCCTTTGGTTACTCTATTCATTATTTCTAACTCACTAACTCACTTCTACCGTTACTGGCAATTATGATCCCCAGGTAGCTGAATTGGTCAACAATTTCAACTTGGTGGTCTTGTAAATTTATATGACAGTCTGTATTCTTTCATCTTATTTTTGGTGCTACGGGTTTTTTAATTTTTTTGTTCTATTTCATTCCATATTCTTCAAACTTATTACTCCACATTTTCAGTTTGTTTTGTATTCCTTCTTCTGTTTCATCAATTTCAGATGATGTACTCAATGCTAAAATAAGGTGCAAAGCCTATTAAAAATTGACAAACATTAAGAAGTTATAAGCAAAGTGATTAGAAGGACCGTTGAAGTAGTTCTAGAAAACAGAAAGTGAGAGACAGCACGTGTAGTGGCAAACTATTCCATGATTACTCCTCTGTTCTGACTCTGAATGTATCGGCGTATACCAGTTATACTTTCCGACTGAACAAGACTTCTGCCGACTGCTTCAAAGCACGACCTGCTTCAGATACTGTCTCTAGACATTACTCTGCAAACAACTTCCAGTTTCAACTGTCAGCTTACGAAAGTGTCTTAAAGTCGTCCTGAATGATTTCTAAACATATTCCCTTTCTGCTGCCAGTGGTAAAAGAGTCTCTCTTATTAGCTAAACCATTAAAAACGCTAACTTGATATTTATCCCAATGCATCGTAAATTCACAGATCAATAATTTCAAATTTTCAAGGTGGATATTCCGCTTGAAATAACCATTATGTCAAAACATTGACACTCCCAGAAACAACAGTTACTGAGAAGTTCCGGCCATATCAGCGACGAATCTCCGTACGGTGATATGGGACCTCTACGTCCAGTATGGGGTACTGACTGGTGTGTCATAATTAGGGACGTAACGGAGCTCCGCATTCTCAAGTGCGGAACTTTCGCTTGAAATCCTACCTCCGAATCTGCAATTTTTAATGGGGATGTATAACGGAGGTTTTGTTTACATTGTAATATATACTTTTCTAATCTCTTTACATGAAATCGGCTCATCGTTGCTTAGATAACAAAAACCTGGTTTCTTACGACATACAATAAAAGTAACAATGAACTGAATGGTGTTATTACCTAACCGCCGAATTTACAAGTTTGAAATTGTATGTAAAATAAAGCGGCCTATTCACGGACCAACTTATAGGACATCCGTTTAGAACTACTGTATGGTGCACTCACTCACTTATGCTACGAGAAGGGGTCCAACAAAATGTTCCAATTAGTCCTTTCCACTCGTGTATTTTTTTTTTTTTTTTTTTTTTTTTTTTTACGTCTCTCAACAGCGAGGTTTTAGAGACGGGAAAGGATGGATGCAAGGAATGGGAAGGATTTCGGCCATGGCCTTTTTTTAAGGAAGCATCCCGGCATTACCCTGGATTGATTTGGGAAACCATGGAAAACCCAAATCTGGATGCCCAACGGGGATTCGAACCACCGTCCTCCCGAATGCAAGGCCACAACGCTAGCTGTTACAATACCACGCTCTGTTTTCCACTCGTACTTTCTCAGGACGCACAAGTGTCCTTATCGCAAACTCCAATCATGATCCAACGCCATAGCTTGTTGGACGTCAGGGAACAGTGTTGGTTGTCTGGGAGTCCAAAACAACCAACAACTTTTACATGTATTTCTGTAACACCTTTCACGACCCAACGAGAGTACTTTATCGGAAAATCGTAGGTCGTACAAGTTGGACATTTCACGACCCAACGAGAGTACTTTATCGGAAAATCGTAGGTCGTACAAGCTGGACCTTTCACGACCCAACGAGAGTACTTTATCGGAAAATCGTAGGTCGTACAAGCTGGACCTTTCACGACCCAACGAGATTCCTTTATAGGAAAATCGTAGGTCGTACAAGCTGGACCTTTCACGACCTAACGCGAGTCCTTTATCGGAAAATCGTAGGTCGTACAAACTGGACCTTTCACGACCCAACGAGAGTACTTTATCGGAAAATCGTAGGTCGTACAAGCTGGACCTTTCACGACCCAACGAGATTCCTTTATCGGAAAATCTTAGGTCGTACAAGCTGGACCTTTCACGACCTAACGCGAGTCCTTTATCGGAAAATCGTAGGTCGTACAAGCTGGACCTTTCACGACCCAACGAGAGTACTTTATCGGAAAATCGTAGGTCGTACAAGCTGGGCCTTTCACGACACAACGAGATTCCTTTATCGAAAAATCGTAGGTCGTACAAGCTAGACCTTTCACGACCTAACGCGAGTCCTTTATCGGAAAATCGTAGGTCGTACAAGCTGGACCTTTCACGACCCAACGAGAGTACTTTATCGGAAAATCGTAGGTCGTACAAGCTGGACCTTTCACGACCCAACGAGAGTCCTTTATCGGAAAATCGTACAAGCTGGACCTTTCACGACCCAACGAGAGTCATTTATCGGAAAATCGTACAAGCTGGACCTTTCACGACCCAACGAGAGTCATTTATCGGAGAATCGTACAAGATGGACCTTTCACGACCCAACGAGAGTCCTTTATCGGAAACTCGTAGGTCGTACAAGCTGGACCTTTCACGACCCAACGAGAGTCCTTTATCGGAAAATCGTAGGTCGTACAAGCTGGACCTTTCACGACCCAACGAGTGTCCTTTATCGGAAAATCGTAGGTCGTACAAGCTGGACCTTTCACGACCCAACGAGAGTCCTTTATCGGAAAATCGTAGGTCGTACAAGCTGGACCTTTCACGACCCAACGAAAGTCCTTTATCGGAAAATCGTAGGTCAAACAGGCTGGACCTTTCACGAACCATCGACAGTACTTTATCGGAAAATCGTAGGTCAAACAGGATGGACCTTTCACGACCCATCGAGAGTGATTTATCGGTAAATCGTAGGTCGTACAAGCTGGACCTTTCACGACCAAACGAGAGTCCTTTATCGGAAAATCGTACAAGCTGGACCTTTCACGATCCAACGAGAGTCCTTTATCGGAAAATCGTACAAGCTGGACCTTTCACGACCCATCGAGAGTACTTTATCGGAAAATCGTAGGTCGTACAAACCGTACTGTGAATGGGCCTCTGGAGCGGTGGAAAGGCTGGTGACGAGCACGGAGAATTGCCGTGGCGTGGCTTGTTGTTGATGCTTGAATTAATCGAGCCACTAACTGCGCAAAGTTTAAATGACAAACATTTGTTTTGTTGAGGCGTGCTTAGAAATATAAATACTTTAATTCACTTATGAAATCATCCCTCGTTTTTTGTTGTTGAAAGGTGAGGCAAAAAATTAATCAGTATGGTAGAATTATAAGGAAAATGACTTTGCTCATGAAAAAAATAAAGTATTCGTGATATGAAATATACTTTTTTGATTACAAGTTTATTTTTAATTTTTCTACCTCCGCATCCTCTGATATCAAGCACTGAACATCCGCATCTGAATTCGCTTCCACAAAAATGACCTCAATTACATTTCTAGTCGTAGTGACCTGGTGACAGGGTTTTCATTGGCTCTACAGGAAAGTGAATCCGTTGGGATGATCTGTGAAATGCGTATCTCTCAGACTCCACTCAGAGCCACCTTAGCAGTCCAATGGTTTCTCTAAATCTAAATTTCCTTTGTAGAAAGTTTTTCAATTAAATAAAGATAATTCCTGTGACAACTAATAATCTTTGATTCATTAATCCAGTATCCGTACCCAGTTATTAATCTGTGATGTTTGTTTTGTTGCCTAAAGATTGGTTATAATGTTAGTATAATTCACACCTTATCGTTCAATAATTACAAACTTTTATTCCAGTTTTACGTTCGTAGCACAAAAGTTTTCTTCCTATTTCCATTTCGGCATAAATATTTCTTCTCCGTACAGCTTAACTTTATTTGTTCCGTATATTCTCTTCCAGTCTATAACAATTTTTACCTGGTCTTCCCTTATGTCTTTATTTTATTTATCATTCTGGTGGTATCCATTCACGTTTCCACTATACTCAAATCCCCTTTGTCTTCCAACGTTAGCAGGTACTTTGATTCTAAAGCTTTCCTATATTCTTCATTCCTAATTCAATGCTTTTAATCTTTCTTTCTTATGGCAACGTCTAATTTTGTTTATGTTGCCTGTAATTTTCTTCTGTCCCTATCTACAAAGGAACACGTATCTAGATCGTAGGTGAGTGGTTCTTTTCTCAAAGAGATACGATGCGTTTTAAATCGCGTTGAACATTTTCTGTTTTTAACTGTTGTCCGTTGAGATGTTGCGAAATTTGTTACAGTTTGAAATAGATTATATCTGGCTCTTTAATGAAAAATGATTTATTGTTTTTCTGTTTGGTCTTCACAATCGTGTTTTCGATTTTTGTGTAGCTTATTTTTATATTAAATTCATTGAAGACATAGGTCCAAGTACTCAGCTCACTTCTAAATTTTCTCTATTCATCAGAACATCATCTGTAAGCAGATTGCATCGGGGCTCACGGGTCGTTGTCGCAGGAATGGTAGGATCCAGGACAGGATTAGTGACAGTGAGAGGGAAGGAATTCGGCAATGGCTTTTCGAAGGAACCATCCCGGCATTCTCTGAGAGTTATTTCTGGAAACCATGAAAACAAAAATTGTAATTGGGCTGCATAGTACATCGAACCTGAGTGGTCTCTAACATTGACCCCTCACTAACAAGACCCAGTGTTAAAGATACTGAAACAATTATTTGTGTACATAGAGATATTTAGCGCAAAGACACTAGCACTCCTGTTAGTGTGTTTGATAAGTTTTTAGCATAGGGAAAAGACACTAAATAATATCTACACAAGCATTACCATAACGTTTATGGTTATGTCTTTTAAGAATGTTACAGCTCCGCTACAAACTTCATTGATTCTTCTGATAAGGATTTCCAGTTTTGGTTATAAATTGATGACCTATCTACAACCAACGGCAATCGACAGATGATTGGAAAAGAGTTATTTTTCAAATTTTGCCACAGATTTTCGTGAAAAAGAAAATTAAGTTCAGAATGGTTTTAAATTTTGTGATCTGTGTACGAAGTTAAAAGGATCTTAACACCAATCACTATTTGTTCCCAGAATTCGCTTGGAAAAGAAGCCAGCTCACGATATTATTGCAAGATCATGTAGGAACTGTAATTTGAACCTCTGATATTACATAGTAGCGTGCTATGACACTTCCTGTGGGAGGAACCTGTAGGCTGTCCCAGGAGATGTTTATCGTAATCAATGAATCAAAGTTTTTTCTCGCAGCTGAATTGCTTACAGATATATATATAAACAATCTAATTCAATGATGAGTTACGTATGTTAATTATTATTTAAACTTATTGATGAAATCGGTTTTTTGAATTTTAGGAATAGTTCTTATCAAACCCGTTGTCATACCTGTGGATTATACTTCGAAGTCACCTTTGTTTAGTGTTTTTGACTCACACCCACATGGCACCGTGACTGCCTAAGGTTACTGGCAGGTGGGGGGTGGAGTATTTGTCCGGAGACATTGCTTCAAACGTCTCGAAGGAGTTACAATTCTCTAAACTGTCGGTGTGTCTTCTTGTTGGGTCTCAGTTTGCTAGGAGACTGAGCGGTCTTCTATGCCTATCGTCGCCATTGTTGTAGCGTCCAAGCGAGTTGACCGCCGGGTTGTTGCATAGTCTGGTATTTTTGTAAACTGTTTCCGCCAGCTGGCAGAATCTGTCCTTCAATTTAAGTATGCCGGTGCATCCGTGGGGAACCGGCACGGGAGGTGGAGGACTCTCTTTAGGGCCCTATTTTGAATAACCTGGAGCTTTCTGATTTTCCTGTCACTGGCGTATGCCCACACAGGACATGCATGCTCCATAATAGAGCGTATGAGCGATGTGTATATCTTGACTCCAGTGGATGGGACTGTCCTTATTTAGAAAAGAGTAAATACTGTGGAGCCTCTTGCTTGCTCTCCGACGGACTTCATTGATGTGGCTACACCAGTTCAGTCTCTTGTCTAGAGTCACCCCCAGGTAGTGATCCGTGATGGTCCTTGGGATGTCTCTGCCATACAGGCGAAGTTGGTTGACGGGCCCCAAGTCGCTTGGGTAATATAATGGCTTGGGTCTTGGTGGGATTTATGTCAATACGCCACCTTCTAGCCCAGGCTTCTGTTACTTGGAGAACTTCCTGCAGTCGTCGGGTGGCTAGTGCTCTACTGCGGCTGGAAACCAAGTACGCAGTGTCGTTGGCGTAAGTAGCTGTCAGAACACCATTGCTAATAGGTACGTCAGCGGTGGAAGGTAGTATAGCAGTGGCCCAAGCACAGAGCGCTGTGGGAAGCCTGCCTCGATGTTCCTGGTAGAGGAGTAAGCCTTGTCCACCTTGACGCTGAAGGTCAGGCCGGACAGGTAGGATTTTAGTAGCTTCACGTATGGCCCCGGGATACCTTGTTCGTAGAGCTTGAGCAGGAGCCCCGGGTGCCACACGGAATCGAAGGCACGCGAGATGTCAAGGAGTACCATAGCACTATAGTGCTTGAAATTGAAAGCGTGGGTCACCGCTTCTGCCACCCGCATCAGCTGCTGGGTGGTGGAGTGACCGCGTCGAAATCCTAGCTGGTGATCTGGAATAACATTGGCGTCATCGATGAATGCAGACAGGCGTTTTAGTAGCAGCCTTTCGAACACCTTGTTAATGGCTGGGAGCAAAATTATAGGCATATAGATCAGAGGTAGGTGTTTATCTTTCCTGGTCTTGTGAATTCCCACAATTATAGCGTGTTTCCATAATTGAGGGTAATGCTGACGTCTCAAGATGACATCGAAGATAGCGGCGAGATGGACAGATGCCTCCGGTGGTAGGTGCCTGAGGAGAGTGTTGCTGATCTCGTCTCGCCCTGGTGCTATGTGTGGGTGCAGTTTCGACACCTCCACCGGGGTGATGTCATCTATTTGATGGTCATCTTCGGCGTCGAAATAGACTCTCAGGCGACGGTGAATTGCAGTGCGGTCGGTAGGGTCCACGTTTGTTTGCGAAGGCCGAAAATTCTTCACAAAGACATCAGCCAGTGCGTTGGCCTTTTCCTCCGGGGTGACGGCTAGGCCTCTTTCGCCGTGCAGTGAGGGGAGCCGCTGCCTTCGCCTGGTGAGTATTCTTGTTTGTAGCCATAGAGACCCATCCTCCTGATGGAGCATAGTGTTCAGTCTGCCAGTAAAGGCCCCTGCCAGGCAGACCTCACACACAACGCGCCTACACGCCGGGATACATATACGACTCCAAACAGGCGCAGAGGCATCAAAACAAACCAGGAAAATAAATAGAATCATCTAGAGGCTAAGTGGGACCTTTTCTTACAGAGGTCGCCGTACTACCACACAACGGAATTCCTACGCCAGGCCGCCTATATAAGCGTAGCCGGCAGCTCCACCGACAGTTCCGACCTGACCGCTGAACCAGCATCTACTACAGAAGACCACCGGAAGTCGCGAGAAGTAGAAGCCGTCACTCTACCCCGGATCAGGACCAGGCTAAAATTCTCGACGGTCATCTGATAACTGTACCCACAATTGTTTATGGTTTACCAGTTGTTTTTGTGTACTGAGTAATAAACCTCAAGGAACCGTTAAGTGTAGTTCACTTCACATAGAGATTCTGATTCCGATTCCGAATCAGGGAAGCTTTAATATCCCTCTGCAAGCGATTTAGTAGTCTTCTGGTCGCCTGATTTCTCGTGAGCTTCCACTCTTTGTCAATCCTGTTTTTGTTGCGTATTTGAGCCAGGGGGTTGGGAGGAAGCTGCGGAGTGGGAACTGGTCTAGGTATCCTGATTGGAGTGGAGGCTGCGGTTGCATCTTTGACTGCTGCCTCAAAATACTGAAGGGCAACGTCAATGTTGTCAATTTCAGGTGAGTCAACTAGATTAGACTATAGGTGCTCCAGTTTGTTTTGTGGTAGTTGAGAGATGGTTCTTCTTGAGTTTACCAGGGTCCAACCTCAACCTCAATCATAACCGGAGTGATCTGAGGATAGTCGTTTTATGACTGAGGTGGCGACGTGGCCCTGGATGCCCTTGGTGATGATTACATCTAGTACATCTGGTATTTTGCCGTTGTTCGGGTAATGTATGGGCTCTTCTGGTGCCCATACGCTCATATTGTATCTGTTTGTGAGGCGTCTCAATGTTATATCCGCTGTGTTGTTGCATCTACTATTCCAGTCGGAATGTTTAGCATTAAGGTCGCCGCCGATCAGGACTTTTCCGCTGACATCTGCCAGAGCCGTAAAGTCGGCTTCTTCGAGCTGTCTTCGAGGAGGTCGGTAGCATGAGATGATGGTTAGCTTCCCATTAGCTGTAGCCATTTCAACTCCGACGGCTTACATCTGTTGGAGGGGTGGTAGGACTAATTCATGATGTGGAGTGCTGTTCTTAATGAAAACCGCGACTCCACTTCCAGCGGTGGGTCTGTCACGGCGGTAACAACTGTAATTGGCTACTGCGGCTCACAGACCGGGTTTCAAGAAAGTCTCTGACACCAGACACACGTCAACATCTTGGTCTCGAAGGAACTGCCCAAACTCAAGCAGTTGGTTTAACATGCTATTAGCATTCCAAGCACAGAAAGATAAGGAATGAATTTGTGGCTGTCTATTCACTGTGGTTGCAGTGTGGACACTTTTGGACAGCCAGAGCATTAGTTACGGCGCTGGTCATTTTCTCCAGCTGCTCGGTAAGGTGGCACCTCATCTTTAGGGCAGACTCCAGCATGTAACTAAGTCTGTCTAGGTTGTATTGCGCTTCACAGTCCGTTTCGTCTGTGATTATTTGCTGTTCCGGAGAGACGGGGTGACCAGTAGGTGGGTCGACTGATTTGATTCGTTGCTCAGGTGACGTTGATGCCGACGGATCAGCGGGACGCCCGGTAGGAGCGACTCGTTAGTTTCTGGAAGTGGAATCGTCTTCTCTCGCCAACGGGTGTGGTTGCTCAGTTACATTATTCCATTCTATCTTTCTCCTCCACCTGCGGCGCAACTGCGACGCGAACATCTTATTCGCCGTGTCAGTGGGAGCCTTATCTTGCCCTGTTGCGGGAGAGTTGCCCTGCTGCCCTGGAGCTGGAGTCTGGTCTTGCCGCGCTGTGCTGTTTGTTGTTGATGCTCGGTCTGATAGTTTTTCTTGTTTAGTTCGTAGACCTCTTAGTTTGTTTCTGGCTCTCTTAAAGACTGCGCAGCCTTTGTAACTGGCCACGTGTCCACCTCCACAGTTGGAACACTTGGAGGAGTCTCGTCCCTACTGAGAGGTGCATTTGGTGGAATCGTGTTGGTCTGCGCATTTTACAATTCTTGGCCACGTAACCGAAACGCTGGCAATTATAACATTGCGCAGGTCCGGTAGTTGCCCGGAGTTTCTCGATCTTCACTTTGAGGTGGAAAATTCTCTCCACCAAAAAGATTGCCCTGTTTTCATGTCAATCCGCAAGGATCACCAAGAATGGTGGAATTAATATGTTGCTGCCTGGGCGGCGAAGTTGGGCCACCGTTTAAACAGTAAAACCCATCTCTGAGAGTTCTTCTTTGAGATCTTCAGTGGGCAGAGTTCTTGGGATGCCCCTGAAGACGACTTTAAGTAGCGGGACTGCTCCGACTGGAAACGTATAGTATAGTACATTGCTGTCCTGCAACATCCCTGTAGCGACTGAGTGGTCTAATGCTGTGGTGAAGGTGAACTTTATCTTATCACGACCGGCAGTTTTGGCAGCGAAGGAGTTCTTCACAACAGTTTCAACCTTATCATGGAGTGTCTTATAACTCTGCTCAAATTGCACCACGATAGGAGGAATGTGTGCGGATCTCTGCACTGGTGGTGTTGGTTCAGGCTGCAGGGGTTTGAATTGATTTCTAGTTTCGACGATGCTGGGGTCCAGCGCTGCTGGAGGTTTACTAGTATTTTTGGGAAACGCAAAGCCTTCCTCATCAATTCACTGGTGAGATTGTCTCCAACAGTTGGACTGGCTGAGCTTCCTGGTTTCCGCGCAAGTGGTGTGGCAGTCACTTGGTTAGTCACCCCCTTTCTCTTCTTCTGCGTCTTCCTATCTTTGCTGGCAACATTCCTCTCCAGCTGTTTAGTGCAAACACTGATGGTGGAGCATGTGCCCTCTACAGTAGTGCCGCACACTAGCTGTTCATTCCTTCTTGGCAATTTTGTAGTTTCTGCAGCAAGAAGCGAGATGCGCCGCTTTGCTACGCGTGGTTCACCCCGTCCTTATGGGGGCTGGGGCGTCAGCATGAGACTTGGCAGGGATGTGTCCTTCCTGGTGTCGGGGTTCTGACTGTTCGACAATTCCATCTCGTTCTCATTTTCTTATGAAGAGGGTGAATGCGGAGAGTTGCTGAGGTTGTCAGGCGCCGACGCACAGGATGGATTCGTCGCTTCCATCTCGTTGTCTTCCGGTGAAGGCGAGCGCGGAGAGTCGCTGTAGTTGTCAGGGCCCGAAGCCCAAGAAGTGCCGCTCGAGTCAGACATATTTTGAGATAGGAGAAGGTCTAAAGGGGAGTGTTGTTCCGGTCAGTTTTTGTCACCGTAAGGTTGCCCGAACCGGAAACAACCCTAAAAACTCACGCCAGGAGGTTCCACTACCGTCGGGGAGTGGGCCGAGTGGCGGTAAAACACTACTAAGCTAGGTAGGAGTGGGCCAAGGCAGTCACCAAAGAAGTAGCTCACTATATTCTTCGCTGGAGCAAACAGTGCCCGCATACGAGCAATCAGTTAGCTAACCTCAATGCTCTCGTATGCGAACCGCTGTAGCCCGTGCTCGTTCTTACTATTTATTATTTACCATTTGTTTATTCTTCTGCATTATCACTTTGTGAAAATCTCCAAATTCTTCCTTATCACTTCTTTGAAAATGTAGTCTGCTTTCTTGTATCCTAGAATTCGTACCAGGAATTTCATTTCTGTAGGTTGTACTCGGCTTCTGTTTTCCAGGGACGGATGTTTCATTTGCCTGTAACAGTCCTTGGATTTCCGTTGTTTTATAAAACTACATCATAAGTTTCCTTACGGCCTTTTAATCATTCGACACATACTTAATAACAATAATATAGACATAGTGAAAAAGTTTCTTACCGCCTGCGCAATGCATCTCTATCATAGCCACCTGCCGGGTACAGGGAACCTTAATTTTAACGTGGAATCCGAACCAGTTGAGTAATTAAAAGATGTGGTCTCTTAGAGTTATGAGTTCAGGTAGAACTTGAGCAGTGTTTTCCAGTTCGAACGATCTTGGGCGATCCTCTGCCAGTTAACTCCAGCAAATGTCCTTGTCCTATCCGAGGTGATTATTATGCACTTATACTATTATTCACTGCATCATATATCTTGAGCAGATCCTCATAGGACATTCCTCTTTGATCCCGTCTTTGTGAAGATACACTCCAATGACTGAATGTTTTCCACTTCTTACCTTAGATCTGGCTTTCTGTTCATTTGCATACCTAGGGGTAGCTATTTACCCAACTCCTATATTTTCGAACTATCGTAGTTGTTATTCAAGCTTTTGGTCTATTTTCCTGGGCTATCATATGAATAAGTGATCCACGTAGATTCTGCAGAATATAACATTATCACTAACCCCCAATCATTTAATATTATTATTCAATTATCTAGAATTCGTTAATTATAAGTATCCGGAAAAACTGTATTAATGTTTGCAATCTGATTTGTTATATTGATGGGTTTCCACAAACTGTAGTTTGTTTAGCAACCGGGGTATCATAGTGTCGTAATATTTAAGAAAAATTTTTGATACTGGCCAGCATAGCTCTGCGACTGCCATTGTTGATTGGGCGTCTGCATTGTAGCGAGGAGGGCGCGAGGAAAAGGGATGGGTAAATGAAAAAATATATCGATAAATATCATATCAATATTTACAAAACTATCAATATGTATCGAGAGAAAAATGTCAATAAATCGATATTTTTGCCGAAAGCCAGTTATTTTCTAAAAATATTCCCGAAATAATTCAAAATATTTATGAAAATTTAGAAAATTATAAACATGTGACAATTATAGAAACTATTATTAATGTATCTATTCTTACAATCTATCAAATCATAATTCGTCTTATGTAGACGTTCCACCGTGAATCTACTCCTGTTGTTCGATGCCGCCAAGTTAACTGCAGAAGCCACTCTTTCGGACGACACAGAAGAGGCTTGGCATATCAGATACCTCGCCAGTGCATTAATTTCTATTCATCAATGAAAAAAAAAACTGTAAATTAACGTAAATCCTCAACTTCAATACACGGATGCTTAATCAATATTCTTCAACTTGATTAAAAATAATCTAATAGTTAACATTCAAATATGTTGACGTTAACGAAAACCTGTTAAGATTTAACATCTTTTTTAACCTGTTAACCGTTGGAGAAAAACTGTTAATTTACGATGAATTTATTCTTTTAAGATCCGTTCAGTTAAGATATATCCGTTTATTTATCCAATATAAATGCTACACATCAAATTGGATACTGATTAGCTTTCGTACAAAAATATAGAATTGGTGCATAAAATTGATACTTCAAATAAAATATCGATCTTTGATATGACGAGAATAAAAATATAGACGGTAAGTATCGATTATTTTAATGAAAACTGTAGATACATCGATTTATTTTGCCCAAGCCCACCAGAAGTGTGTTTTGTTGTGCCACTTGGAGATGGTTGTGTTGCGCAAGCACAGCCATTTCGTGCTCAAGATAAAACAGCTTGTGATATATATCGGAAACTTGTTTCGTGTAAAATAAATATTATAAAAGTTACGTCAGTGAAATTAAAAGCACTAGTGTTTAGACCAGAGCAGCGTGTTTTTCATTTCCAGACTATGTCAAAATACCTTTCAATTTGTTTATTCGAGCTAATACACCGTCAGCGAAAAGAAAGGATAGTTTACATTTAGCCGAACCTGCCAGAATCAAGCATACACAGATCAGCAAAAACATGACCTCCTCCTTACTACCATACTGGTTCACCTTTCGAACGCAATACAGCAGCGATTCGGCGTTGTATGGATTCTACAAATACTTGGTAGGCTTCCACAGATATCTGACACCAAATTTCTGCGCACAGTTCACGAAATTCACTTAAATTACGGACACCCACGCCACATCACAGAACGTGGTGGTCGGAAGCTTGCCCGCTCTGTTAATCAGGATAGGGGGTGATCTGTGGCAGAATTGCGATTCTTTGATTCTGAAACACTTTTTGAAGCACCAAAATTATACTCTTCCGTCAGTTCTGCCATAGATCATCCCGTATCCTGCTTTACAGAGCGGGCAAGCCTCTGACCTCTACGTTCTGTGTTATTTTGTGGTTGTCCACCACATTATCACCTACTCGTGGTTCCACCGTCCTTCAAACACTTTCCTAGATGCTCACTACAGTAGCACGCGAACAGCCGACCAGCCTCTCCGTTTCCGAGATGTTCGTCCGAATGTGGTGGGTGAGTGGTTAACGCTCTTGCCTCGCATTCAGGAATACGTGGGTTCGAATCGCCACCCGGTCGTCGTCCAGATTTGGGTTTTCCATGGTTTTTCCCAAATCGGTCCAGGCGAGTGTCGAGATGCTTCCTGAAAATGACCATGACCGAATTCCTTCCAGTTCATTGTGCCCCATCCTTTCCCCCCCTCTAATTAACTGGACGTTGAGGGGGCGTAAAGCTATAATAAAAAAAAGAAGAGAGAGAGAGACAGAGGTGCACGTTCGCAGGCGCCTCGTCCGAAAACCGCTGGCACATAATTTAAGAGAATTTGTGAACTGTGCATAGAAACCAGGTGTCAGATACCTTTAGAAGCCTATCAAGGAATTGTAGATTCCATGCTACGCTAAGTCGCTACATTATTGCGTTCAAAAGGTGGACCTACAGGGTGTTACAAAAAGGTACGGCCAAACTTTCAGGAAACATTCCTCACACACAAACAAAGAAAATATGTTATGTGGACATGTGTCCGGAAACGCTTACTTTCCATGTTAGAGCTCATTTTATTACTTCTCTTCAAATCACATTAAACATGGAATGGAAGCACACAGCAACAGCCAGCGTGACTTCAAACACTTTGTTACAGGAAATGTTCAAAATGTCCTCCGTTAGCGACGATACATGCATCCACCCTCGGTCGCATGGAATCCCTGATGCGCTGATGCAGCCCTGGTGAATGGCGTATTGTATCACAGCCGTCCACAATACGAGCACGAAGAGTCTCTACATTTGGTACCGGGGTTGCGTAGACAAGGGCTTTCAAATGCCCCCATAAATGGAAGTCAAGATGTTTGAGATCGGGAGAGCGTGGGGGCCATGGAAATTAAAATGAGCTCTAACATGGAAAGTAAGCGTTTCCGGACACATGTCCACGTAACATATTTTCTTTGTTTGTGTGTGTGGAATGTTTCCTGAAAGTTTGGCCGTACCTTTTTGTAACACCCTGTATAATGTTTTGGCTGATCAGTTTATTTGCAGTAATGTACGTGTTTCATGAGTGGAAACAGTTCATGATCAACAGTAACTTTCAATTTAGAAGAATTATTCTTTATACGTTTAATTACGTTCTGCATTATCGTTTCTGTGGTGCTTCGACGCAATTCTAATTCTCAATTCGCTGCTGGCTTCTTCTGTTTCGCATATCTTACAGAATCAAGCCGCTTGGGCCTAAAACCACATTCAAATCTTTCCGTAACCACTATAGAATGCATTTATAAATAAAACGTAACAATACTCTCAGTTGATATATCAAATGCTCAAATACGGTGCACAGCAGAATAAAAATTATCTGACGTTTATCAAGTTCTAAACACCGTGACTGAAGGATCGTAGCAGAAGATCTATAAAACAGAAAGTGAGAAACAATATGTGTATTGGAATACAAATCAGGTTCTTTAACCAATGTTTGGACAAAACTGGTGATGTTCATTGCAAGTAGCCCTCGGCACTTATAGTGAACTAGCTGATACCCGCGACTTCGACGCGTGTATTAAGAATTTCTTTGCCAGAATTGAATATAGAATGTTGTTGGTAGCGAAGGATTAGTCCCAAACAACACCGAGTCGGCATAATATGTCAAGAAAACTTTCACTATTTCACTCTACCTTGGAACCTGTCTCTTGAATACAATCAGTTTCAAACATATTTCTGTCACCATTCGATAAGTTCTCAAAATTTCGTGACTACAACTGTTAATCACACACACACACACACACACACACACACACACACACACACACTGACCGCGAACAACGCTTAAGGGATCATTATAAAGTAAAAAAGTGTACACCTACTGCATTGCAAGACTACCTATGATTTGCCTCGCATTGAACCCCTAAATTTGTGATATCTACAGTTTAACATTCAATCCGAATAACCGACGGTCCAGGCGTGACTCTTACGATCAAAAATATTTTTTTTAAAATCTTAGCTTCCACGGAGATTTGAACCGGAGACCACGACCCAAAAAGCAGTAAGCAAGTGCTTTAAGCACTGAGCTACCAGACCGCTGTATAGAAAGGCAGTACAGAGACCTACACATCCTACGCGTCTGTCTATCACCGTTCAGTAATTTTTCGAAATTATAAGACAACATGCATTATTTATACAGAAAATTTTTCAACCAATTGTAGACAGTACTTTTCTCCTTGTTTCAAATGATAACTGTGTAAACTTTCATCGAAATCGGATGAAAACTGTGGATTTGTATAAAGAACAAACAAATCAACAAACAAATATACATACATTCATCTTTATATATATATATATAGATGTACCAGCCTAGTACAGGGTGTCCAGAAAAGGACTCCCTGATTTCAAAATTAAATATGTGGAAAACAAAGATCGATAGAGTAATGCAGTAAACGGTATGTTTATTGTGACAGCTGTAAGAAGTGTATACAGCAGTGTGAAATAATAGTTACAAAAGCTGCTAACAGATGGTGCTGTAATCGCCATACATAATGCCTAAATAGTGATCCGAAGCTCAGGGCGATCAGTTCCACCATTGAAACGTACCAATGGTGAACATTTTGAAAACATTGTGATGTGATTGTTTGCAAAGATTGTTTTCATACGATTATTTCACTTATGTATGATGATATGAGGGTACAGCGCCATCTGTTAGCAGCTTTTGTAACTATTATTTCACACTGCTGTATACACTTCTTACAGCTGTCACAATAAACATACCGTTTACTGCATTCCTCTATCGATCTTTGTTTTCGAGATATTTAATTTTGAAATCAGGGAGTCCTTTTCTGGACACCCTGTATAAACACTGTCCGTCAGAATGAGGCTTCTGCCGACTGCTTCACAACACGACCGCCATCAGCTTCTCTATAGGCATTTTGCTCACAAAACTGCTGCTTGATTCAACAGCCAGCTTGCTCAGAAACAGATTCCTATTGAACAATTGCTAAGCGTATATCCGTTATCCTAAGAGTGGTAAAACATTCTCTCTTATCAAAGTGATTCAATGCATTGTTTAAAGCGGATGAGCCAACATTAGATGAAGATAAATGCAAAGAAGAGCTAACTTATTAGGTTCACAGATAAAAAGCTAAAGGTTGATTATGATTATAAAGTGGGGAAGGAGCTATTTATTGAAGACTGGAAATGTAAATACCTCGTCATTACATTTGATAGCAGACTTAACTGGGCAGGACACATTGGACAGGTAGTACGGAAAGTTTTCAAAATCCTTCATCTGTGATGAGGGGATGCACAAGAGAATTAAGGAAACTGGGGTACTAAACTTTGGTCAGACCACTTCTGGAATATGGGCCCACATTTTGGGTATGAAATACAGGAGTTGGAGAAAGAGCAGAGAAGGGCTGCCCAACTTTGGAAATTACCGCAAAACACAATCGATAACTAATATGACAAAGGAACTGGAGTGGGATTCATTGGCTATATATATATATATATATATATATATATTAAGTTATTGCTATACGCCTCGTCGACGGTTAAGGTTATTAAAGGCGGGATGGGACTGGGGAAAAGGAACGGGAAAGAATTCGGCCATGGCCTGTTTAAAGGAAGCATCCCGGCATTCGCCTGGAGTGATTTGGGGAAACCATAGAAAATCCACATCTGGGTGCCTGGACGGGGATTCGAACCCGCGTCCCCCCGAATGCGACGCCAAAATGTTAACCGTTCACCCACCACGCTCGGCATTCATGGGAGGATAGAAGGAGGGTGAAGAGAGTCATGGATGTGTACAAGGCCTATGTTGGTGATGAAGAATGGAAAGATATTGGTGGGAAAATTAAGAGTGGTGCATGGAAGGGTAAAGACGACAATGACAACAAGCTGGCACTTGATTTCAGGCATAGGGGTGTGGGAAAATTTTCTTTCGTAGGAAAGGGTGTAAGGGATTGGAATAAATTGCCAAAAGAATTGATGACTAGTTTACCAAAAAACACATTAGTTGAGGACAAAAGTAGGTTGAAAGAGGATAGGAGAAAGATTGGTGTGTAGGGGGAATGCCATCGGATCGTGCGCTCCATCGCAATATTATCAATCATTATTATTATTCAGTTCGGGTCTGCAGTTTTTTCATAGGTCAGGACATCGTCTGCAAGCGCTAGTGCATTGGCGTTGATGGCTCGTCGTAGTAGAGATATTTTGACACAGGGTAGCAATAGCGACAATGAAATGGAAGGAAGTCGACCGTGACGTTTCGATAGAATCATTCCTGCATTCTCTTGGATTGATTACTGAAAACCATTAGAAATTGATATCTGGCCGTACATTGCATCGAATAAGGGTTACCTTGAAAGCCTAGCCTCAACGTTGAGAAAGTTTTGTGTGAATGGTCTAACATTAAAATACTTAGTACCAAGAAATTGTACAGCTTCAGTTTATAACTAGAACCGACATTTATACAAATCCAAGAACATCTGGTCTAACCGAAACCTATTACTTCTCTTATTGTGTAACATGTTTCTGTCTTACAAGGGGCACCTTTGGCCTCAAACGCTCGGAACCGCACGAAAGCTTGCTTAGAATAAGAAGCGATCATGAACAAAACAGTGGTGCGTGTCATTTCCATGCAAAACTTTGCTTTCTACCTCAAGTAACATTTTAATAGAGAGAAACAAAGTAACATGATATCAATACCATATGATGGTAATTATATATAATTCAATGACGATAGTGTATCATTACATTTTCAATCAACAGTGCCAAAAAATCTCTGCTTAAAGTACTTAATACAGCGCAAAACACGCATATACGGTAGTACCACACACCTGATAGTGCTTATATCAGTCCTCAAAGTGCAGATGTGGGATTTCGATGAAGTGGTTAGAACAAAGTGGGAGAGAACAATGTGCACACCTCACTAAAGCCACGTTATCACATCTCAAATCACTTTCACATTCACGCAGTCTAATATCAAATTTGTAAATCACAGAGTGAAGTTTCATGATTAAATAACGATCATGTATTTCACTTGTCGTTTGGATAATTATAGTCTTACAAAATCAGTATGTTACTTGAGGTAGAATGCAACGTTTTTCATGGAAATAACACTCACCGCTGTTTTGTTTATGATCGCTTATTATTCTAAGCATGTTTTTGTGTGGTTCGAGGTGAAACGTGTCCCTTGTTAGGCAAAAAGACACTAAGTCATATCTAGGAATGCGGTACCGTCAAGAATATTGGTTCTGGGCTATTAGATTTTTAAGAACTACGGATTTTGTTGATTTTGTTGTTGTGGTATTTTATTTATGGTTGTATATTGATGGCTTACCTGCAACGAACGGAAGTCAACAGATGATTTGGGTAAATACTGATTCTTCAAAAAAAAAAAAAAATTCAGTGTTTGTGCTCTGAGTACAAAGCACTGGATGCCTAACAGTAAGCACAGTTTTCCCCTCAGATTTCGCTTTACGATGAAAGCAGTTTACCATCTTACCGTAAGATCATAAACAAACCCTGATTTGAACCTCAGTAAATATCTTGTAGAGCGGTGTGGTGGGCATCGAACCTTGTGTCACAATGGTTTAGTATAACTCCTTCGCGAGGATCAACTAAATTAGTTTTTTAATTATCTGGTAACGTGCAATACTTCCTGTGGTGGGAGGAACTTCAAAGATACCCTAGAAGACGTGATTGTGACTAGCAGGATAATCCATCCAATACTTGGTGAGATTCATGAACAAGAAGTTTCTTCTCGCAGTTAAAATATTTTTAGACACTTATAAAATTATCAATGCCCGAATTGTATAAAATTAAAAAAAAACTGTATATTATTCCAACACCCACAGCCAACCTGCACAGTGGTAACTTTTGTAGACTTTAAGAAAGCACATGATTCGATTGACCGCACTACGCTGTTCAATATACTACGTGAATATGGAGTAGATAATAAAACAACTATTTTAATTCAACAAACTTTGACAAATACAACTTCAAAAGTGAAATTTATGGGTGAAATCTCTGAATCTTTTGAAATTAAAACTGGTGTAAGACAAGGGGATGGGTTATCACCGCCCCTGTTCAACTTGGTACTAGACAAGATCATTAGCATATGGAAAAAAGAAATATCTGGAATATATATGGGAACAAAGGATAACGAATCAACATAAAATGCCTTGCTTTTGCGGATGATCTAACAGTAATTACACGAACTGTCGAGGAAGCCAAACATGCTGTAGAGAAGCTTCATGAGATAGCTATCAAAACCGGCCTCCAAATCTCTTATGAGAAAACGCAATATATGGACTCCAAAAGCACCAACCTGAAGCCATTCGTGACCAAATATGGCACTATCAAACAAGTTAAACAGTTTAAGTACTTACGAGAAATTATTGGTAATACTGGAACTGAGAAAGAAGCCCGCAAGAACCGCGCTGAAAAACTGCAAAAAGCGTATGCTATTACTTGGAATACGTACAATAAGAAATCGCTTTCCACCAAAGCCAAACTCCATCACCACCACACCGTCGTTCTTCCAGGAGCACTGTATGCGATGGAGACATCATCATTAACGGTAAATGACAAAGGAATAGAAAAAATAGAAATACAGATACTGAGAAAAATATTCGGCCCCAAAATCCAAGATGGCATCTGGATGCGCAAAAGCTCAGAAGAACTGTATTCACTGACCGAAAGATTCACCTCACTTGCACGGAAAAGACGCATGAAATTTTATGGACATATAGCACGAATAGATGACTCACGACTTACCAAGAAAATTTTCCACATCGTCAACGGTCCGCGACAAAACAAAGCACGCTGGTTTGTAGAAACCCAGAAGGACCTCGCAGAAGCCAGCCTTGACTCACTGACATCATCACGCAGTAAATATAGACAATTGATCACCTCACATAAATTTGCCCTAAGAGCACTACATCAAAAAATCAGAAACTCAGAAATGCATGGACGCAAGAGAGACGTCAAGCCCACAGCGAAAGGATGAGGAGGTTTTGGGAAAATAAGAAGAACAGCAAGAAGAATAAGAAGGACGATGCAAATTAACGGTTCCACGCGCTCCTTAGTGGGCTTATTTTTTTTTTTTTTTATTAATACATTTCATTCCTCCCAGCTGAAGGCTGGGAGGTGGGCTGCTGGAGAGTCGCCGAGACTCTTTTCAGCCTACTAGTCTACGGGGAGGGAAGGGGGGATGGAAGGTCGGCCGTGGCCTTGTAGGGAACCATCCCAGCATTCGCCTAGAGTGGTTGAGGAAAACCACGGAAAACCTCAACCAGGATGGCCGAACGAGGTTTGACCCTCGTCCTCCCGAATGATAGGTAGGAGGCTGAAAGCGGCCTCCTCCCATCTCGGTCACCTTAGTGGGCTAAACGATATAATAATAAATAAATAAAAATGTGTCTTTCAGCTGCGAGAAATAAAATTTAAAAAAAAAACGCAGCGAAAAAATGAAATTATAAGTGAAAAACCATATAATATTGTGTATTAAGATAACATTATCTTACAGAGATTTTTTACTGTTGTTCAAAATAATTCTTACCTACCTCTCTGCTACGTCGCGTCGTTCGTATAAACTTGCCAGACAGATTTGGAAGGTGATTTTGACGCACGTCTAGTAAGTAGTAAGATTTAAGTTTTAGAAACTAGTACTCTAATTGTAACAACGGAAACTTTCCTGTCGTATGGCTGCAATGAAATGTTCACCAGTCTACCACTTGATTGTTTTTGAAAACATGCTATTTCGGTGGCACATGGATTTACATCTGAAGAAGATTGTAAAAATGTAAACGAGTATGGCATTGTTTGCCCGGGGATCTCGATCGTTCGGTCGCCGGATAAAAGATTTTTGATTACCTGCACCTACATACACACATTTGTGCGCGAGTAAGCTCGCTGAATATTGGCGCGCGGGTATTCTCACGCCGAGCCTGTACCTGTTGAAGCCCATACACAGTAATATCAGTTTCACACATTTCTGGTTCAGCTGGCTCGCCTCGCTCAAATTGTTGTGTTTATGGTACTGGTCTACGGAATCATCCGTCATGATTTCCTGGCTCGCGGCTCACTGAGATTTCCAAAACATCGCGAGCCATGTGTAGTGAGCTTATGTTACAAGCAAGGTGGCAATATTGAACTGAAAAATGTTTTAAAGACCTACACAAAAAAAAGTATTTATTCGTGCATCAGGTTATATTAGTGCAGTAAAAAAAAACTGGTTGCTGGAAGATTATAAACACGATCATATATTACTACTTGTACTACTTGAGAAGGACTTTCTTCGATTTGTTCAGTATTACAGAAATCCACATATACATCTTTCTATGCATTCCCTTCATAATTTGGGTTTGCTATATTGCTGATACTGTCCATTGATTCGTGTTGGTCTCTCCTAAACAGTAGTAAATCGTAATACCGTAGATTAGTTTTGTATATTCCGTCTTCGACTATTCCACTTCTTGCAGAGTCTTCAATTTTTTTATATTCCTTGAAAAAAAAAAAAAAAAAAAACACTCCACACAGATTGGATTTTTTTTTTTTTATTAATGCAGTATCAGCTTTTATATTATATTTCCCACAAACCTCTATCAATGCGCTATATCCTAATATTTTTTAAAAATATATCTGTTCGCGTACTATTTTGGTTACGCCTTCCACAATGCAATATGTTGCTGATTTGTCGCAACGAAATCAGTTACGAACTCTCTGTTCATCTTATTTAACTTACCAGACGCTGAGCAAGTCTCATCCGCTGCGAGTATATTGTTAGGAGAGATTTCTGTATGTATGGTTACCGTCGCGCATTCGCTCCATTTGTAGCGATTGTTATTGGCTTATGACGGATTTCGTCGTTAGACAGTTAACACACACATTTAATCGTCTATATCAGCGGTCGGAAACGCGCGGCCCGTGACCTCTCTATTTGCGGCCCGTGTCCGTCTTATAAAAATCATATCGAAAGCCCATATTATAATATAATAAAATATAAATGCATAAAAGAGTGAACGCGATATAACAGCGCAATGAATGAACTACGCGAACAGAGCAGGACAAGTGCGAGTGGGAACGATTCCCCCACTCTTTCCTATGATTGAAACAATATGTAGAATAGGTCAGCGATGACAATAATCTTCCCTCCCTCGCCCGCCGTCCGTCCGCGCCGGCTTTTATTCTTACAGTGTGTATTTGACATTGTTGGTTATAAGTTTTACTGATGTCTACAAAAAGAGGAAGTTAATTGAAGAAATTAGAGTGTTTATCGATGCAAGGACAGATTTGCACATTTTTATTAATTGCAAAGGAAAGCCGCTATGCTCAATATGCCAAAAAACCCTTGCTATACAAAAAGAATATAACGTCAAACGTCACTACGATACAGAGCTTAAAGCAAAATTTGCGAACCTAGTTGATGATTCCCGGAAAAAAAAATCAACCCACTCAAATCTTCATTCAAGAACCAACAGTGTTTTAAAGGTGCAAATTCAAAATTATGAGTCAAATTTACGTGCGAGTTTTAAGGGTGGCGGAAATACTTGCCAAGTTAATTTATATATATAAATATATATAAAATAAAAAATAAAAAAAAATAAAAAAATGAAAATATAAGCTTATCTGCCAGAACTTATACCCGGCGCACTGAAGATTTGGGAGCTAATTTATGCGATAAACCTCGGGAAAAAAACACAACAATTTGAATGGTTCTCCTTAGCTACCGATGAAAGTAATAATGTGTCAGATACTGCCCAGCTTCTAATATTTTTTAGTGGAATTGATAAGTACTTCAACGAGTGTGAGAAACTTTTACACTTATGTAGTTTGAAGAGAACGACCACAGGGGAAGATTTGTTCTGTCTCATGCAATTAGCGTGGGAAAAATTGGTAAGTCTAACAACTGATAGGGATAGAAACATGAGTGGGTAAAACAAGTGCCTGGTGGGTAGAATAAAAACAAAATTGGCAGAGATATGATGTGAAATCCCGTTATTTTTTCATTTCATTATCCACCAAGAAGTGTTATATTCCAAAGTCGTTTCATGGAGAAAATTAATGGACATCGCGATATCCACTGTAAACTATATCAGAAATAATTGTTTGACACATCGTCAATTCCGACAGTTTCTATTCGAAATGGAAGCAGATCATCAAGATGTCCTCTATTATTCAGAAGTAAGATTGTTAAGTAGAGGTGCAGTACTGAAAAGATGTTTCGATCTCAGAAAAGCAATCAACAGTTTTATGAATCGGAAAGGTAAATCTGTACCAGAGCTAACAGACCCTCAATGGTTAATAGATCTTGGATTTTTGACAGATTTAACTAGTGAATTAAATACGCTGAATGACAAGCTTCAAGGGAAAAACAAAATTATATCTGATATGCGTATAGACGTAAAGGCGTTCCAAACTAAAAACCGGCTTTTCATAAAACATATTGATGAAAAAATTAAATCATTTCTCGAATTGTCTAAAGGCTGTTGAGGAAGCTGGCATTGATTTTAATTAGGATGGTGAGAAAATGAAAGACATTATAATTGAGTTACAAGGTCAATTCAGTGACAGATTTGATGATTTCGGGAAGGTTTCGAACAAACTGATAATGTTTGATAACCCTTTTTCATGCGATGTTGAGGATGTACCCAGTAATTTACAGATCCAATCCAATGAGAGTCTAAAAAACGCCTTTTACGAGGATAATGATTTGGTCAAATTTTATGGTAGCTTGCCGTCTGATTTTGTCGAATTGAAAAAGTTTGCTCAGCAGCTTATTTCAATTTTTGGAAGCACTGATTTAAGCGACCAAACTTTTTCAATCGTCAATTATCGAAAAAATAAATACGCTTCTCGTCTACAGATGAGCATTTGAGTGATGTATTACGAATTTCAACTTCTAACATGAAAGCTGGCATACAAAAAATAGCCAGTCAGCTGCAACCTCAAACGTCACACTGAATATAGTACGTAAGATCAATTTTTTAACTTTTCCTCATTTGTATCCTCATTTGTATTAATAAAATTTGAAAACTGAGTTTTCGCATTTTTACTGTGTATGTGCGGTCTCGCCTTTACTTTGTTTTGCCACCTTGTGGCCCATGCCTGCTAAAAGGTTGCCGACCACTGGTCTATATGGATCGCCACGGAATTGCTGGCGAACAAATGTGTGTGCGTATGCCTAGCTATTAACCGCGCATGCACCTCTATCGTCGGAGCTAGCCGTCAAAATATCCTGTTTTTACAGCGGTACATCTATGAAGATTCCATTAAGGTATTCTAATCGCCAGACGAAAAGAAACTATAAGATTACAACTCTGCAATAATTTCTGAATGAAAATGTATAACGTCTATAAAGATATACATCACAATACTGATCTTAACATAAGTAATATGTATTTTATGAGGCAATCATCACTGAAGAATGCTTAATAACTATTTTATGAAATTCCGTAATAACTTCTGTAACAATAAATGAAAATTGTATTATTTTATTTTAGTTTTTCTTTTTATCCATGTCACCCATCTCATAAATCATATATGGGCAACCCCCGGCCCCCGGGCCGGATCCGGCCCTCCACCAGCTTCAATCCGGCCCGCGAGAGGTTCAGAAATTTCAGATACAGAACATACCTTACCGAAGAAAAATATCCAAAGCTGAGAGTTTTCGCACGAAAAATAATTTGCACATTCGGAAGCACGTATAAATGTGAGCAGCTTTTTTTCAATCATGAAGATTAATAAAAATAAGCATCGTACTCGGTTTAGAGCATGGTTGGCCAACCCGCGGCCGCCTTGAAGATTTTTCCGCCCTGCGTGATTCATCATACTTTTTCAAATTATATTTAGTTTATAATTGCCAATGTAGTGAAAACCAATGTATTTTTTTTAAAAAAATACATTATTTGTGCATCCATATATTTCAAAATTAACTGTCGAAATTATGAGAAAAAATTTCTTTGATTTTAAAATAATGTTTTTGCGAATATATGACAGATATTACCTGTTTTATTTATGAGTTTGCAGTTATCAGTTCGCAGAATAATTATGTTATATTCTGCGAACTGATAATACGCGCGAATCTCCGAACATCTAATATACAATATATAATTTTATATGCGGCCCGCGGAGTTATGACGCATTCCCAAAGTGGCCCCCATTTGGGTTGCCCACCCCTGTCATAAATCTTCACCGTTCTTAATTCAATATCTTTAATTCTGTTTTAAGTTAATTAAAAACTAGAAGCTCATTATGATTTTTCGATTAAAGCCACGTTCTGTTAATTGGATCAAAACTGCCTGGAGACAGCATAATTCTAGCAATACTGCATTCCGCAGTGCTACCAACATGATCGTAGTATAATTGCCTTCCCGTCTCTCCGATAGCTTCCCCTAATGGGAACGGTATTATCACACAGAGTTGGCACAATGTTTGCCTGTACATTAGGCAGCCCGGCTCAACAAGCCGACGGCAGGTAGATCGATAGCCCACTGCCACTCGAGATATATCGATATGCTCTGCCAAGTACAAATTCTACTGGGGTAGCCCATTCCCGCTCGTGATATATCGATATGTTAGTTCAAATTCCACCAGAGTAGAGCTTGTGGTTGTAGGCAGAGTTACTCTGAACCAGCACATCATTCTGAGATGGATAACTAGCGAGCCAAATTGGTTTCTGTTATAAGGTCTTACAAGTAACCCGACTCAGATATTCACGTTTCACAAATAACATTAAGTACGTTGGCACAAAATGGACAGATTTCGCCAACAGGTGGCGACACCAGGTAGACGATCTTTAAAAAATGCGATGTCAACAGGATGCAAATAATCAAAACATTCAGTAAATATTTTTACTATTGAAAGTTCTACCTTTTTTTTTGCAGAAACACAGTTTCAGTGAGAACGGTCGGAGTACACTGAGGACCTTAGTTGCTCGAGTAACAATAGAACTTGTAGTCCTCGAACCTAAAGTAATAGGGCATTTCCGCTGTCAAGTAATTTTTGAACTGTTCATGTGGCAATGAACATTTTCGGTAATACTTTTAACCAACATGTTAAATAACGCTTCTGCATTACGTATCAAATTATTGGGGCTTTGAACAATTTCATTGTAATCTATAAGAATGTATTTCAAAGACTTGGTGAGACACAGAAACATTTCCTTGATAGGAATTTTAGTTGAACCAACATTGTGGATTGTAAAATAAATTAGTTGCATCTGAAATGGACAGCGTTGCTTATACGCAAAACATTCTGTTATTCTGACAACAAATCTTCTAGGGTTTGCAGCCGGATTTTATTATAAAGCGACAAGCTTTCGGCTACTAGCTCAGTAGCCATCTTCAGGTCGATTATGTATCGGCGATCTTGCCGTGATGGATACCAGGCGTTTACTGGTGTCGCTTAGCAACCTTATGACGCTCGCAGTCCCGCTTCACTGTGATTGGTCGAGGCGGCGGTCACCCATCCAACTACTCACCACGCTGGCCGTTGCTTAACTGCCGGAGCTTAGCTGTGGCGGTCACCCATCCAAGTTCTTACCACGCTCAGCGTTGCTTAACTGCCGGAATCTAGCTGTTGTGGCACACAACCAATAGGTACCACAGTTAGGAAGTCGACGAGTCCCCGCCCTGATTGGTCGATTGGGTCCCTCTCACTTGGCTGTCCACACTCCACCGGATCGCAAAGTATAGATAACCCTGGTTTCCAAGCGTTGCTCAGCAAATAACCCATGTCACGGTTAACCAGGTTGTTATGTAACCGTATTTCTATGGCTTCTTTAACCACGGACTCCCAAAAGAACGAACATTTTGTCAGCACCTTCACGTTGTCAGAACCCATTCTGTGGCCATTTTCTATTACATGTTGGGCAACAGCAGATTTATCCATCTGAAAAAGCCGAATGTAGCGTTGATGTTCCGCCACACGGGCCTTGATTGTGCGTACGGTCTGTCCAATGTAAGATTTCCCACATTCACACTGTATACTATACACCCCAGGCGTCTTCAGCCCCAAGTCGTCCTTCACAGAACGTAACAGGTGACGTATTTTGGCAGGAGGACGAAATATGCTCTTAATACCATGTCGACCTAGTATCCTGCCTATTCTCCCGGATATGTTACCAGCAAATAGGATAAATGTCAGATCTTTATACCATTCTTTAGGTTCCATTGCCTGTTTGTTTGGCGTTTTTTTGTAGTGCCCTTTCTATTTGTCGGTTACAATATCCATTTCTCCTGAACGTAATACGGAGATGTTCCAGTTCCGTCGGCAGACTGTCAACATCAGAGATTTCTTTCGCTCTATGCACCAGTGTGTACAATACAGCATTTTTCTGAGCCGGGTGGTGGAAGCTTTCGGCACGTAAGTATCGATCTGTATGAGTAGGTTTTCTATACACACTGAGCCAGTAGCCGCTTTATAATAAAATCCGGCTGCAAACCCTAGAAGATTTGTTGTCATTTATTCGCCGGGAAAGCCTGCATTCGCCTCTAAATACCGGTTTTGTATGATGTTTTGAATAAATACTGTGTGGGAAACTTTTGTTGAACACCCAATTTGACGAGAACGTGGTTCTCAACAGTAGCACTAATGAATGTTAGCACATAGATTAACGATAGTCGACTGCACTTATGAAACTAATGGCAAGTGGCGCCGTTGTTTTAATTAGTTTAAGTGTGCGGAGAAACACGTTTAGCGGGCTTCCTGCACTCCCGAGTTTGGTTGGTGGCGCTTGAGCGGTTCTAGCCTTGCGGCCAGCTAGATCGTTAATGGTCTCGGTACACACAAACGAGACGTGACGCTCAGGGGATTCAACACTGACGTCTACTGGCTACCCAGAACTTCCCAGACAGCGAACTACGGTAGACGTGACTGAGAACCGTAGCATTAACTATACAAATATCATGGTATCGTGTACAGTGTTTAGATAATTAATTAATAACCGAACCAAGACGAAAAAGATTATCTACTGCTGTAACAAGAAAAATAATATTTACTGAAATACTGGCGTCAATCATGTCTGCATAGAAGTATTCTTTTATTACAAAAATCCAGTTCATGTGATTAAGTTTTGAGTTTGCCATCCTTGGTAACGTAGGTGCTAGAGTGTTCGCAACACGTGCCAAGGGTCACCAATTCGAGTCCGGTCGAGGGTATAAGTGTTTAGTGTTCTACATCTACAACTACATCTACATCTATACTCTGCAATTCGCAAATATTGTGGGTGGCAGAGGGTGTAAAGCACCAATCTTAATTCAGTGCATTCCAATCCCGAGCAGAACGAGGAAAGAAAGAATACATAAAAGTATCAATAAAGCTTCTTATTTCTCTAATTTTTCCCTCCTGTCATTGCGACCTAAATAGGTTGGCGGAAGAAGTATTTTATTGCACCAGTAAATTAAATAATTTTGCATATTCTCCCATAAATCCAAACGAAAACGTCGTCGTCTGTCCGTCAAACAATCCCAGCACAATCTATGTATCAGCTCTGTAACACTTACGTAAGGAATGTAGCGGTCACGAATCGAGCGGCTCTCTTTTGTACTTTCTCTAATGTGTCAAACAATCCCTTGCGATACGGATCCCAAACTGCACAACAGTATTCCAAATGCGGACGCACTAGTGTTTTGAACGCTATTTCCTTTGTATGAGCATTACAACTTCTCAAAATACGACCTGTGAATCGTAGTTTGGAATTAGCTTTGCCTACGACGGAAGTTATGTTCAAGTCCCTTTTCATGTTGTTTTGTACTGTTACGCCTAGATCAGGGAATCCACAGTGTCAACAACTGAATTGTTAACGTTGTACTCGTGAGCAAGCGGAGGATTTTTATCACTTATTTGCATTGCCTTGCACTTTTTGTAGTTATGTGTAAGCTGCCATTTATGCACCATTTCGAAATAGCATCCAGATCGCGCTGAATTCCTAAGCATTCGTCGGAGCACCTTACTTCCCTATAAATAAGTGCATCATCAGCAAACAATCGCATCCCGCAATTAACGTTGTCACCGAGATCGTTTTAAAAATTAGGAAAAGAAGTGGTCCTATTACACTTCTTTGAGGAACTCCTGAAGTAACATCTAGCTTAGAAGAGGCTTCCACGTCAACAAGACATACCGTGACCGACCAGTTAGAAAGTCGCGTATCCATTCGCAAATCTGATCCGATATACCGTATGCTCGGATCTTCGCTAAAAGTCGGTTGTGTGGTACAGAGTCAAAAGCTTTCTGAAAATCATAGAAAACACGTGTTGGACCTGCCCTGGTCATCGGGATACAGTTTCAGTCTCTATAACCTGTCGCGACATCCAAGAAAGAACAGAACGATTCACATTAAACCACTGGGCTACATCAGTTTCAAACTGTTGTGCTTCCAATCTTCCTATTGCTCTCCACCGCAGAGAGTCGGTTTTTTTTTATTTATTTATTTTTTATTTTTTTAATAATGGCGTTCGGCCTTGTTAGACATTTAGCCAGCTCAATGTGTTTGTTTCTATTACAATGTACAGATTTCTTATAAGTACTATTATTTTCTCTAATGTGTAAGGACAACACAAGACGAACACAACACTTAATTAAAACCACCCATGCCCTAGGCCGGACTCGAACCGGCGACTCCTGCAACGGGAAGCAAACACGCAGAGAGTCTGGTAATCGTCTTCTCTGTACCGTTCTTCAGGCCGCGTTTACACGATGCGAGTTGACTGGAACGACAGTTGACCGGACCGTCGGTGGTGGGGGTAAGAGGAGGACTAGCATGCTAGGAATAATTAGAAGACAATGCACTGTCAGGACAGTTCTGTACTCTTACATTGTGATCCTGTTGAAAATAGTATGTCCATATTACAGGAAGGAATTAACATCGTAGCTAATTTATTGATTATAATGTTGAATGGTATGAAGTATAACAAAATTAAACGTAGAAAATCGTTAAAAGAGTGGATATTAAAAAGAAATGCTTTAAATGCCTCAGCAGCTTTTAATAAAGTTGCATTGAAAATGTAAAGTTACATCATTTAAGACTAACATATCTCAAATTGAAATTTAGTGAAATATTTTTGCCAATACATAAAAAATGACACCGTTACGAAGTAATTTTTTGATATCAGAGTCTCTAAAAACCTTGTTCTTATAATTTTTATTCTTAAAATTCCACAGAATTTCGTCACTTTCATGCAGTTCTGAAGATTTTAATGTCTCTGCTTCACTCCGCTTACGCGACTTGTTAGTTGTCACCATCTTTGATTGTTGAACTCATACGCAAGAAGTTGGTCGTGAACCGATTCCACTATCCTCAGTCAACTGTCTGTCTTGTACCTGTTTACACGAGGAGAGTGTACTATCCAGTGCTGCGCGCAGCAAGACAGTACCCTCCTTCCAGCCAACTAGCGCCGTGTAAACGCGGCCTCACCGTCTGTGAATGCGTACACAGTGATTGTGAATGTGGGACTACCAGCAAATACTTCGTTTCATGGGTGTCCTAACATCATCGTTGGCATGATCCATCCATACTGCCATTCTCTGCCTGTGTCTTCTGCAGGCAGTGTACTGCGAAGCCTTTGTCTTTCGACATTTACTTCAACTTCATATGATGTGGCATTACTTCACTGTTGGTCTTGCTTCACGTTTTGGCCTTTTGTCTTGAATCATACTGCGAGCGGCTGCTGTGAAGCAGCCGTACTCGCTGTCCATTGAGTCATACTGGCGATGAGTTGCACAAGCATTTCGATGATGGTGTTCAGTTTCGGTTCCCACGGCACATCTGCTGCAACAAGTTCACAGCATCTGGATTGGGTAGCGGTCTTCACTTTCAAAGCGGGACGATGTGAGGCGCGGTGTCCTGACCGATCCTCATCGTTGGGCGTTGCAGCGTACTTGTTGGTCTGACGACAAACTGTTCTGGCAGCTTGCGACGTCGGGCCCTTTCCAGCGGCTGAATCCCCCTGCGTATCACGTGCCGACTCAGCACGAGGTCTTTCTTGTTTCTTCTGCAACCGTCGTTTCCTGCTGGGACATCCGCGATGGCAGTCTGCGTGGTGCCCCCCGCAGTTGCTGCAGATAGGATCCTCCTTCGGCCTTGCTCTTCTCCGCACCTTACGCACCTCTGCTTCTGTGTGCACTGTCTCGCGTAATGGCTGAAGCCTTGGCAGTTGAAGCATTGGATAGCCTCAGAATTCATCGGCTTCGTCACAGATGCTGGTGTGGTCTGGCTGGCAGTAGACTTTGTTGGCTTTCTGTCCGCTGCAATATTTGCGTTTATTTTCCTCTTCCAGTTTGGTGACAGCTGTCTTACAATCAGTCAGGTTATTGGCGATGACGTAGATTCCATTTGGAACTGGCCAAGCGAACATCGGCCGAGATTGTACGATGAAAAGAATGCCATCTTCTGTGCACAACATGAGTGTACAGACATTTGTTGACAGTTTGTATGATTATATCGTGAATTAGACACAGGACGGAGAAATAGCGTTTTGTTGCTTTAATTTTGGACAGTTCTCTGAACATGCTGAAGAACTGAGAGTTTAATGTATTCGCATTGCATCGAGCCGATAAGTTGAAATGGCAATATAGTGTGTAAGAAGATCGGTATAGCACTGTTCAAGTAAAACCGTTAATGATTTCAGTTCTAAACATTAATACGACTGTGGAAGCGCTAAAATGTTTGCCTTAAAATTACGCTTTAAAAGGGTGGCCAACCCACTGGCTGCATGCGGCCAGCGTTGAACATTTTTCCGGCCCGCGAGATTCGTCATACTTTAACAAAATATATTTATTTTATAATGGCCAAAGTAGTGAAAACCAATGTATTAAAAAAATAAATTATTTTTGCATCCATGTATTAAAAAATTAACTGTCTAAATTATGAGAAAAAATAACTTTGAATTTAAAATTATATTCTTGCGAATATATGACATATATAAAATTATTATTATATTATCTACAATATGTTAATATGTAAGAATAATAGTAAAAACAATAATAATTGCTCATTATGTTTCAATTTTTCACTCCAAAAAAATGTTTATAATGGGTGGGACTAAATCTATTATGGGGATATATAATTGTATATGCAGCCCGCGGAGGTATGACGTATTTCCAAAGTGGCCCGCAAATCATTTGGGTTGGCCACCCTTGCTTTAAATGATGAGAACAATGAAAAATATGCTATCTAAAAATTTATGCTGTTCCCTGAATTACATTTTTACTATGTCTGATTGTTGTGGATTTCTCTGTAGGTATGCGAAATGAAAAAGGGTATTTAGCAAAAAAAAAGCAGTAATAAGTTGCAGCGAACATTGGGCCTTGGACACTTGATCTCAGATGAAAAAGTAATGGAAAAGTTTTCCTTTGGAAGAGTCCGGAATAAGTGCGTTATCAAGGGAGCTGTTACCAACAATGTTACAAGGAAACTTTCACAGAGCTGCGGCAACTTTCAACATAAGAAAGTAGGTAGAACCGAGGACGCTTCTTGTATGACGTTTTGGTTTCTTTCGTTGCTCTAGATCAGGGGTGGCCAACCCGCAGCCCGCATTGAACATTTTTCCGTCCCGCGAGATTCATCACACTTTTACATAATATATTTATTTCATAATGGCCAAAATAGTAAAAAAAAAAACAAAGTTTTTTTTTCTTTTTTTTTTCTTTTTAAATGCGGCCCGCCATGAAAATTTTTCCGTCCCGCGAGATTTATCACACTTATACAAAATATATTTATTTTATAATGGCCAAAATAGTAAAAACCAAAGTTTTTTAATAAAAAATACATTATTTGTGCATCCAATTATTAAAAATTAACTGTCGAAATTACGTTGATTGATTTTAAGATAATATTCTTGTGAATATATAATTTTATTTGCGGCCCGCGGAGTTATGATGCATTTCCAAAGTGGCCCACAAGATCATTTGGGTTGGCCATCCCTGCTCTGGATTATCAACGCGGGTCGTCAGATCGCTGTCACTAAACTGTACAAAATGGCGAGGTTTCATGACTATGCAGTATGATTTCTTGGAAGCCACTGGCTTTCATTGTAGCATCGTCACACTACCTAATATTTATTAAAAATGCTAGCGATAATTATCTCTCTGTAACTCTCTCTATATATATTCAAAACATTTCGAAAAACAGTAAGACTTTTTTTTTTTTTTTTTAAAAAAAGTAAAAACATGGAAGAATTATATGGTGAAAGTAGATTGGTCATTTAATAATGCAAGTTACTAAAAAAACTCTGGTATTACGTACAGTACAGAGCACTTTGTGTAAGTTTAATTAGGATAACGTGAAAATCACAAAGAAGCAGGGGCTCTTGAAACATGTTCATATAGAATTAGATTAGATTACATATGTTCACTTTGATACCATTTGAGAATAGTCTCGTTGACGGGGAAAAGTAAATACAATTATTAACAAACAGTAATATTACTAGCTACTGATAACCAGTTAGTTACTTACAAAAAAATCAATCAGCGTAATCAATTTCCATCGTTAACAGTAAATACATATCATCCTATGTTATGAATACAATTTCCACAGATTGTAATTGCTGCGTTTGTAGACTGTTTCAAAATAAATAAAAAATACACTATTAGTGTATAGCTTAGCCTTCTATAATCCAAACATATGGTAATTTCTCAGTAATCCAAAAACCAAGAAAAAAAATTCTTTCAGACAGTAAAATGGATTCTGAAGCAAAAACTCTTTCAGTTTGGTTTTGAAGTCGTTAGGTTTAGGTAGATAATATTTTCTGTCCTAATACGCGTGGAAGATCATTGATGTACATTAAAGAAGAGAAGAGGTCCAAGAATTAAAGCCTGAGGTACACGTATTGCTAACCGATTAAAGTAACAATGATCACTTTCTAGAAATGATGGGTGAAAAAGGAACTATTTTGAAAGTGGATGGTTTTGTTTTGAAAAATTATTTCCTATCAGTAAAGCAAGACTGATATTGAGAACTCGCAAGGAAGCTAATGATTAAAATACTGTACATATAGAGAGATGAAGAGTGTAATAGGAGATGACGATATTACCACAGGAAAGAAGGGATGAAGAACTGTGTCACACCAGTGATAAAGATGATGACAGAGAGAACGATAATAATTCGTGAAATGGATTGACATAAAAATCACCAATTTGGCAGATGAATCTTGTTGGCAGCCTTATTAGGGGAAATAAACTTAGTGACTTGGTTTAATTTCGAAACACCGAGCGTGGTCGGTGAGCGGTTACGGTCTGGCCTCGCATTCGGGAGGACGCCGGTTCGAATCCCCGTCTGGGCATCCAGATTTGGATTTTCTATGGTTTCTGCAAATCACTCCAGGGGAATGCCAAGTGCTTGCTTCAGAATGCCATGTCCGAATTCCTTCCCGTTCCTTGTCCCCAGCCCCATCGTGCCTCTAACGACATCGACGTCGACGAGGTGTATAGGCATAAGTAAAAAAAAAAAAAAAAAAAACATTTCGGACTGGACCGATTCTGAACAGAAACGTACGAATGTATTTTACCTGACAGACCGCATGTTTCATAACATAACACGTTGAAAATTATTCCGGCCAACCCACGCTCGCCCTTTTCTTCTTCCTAGTTCTGCTGCGGAATGTATGTCAACATGATGCGACGTATTCCACATCACTGTTAATTTGTTTAAGAGATGTTGTAGATTTCGAATCGATTTACCACATCGCTCTTTAAGTCTGAAACGAGATTAGTTTAGTCACATTTCTCTGCTTGGAAAATCCCGCTACCGTTTTTGTGATTTGTGTTCACTATGGATTTTAAACTGAGCCCGTCATACAGAAACCCATAAATTTTATCTCGTAATTATGTGCGAAGTAAATACGTCAATTTAGTGTAGACGTCTGAAATATTGACGTATTGCTATTATTACAGATAATAAGTTCAATTTGAATACTAGCGTATATAACCTTAAGGCAAAGGGCAGATCGCGTAAGTTGTCAAATGTGCGGACAGTGAAAAATATTCAAATACTTCTTCAATGAATAAGCAACAAAATACAGAATCCTAATAGTTTAGTATCTTTGCTGCCAAACATATTTCACTTAGTAATCGAAAGACTGATGACAGGAAAAAAAATAATAATAAAAATTTCAGTGTCTTTAAGTTAAAGATACTAGAAATTCAAGTAAGCTTTCTAAGGCAGAAATAATGATTTTAAAATTATTTATTGTGACTTAGATACATATTGTGGATAACATTAAAGGTCAGCTACTTTAGGAAGAACAGAATTGTAAAAAATAAGAGGAGTGGATGGGATATATAAAAGACGCATCATTTTAAGACGTGCCTTACGGAAGAATCGAAAGATCACTTCATGCACAACATACTGCACCGACAACACATCCGCAATTATATTCAGTGTGTCAAATCGAGTCTAAATATTCCGCTTTTGTATTCACGCATCTATTTCCCTAAGCTGCGTTTTCTGTATCTACACCTTTTTATATTGCTTTCTTCTGGTAAAAATACAACAGAATAGCAAAATAAAACCATTAATTTACTTAGATTCTGTTTCAGGCCATGATTAAATAACGTAAACTATCTTCCCTTGAAGATTAAACGATATTTATATCAACGTTCAGATGTTTCACTAATTATAATACACTCCTGGAAATTGAAATAAGAACACCGTGAATTCATTGTCCCAGGAATGGGAAACTTTATATACACATTCCTGGGGTCAGATACAACACGTGATCACACAGACAGAACCATAGGCACATAGACACAGGCAACAGAGCATGCACAATGTCGGCACTAGTACCGTGTATATCCTCCTTTCGCAGCAATGCAGGCTGCAGTTCTCCCATGGAGACGGTCGTAGAGGTGCTGGATGTAGTCCTGTGGAACGGCATGCCAAGCCATTTCCACCTGGCGCCTCAGCGGGACCAGCGTTCGTGCTGGACGTGCAGACCGCGTGAGACGACGTTTCATCCAGTCCCAAACATGCTCAATGGGGGACAGATCCGGAGATCTCGCTGGCCAGGGTAGTTGACTTACACCTTCTAGAGCACGTTGGGTGGCACGGGATACATGTGGACGTGCATTGTCCTGTTGGAACAGCATGTTCCCTTGCCGGTCTAGGAATGGTAGAACGATGGGTTCGATGACGGTTTGAATGTACCGTGCACTGTTCAGTGTCCCCTCGACGATCACCAGAGGTGTACGGCCAGTGTAGGAGATCGCTCCCCACACCATGATGCCGGGTGTTGGCCCTGTGTGCCTCGGTCGTATGCAGTCCTGATTGTGGCGCTCACCTGCACGGGCGCCAAACACGCATACGACCATCATTGGCACCAAGGCAGAAGCGACTCTCATCACTGAAGACGACACGTCTCTATTCGTCCCTCCATACACGTCTGTCGCGACACCACTGGAGGCGGGCTGCACGATGTTGGGGCGTGAGCGGAAGACGACCTAACGGTGCGCGGGACCGTAGCCCAGCTTCATGGAGACGGTTGCGAATGGTCCTCTCTGATACCCCAGGAGCAACAGTGTCCCTAATTTGAAGGGAAGTGGCGGTGCGGTCCCCTACGGCACTGCGTAGGATGCGACGGTCTTGGCGTGCGTCCGTGCGTCGCTGCTGTCCGGACCCAGGTCGACGGGCACGTGCACCTTCCGCCGACCACTGGCGACAACATCGATGTACTGTGGAGACCTCGCGCCCCACATGTTGAGCAATTCGGCGGAACGTCCACCCGGCCTCCCGCATGCCCACTGTACGCCCTCGCTCAAAGTCCGTCAACTGCACATACAGTTCACGTACACGCTGTCGCGGCGTGCTACCAGTGTTAAATACTGAGATGGAGCTCCGTATTCCACGGCAAATTGGCTGACACTGACTGCGGCGGTGCCCAACCGCTGCGCAGCTAGCGCCCTTCGACGGCCAACACTGCAGTTCCTGGTGTGTCCGCTGTGCCGTGCGTTTGATCATTGCTTGTACAGCCCTCTCGTAGTGTCCGGAGCAAGTATGGTGGGTCTTACACACCGGCGTCAATGTGTTCTTATTTCAATTTCCAGGAGTGTATTAGTTTTCTTCCACCTACCTCTTTGAGCGGAATGACAGAAAAGATAGGATTACAGAATAAGGTGCCACACTGATTCTTATATGAATTATTTTTCCCTCATACCATTAGGGATTGGAATGCTCAACAAAGAGATTAGCTTTGGTGCTGAGCACCCTCTGCCACCCACAATTTTGTGATTTGCAGAGTATATATGTAGATGTAATCTATTTGCCGAATAAGTATGGTAACTGTAGCCTACGAATGGCGAAAACGCTGCAAATGATCCAGTGTTTAACAGCACGATATAAAAAATTTCACATCTTTTGGGGTGCCTTAATTTATTCACGAATTAATTTTGTATTATCTTGCCTTGCCTAAATTACAGATGAACATCGGCGAATTACATTTTTAAACATACAAAGTGAACATATCATCTCGGCTACAATATACTGTACTGACACAATACAGCCGTGTGATGTTGCAGTAATATAAATTTGCGAACGGACTTGAGAGCCTGCAGCTGGGTGCCAGACAGGTAGCTGTCGGCCAAGGAATGCGGCTACCGCTTGCCCTTCCCCTAATCCGCTGGACCGCTAAGCGGAGGGGTGGCGACACTGGGTTGGAGGTCACAGATGTGTGCACCTCGTGGCATCACGCACAGACAATGAGTGTTTTCACGGCCCAGGGGTGAGCCATGTGGCGCCTTCATCAGGCTCGAAATTGGGTCTTCGGACATCCTGCCTCACCAACTTCTACCGATCCATCCGTCCACCTGAGCACCCACCTACCCGCGGAAATGGAACTCTTCCGAATCACCCACCATTACAGCGGGGATGGTGAGGCTAGGCGCATTTTGCCACCCTCTTATACGATGCCCACGGGGAAACACGCGAACCTAGCGCCCGCCAGGAACCAGGCCGAAGATCCTTCCAAAACCTGGCCGTATAGCTAAAGCCTCTCTGTGTTTCCGGCGCGAGGCACCCGGCCCCATCCTTAGGCCGGTTGCACATTGGGCGGTTTCTTCCGCTCCGGAAATATCTCCGTTGCCACCTATAGAATTTGAGGTGTTTATTTGAGCGGTCGAACTACCGCTGCCATTTCAGCGGTGAAACTTCCACTGCTTTTTTTTTTTTTTTTAACTGCTTTACGTCTCTTTTTAACATCGAGGTCTTTAGGGACGGGGAAGGATGGGGGGCAAGGATAGGGGCAAGGAATGGGAAGGAATTCGGCCATGGCCTTTTGAAGGAACGGTGATTCTAACCGCCGTCCTCCCGAATGCGAGGCGAGAACGCTAACCGTTACACCGCCCAGCTCGGTTTCCACTGCTAAGAAGAGCAGGAAAAAGGTGACGTGGTCGGGCGTCAGTACCTTGCTTTTGGTGACTTGAGTTTCATTTTTTGTGAAATTAGATGTTAATTTATTAATATATTTTTCTCGAGCTTCCAGCCGTGTTAATATGTCATATTTGCGGGACGTTTCGAAAGCGTCCATCTCTGCCTTCATTTTCAACCTGATGTCAATGTTTAACTGTTTGTTTATTCAGCCGCTGCTACGGAAACGGTGGAAGACAAAAACCAACACAAGGCGATTACGTCATCCACTCTTCTGCTCGAGACCGACGCGAAACTGTTTCAGCATTTTAATCGCCGGGTTCCAGGCCGCACTGAGTTGATAACCAGTGTCCCTGTTGACTAATAAATCAGTTAATCTAATTTCCACAGCCTCTGTAATAACGCTGGCCCAAAAATCTTTGACCCGGGCTAAAATGGTTGTTTTTTCAAATTCAAAAGTGTGACCCTCTTGCACACTATGTTCGGCCACCGCAGATTTTTCTTCTTGCCCAAGACGAACATTTCTGGCGTGCTCTACACATCGCTGAACAATGCATCGCTGTGTCTGTCCAATGTAGCCGCGGCCACATTCACATGGTATATAATATACACCAGGGGTTCGTAAACCTAGGTCATCTTTAACGCTGCCGACCAAGTTACTAATTTTAGTGGGTGGTCTATATATTGTCTTGACTCCGTGTTGTGATAGCAGTCTACCTATTTTGAAACTTAGGGCACCCACAAACGGCAGAAACGCAAGGCCCTTGGTATCAATCTGATCTCTCCGTCGATTTTCCTTCTGTTTAAACGCACGAGTAATCTGCCCCTGATTATAACCATTATTTAAAAACGTTTTCCGGAGATAGTCCAATTCACCAGCCAGGCTATGTTTGTCACAAATCCTTCGTGCTCTGTGTACCAAGGTAGTTAATACAGAGTTTCGTTGTGCCGGATGATGACAGCTGTTGGCATTTAAATATAAGTCGGTATGGGTAGGCTTCCGATACACAGTGTGTCCCAGCGAACCATCAGCACGTTTAACAACAAGCACATCAAGAAATGGCAGGCAACCGTCCTCCTCCAATTCCATTGTGAACTGAATATTTTCATGGATTGAATTGAGATGCGCAAGAAATTGGTCAAGACTGTTTCTGCCATGGGGCCAAATCACAAAAGTGTCATCGACATACCTATAAAAACACTTCGGCTGGAGTGGTGCGTGGCTTAGTGCCTCTTCTTCAAAAAATTCCATGAAGAAATCAGCAATGACAGGAGACAACGGCGAACCCATTGCTACACCGTCCACTTGTTCGTAATATTCTCCTTCAAACTTAAAATAAGTGGTTGTCAACACATGGTGGAAAATATCAATCATTTTTTGATCAAAATACCTCCTTAACAGATCTAAGGAGTCGACCAAGGGAACACGAGTAAAAAGAGAGACCACATCGAAGCTCACCATTAAATCACCAGGATCTAACTTCATGTTGTCTAAGATTTCCACAAACTCACTGGAATTTCGAATACTGCGATGAGCCTTCCCTACCAATGGGTTGAGAATATCTTTGAGGTATTTAGCCAAAAAGTACGTAGGGCTATCAATTGTACTTACAATAGGTCGCATAGGTACTCCTACTTTATGTACTTTCGGTAGACCGTACAACCTGGGAGGAACAGGAGCACGGGGTTGGAGTCGTCTTTTCACATCTTCTGGTAGTTCTAAGGAGCGGATAAGCTTCGTAGTCAAGTTGGTTAGCTTAGATGTAGGGTAAAATTATGCAGCTTTTGGAGGACCAAGCATACAGGAAGATTAACCGTGACCCTACATCTAAGCTAACCAACTTGACTACGAAGCTTATCCGCTCCTTAGAACTACCAGAAGATGTGAAGACGACTCCAACCCCGTGCTCCTGTTCCTCCCAGGTTGTACGGTCTACCGAAAGTACATAAAGTAGGAGTACCTATGCGACCTATTGTAAGTACAATTGATAGCCCTACGTACTTTTTGGCTAAATACCTCAAAGATATTCTCAACCCATTGGTAGGGAAGGCTCATCGCAGTATTCGAAATTCCAGTGAGTTTGTGGAAATCTTAGACAACATGAAGTTAGATCCTGGTGATTTAATGGTGAGCTTCGATGTGGTCTCTCTTTTTACTCGTGTTCCCTTGGTCGACTCCTTAGATCTGTTAAGGAGGTATTTTGATCAAAAAATGATTGATATTTTCCACCATGTGTTGACAACCACTTATTTTAAGTTTGAAGGAGAATATTACGAACAAGTGGACGGTGTAGCAATGGGTTCGCCGTTGTCTCCTGTCATTGCTGATTTCTTCATGGAATTTTTTGAAGAAGAGGCACTAAGCCACGCACCACTCCAGCCGAAGTGTTTTTATAGGTATGTCGATGACACTTTTGTGATTTGGCCCCATGGCAGAAACAGTCTTGACCAATTTCTTGCGCATCTCAATTCAATCCATGAAAATATTCAGTTCACAATGGAATTGGAGGAGGACGGTTGCCTGCCATTTCTTGATGTGCTTGTTGTTAAACGTGCTGATGGTTCGCTGGGACACACTGTGTATCGGAAGCCTACCCATACCGACTTATATTTAAATGCCAACAGCTGTCATCATCCGGCACAACGAAACTCTGTATTAACTACCTTGGTACACAGAGCACGAAGGATTTGTGACAAACATAGCCTGGCTGGTGAATTGGACTATCTCCGGAAAACGTTTTTAAATAATGGTTATAATCAGGGGCAGATTACTCGTGCGTTTAAACAGAAGGAAAATCGACGGAGAGATCAGATTGATACCAAGGGCCTTGCGTTTCTGCCGTTTGTGGGTGCCCTAAGTTTCAAAATAGGTAGACTGCTATCACAACACGGAGTCAAGACAATATATAGACCACCCACTAAAATTAGTAACTTGGTCGGCAGCGTTAAAGATGACCTAGGTTTACGAACCCCTGGTGTATATTATATACCATGTGAATGTGGCCGCGGCTACATTGGACAGACACAGCGATGCATTGTTCAGCGATGTGTAGAGCACGCCAGAAATGTTCGTCTTGGGCAAGAAGAAAAATCTGCGGTGGCCGAACATAGTGTGCAAGAGGGTCACACTTTTGAATTTGAAAAAACAACCATTTTAGCCCGGGTCAAAGATTTTTGGGCCAGCGTTATTACAGAGGCTGTGGAAATTAGATTAACTGATTTATTAGTCAACAGGGACACTGGTTATCAACTCAGTGCGGCCTGGAACCCGGCGATTAAAATGCTGAAACAGTTTCGCGTCGGTCTCGAGCAGAAGAGCGGATGACGTAATCGCCTTGTGTTGGTTTTTGTCTTCCACCGTTTCCGTAGCAGCGGCTGAATAAACAAACAGTTAAACATTGACATCAGGTTGAAAATGAAGGCAGAGATGGACGCCTTCGAAACGTCCCGCAAATATGACATATTAACACGGCTGGAAGCTCGAGAAAAATATATTAATATTCAACGCCGTGAAAAATTACGATCCTAGATGTTAATTTAGTTAATTTGGTGTTTATTATTTCGTAGTTAGGTTTTAAAATTTTTATTTTAACGGTTCCGTCGCCATAGAAATAAGAAAAGAAAAAACCAAAGGAGAACAGAATATTTGAGGAACGATAACAGCAAATTTTTCAATTAATTTGGGATGTTTATATCGAGAGTTGCTTGCGAAACTAAAGTATGTCATTCAAAGGAGAAATACACAGTTCATGAATTGTATTCAAAGTGTGGAAATGCTGTTAATCACCTTCAAGTAAGCAGATTTTTTATGGACCTACTAAAGATAAACATTTAATTTTATATAATTCCAATCCCCTATATTTATTTTATGTTAGTTAGGGTGAAAACTCCTTTAGGTGAATACGAATAGGTGTACAAGAAAAGTTTGAAAAATACACTATGCCATATAATGGCTAATACTTACATTTATTTGTAACTTCACTGTGTAATCGACTCATCACTGTTGAGTTTACATTGCTTTTATTCTTACAAGCACAACCAACTAGTTAAACATTTTTGCTTACGTTGTAGTATGTTGTGTGTTTTAAAAATTATTACTTTACAAATCGAAAGTAAATGGTAAAGATGGTGCCGAATTTACTAAACAGCTTGTCTCACTGTATTCGTCAATGCTGAGTTAAAAAAAGAAAAGAAAAAAGGTCTCAAAATGTCGAGCGACAGAATTTTGAATATTGAAAGTGTTCCTTGGCAATTGTCTAAGATATAAGGAGACAGTTATATACTATTAAAAACCAAAATCTTTCTGTAAAATGTGATTCAATATTATTAAAGTTCTAGTTGAAGCGGTAAAAATTTATGTAAATGCGTGATCAAGAGTTTACTATCCAAAGGCATTTTTCCCAATTTTCCATTTCGTCAAAATCATTCCACTTTCAAGGCACAATTCTTTCCAAGCGTTCCTGGAAGCGTCCCGATCTTTAAAAGAAACCACTGTTTTGTCTCTTAAAACTGCTCCAGCTTCCACTAACTAAATGAGAAGATCATTATCTATCACCACTTAACTCATATTACGATTTTTAAATTAAAAAAATGATAACTTTACACAGACTGAAAACGCACAAGCGGTTGAAATCCGCCGAGTGTGCAAGCACCCATCTGGCCACATGGGCCACTGTCTGGACTGGGGCGGTCAAACAACCGTCGAATGTAGTGGCAGCTCGCGGTCGTATACCTGCCGTCGACGGCAGCGCTACCGCGGGTTTTCCCCTCCGCCCAGTGTGTAAGCTCCCATTTGATCCCTTGCGCCACTACCTGAAGGGCGGTGACGGAGAAATTTCCGGAGCGGATGAAACCGCCCAGTGTGTAACCGGCCTTACCCCGCAGGGTGGGCGGACGCCGCAGTGATCGGGCGTCGTGCAGGAGTGCCCCTTCGCATGATCCACCACGCCAGCCGACCGAACTTATCGTCACTGAATACGCGACTTCCCATACTAGGGCGTGCTCCTAGTGCGCTTTCCCCCGCACCCTCCCGACACATGTGTCTAGTGCGAGCACGAGTTCCCACGCACTCGCCAAGCTCCACAGAGCCCCGTCGCAGTGCATGATCCCGTTGCGGCGACCCGAAGGTCGCACAACGTTCACAGGGTGTATGTTGCCCCTCCCCTCGTAAACCAATGCACTACCGGTTCACACCTATAAAGTGAACCTATTATGACAACATAGAGACAGCTCCCACCAGCAGGGATGCTACCCTGAACCCCAGTGGCCGAGCTCAGAGACGGCAAGCCGCGACCGGGAACAGCCCCCGAGACTGTGGTACTGGCCCCTTCATTCAACTCCAGGGACTATGCTTCGTTGGCAGCAGAGGTGCATTACGCCTCTGGGGTGCTTGGTCTTCGTTCACCAGCACAACCCCAACACCGGAGCAGTCAGGGCAAGGTTGCTCACTGTACTTGAGCTGCGACCAACACCGTAGTGCGCCTAGATGCAGCTTGATTACCCACAAGCCTTCCGTCCAGCAGGGGACGCGACCCCTCCTGAACCCCCTGCCTCAAGCCGGGGGCAATGGGACCGTGGACATCAGGCATAAGTCCCGGGGGCGGCGGAGGCGGTACGAGCCCGCCTCCTACAACCGCCTCATACAAGGACCCAATTCCGACGCCCAGCAATATCCCCTCTCTCGGTAGACGCAATAAGTACAAGACCAAGACTAGCGGTTTCAAAGTTTGCCAGTCATCACAACTCATATAAAGCTCATTACCGGCTCAATCAACCTACCACATCCTCCAGAGGGAGAAAATTTCCCCCAATGCTCTAACTTGCACCTATCAAGATACAAACAAGGCAATCGGGGAGACTCGGGACCCCCGGGTGCGCCAGATCCGTCATCTGAGTCTCCCCGAAGGCATTTCGTTGATTTTATTATAAACAAAGAGTTATTCTAGATATAATGATCCGGCTAAAACTCATTATTGTTCTGCATGTTGAGACTCTTATCTGCGAGTTTCCTCGCCAGGCTCCTTATTTGGGCAAGAGAGCTCCTTCGAATTTTAGTGCAGTTCACAGTATGAGTATTTACTGTAAGTCAGCACTGGGGTGGGCACACCAACACCTCGATCTCCATTCAAACCACCTCAAGTCACACTTGCGTCAGTATGAAAATAAACACTTGTCACTTAGTACTGGTCGCCTCTTGACTGCTGCCAGCTCGTCTCAATGACCTCTCGCCTGAAGAGTCATCGGTCGAGTCCCCGTTGAGATCTTGACCTTCCGCCTCCGCTGACCCTGAGTTCCACTCCCCTTCTCTCTCGCGCGCGCAATCGTCCAGTCCTGCTTCACCTCCACCTCTCCCATCTCCAGATACGTCCAGACATGGAAAAATGTTTTAAACTAAATAGTAACTAACATTAACTGTATTGGGCACTCTTGGAGAAGGGGGGGGGGATACCATCACGTCCAATACTTTTATCAGAATATTAATTTTAATTTAGTGGTTAGTTAAATGGGTGAACTAGAACCTTGATTTCTACAAGAATCTAATTTACACAAAATAATACTCAATTTATTTGGTCTTCTGGCTTATACAAGGCCGGGCAAATTTAACGTTACGTTAAACATAATATCCAAAGAAAATAAGCAAGCAAGGCCCGGCGTTTACAATCTGCCGGATAAATGCAAACATAACTGATTTAAATTATCTCAAAGATTTTACAAGATCAACATGCATCAATGTGACATCGCGGGTCAACAAATTAACGTTAACAATTATAAAAAATCCCAGGGGCGCCATCTAAAGTTAAAAGCATCATCTGAATTAAACACAATGATCAAGATGCCTAAAATTTGAAGTTATGAACATGAAATATTGGTTAGCTCAGTAATTTTTAGGATGACAGCAGAGTCTTATCTCAGAAGCCGTTTACGGGTTAGCAAGCCTCGTTAAAACCCAATGGAACTGTGGACCTATGCGTCGGTACTTTACCGTAATCGCATCTTCTCGACGAGGTGTGACACGCTCTGTGCCACTGCTGCAACGAATGCCATATTTGAGGATATGTCCGCGGTAGCACATCAGCTTACAATCTCTGGCAGGTGGACCGCTCAGCTTCCAGCCCATCTGAGCCAGACTATGCGACCAGACACAGTCACTGATCAACGGCTAAGAGCTTGTCGGGTGACACGTCCGCACTGTAGCTCGTCTCGGCAGCAAGTTCCTGAATAGGACGTCGTCTCCTCTCGCCGCGAAAAAAGCCAGCTTTCCTCTCCCCGCACATGGAACAGAAGCCTGGAATTAACAACTGTGAACCCTGTAGCCGTTCACGATTGGTGCATCGATATATGTCCATCATCACGTGTCGTCGCTAACATTTGCTACCCGTTCCCGCACATTTTGCTTGACCTTGTCGAGGCACTGGGAAGGGATGAGGTCAGTACACTCGGCAGGTAACGGTTCCCGCGCGCCACCCCTTTGTGAGCGAAGGAGTCAGCATGTCGGCGACACTGGGCATTGTCCCGTTCTCTGAACGTTCAAAACTGCAGTTCCAACTTCCCACATTTAATATTTTCTGAATGGCAAGTTTTGAACAGAAATTAAATCATATAATAATAAATCTGGCTGCCGGGGTTTAATACATAATTATTCACCTATGAATTAACCCTAATATTTATAATATTTACAATTTATATAAATGAATATTACAAGGAAAATCTGAATATTAATTAATTAATTATTAATATTCATTGTGGATGACTCTGTCATACCACATTAACCAATTTTGTTATTGGAGACAGAATCACGTATTCCCGACACATAACCTCTCTTTACTTAAACTTATTCTGATCGGCTGCGAGCTTCCCCTTCACGCCTACATTTCGTAGAATTACAAATATCGAACTTCTCTGTCTAACAGGTAGTCTGTCCTTGTCGCACTTGTTTACACGAAAAACAACTTATCTGGCATTTCCATCGCTTTTTCATTGTTCGTTAGAAGTCGATAACACACCGTGTCTGCACTTGAGAACATAATACGATTCTACATGGAGAATACTTGACAGGTTGTCAGGCGCCTTAAATCTTTGCAACTCTGAGCTCTGCGTGTACCAGTTCGACTCGGTCCATTCACAGGTGTTTATCCGGCGCAGGATACGGCTGACAAAAGAACTGTCTGACATACGGTAGCTGACAGCGGTCATTGTACTTCGCTCACTGGTAGGCCCTTATGGAATACTATCGTTCATGCAGACCTCTGCACGGACTTTAATAGTGTAATTGTGATGTTATCTTTATATTAATTTTGGAAACACACCTCTATAGGTGGTGGATAGTTCGAAATATTACATGGACCGGTGCGGTGGTTACTAAACAAAGATATGCACCTATCAACACTGTGAATTTTTGAAAATGGGTAACTTTTTTTATTTTTATTTTATTGGCATTCGGTTAGAGACCATACAGCCATTCTACATTTTTACAAAGCTTCTTACATCCATTTGCGTAACTTATTTATTTACACATTTCCTTTTCTGTATTAGGTAAAACTTATTACAATCTTGTTGAATGTATATGCTATTTACAATATTCAAATTTCAAGTGCCTTCTTAAGTACCGTAATCTAAAAAGCGTTGCTAGACAATACATCAACTAGACTTAGTAATCGGCGGTTCTGTATATCCATTATTTTCTATTGATTAGTCTAAATCGCCGTATTTCTTTGACAAATCATCTGTGGAGGGTTCATCTATCTGGTGTTGGCCTCAATCGGTAGATTGGTGTGGATACTGTTAATTTTGCCAAGCTAGTTGTTGTGCTTGCGCGGAAGTGGGGTTGTGCTGTGGTTTGGGCTTTAGGTTTGAAGTATAGTCATTTCCTGTTTTAACTTCCAAGATTGGTTAGAATTCAGTCCCTCCATCTTTTAAGTATCTGGCGAGGATGCTAAGTATTACTTTGTTGTTGCTGGAAAGTAGGACTTTGAGGTTACCGTAAAGGAAAACGTGCAAGTAGACGAAGGAATACTTCATTAGTCTTCGATTGTTTTAAGTTTCATGTGGTTAGTGTAGTTTTTTAATTACTGGGGATTCATCTACTAGACGCCATCAAATATTATAATGGAATCTAAATAGTTGGACAAGTTAAATTTTCTAATATCGCTAAAATATGAGTTAGCACGGTAATTGTATAGTCGATGTTTTCTTTATTCATCGAGTTACTAGTGATATCAGAGTTTGTACCTAGCGTGGTGGATGAGCGATTAACGCCCTGGCCTCGCATTCGGGGATCGCCGGATCGAATCCCTGTCGGGGCATCCAGATTCGTTCCTTGCCCCCAGTTAATCGGCGACCGTGATAAGCAGTTTGTTCTCTTTCGCAAACACCTAACTCACCGACACTGTACGTCAATTCCACAGAAAATACGAGGCTCTTCTGCAGTAAAAATATGTTATTTTCCCAATTAGAGTATGGTGGAGAAGCGGATGAGAAATTTACGACCTGCGTTATTTCGTCGCACACAACGGAATGGCCTTAATCATGTTAATGGCAGCATCTGATTACATTTCCGCATGACGGCCCTTTCATAATTACATCTATTTGTTTGAAGCGCCGGGGCCGTTACGAAGGCGATGCCGCAATTCAAGCGCTCGTCAATATTCTGACACCTGTCACCGTCCATCGTCCCACGCGGCTAACACCGAATTACTAGTCAAAAAATTAGACCACCGACCTCCCCGCTGACGTAAGTGCGCATTACTAGTTATGAAGCAACTGCTACAGATTGCTGAGGAGTCTGGTGGCTCTGTGGGTGAAGCGTCTGACTCGAGATCGAAAGATCACTGGTTCGAATCCCTGTCTCGGTGGGGATTTTCAAGGGACTTTACCCCGGCCTTCGCCTCTGACACAGCTAAAGGCGCGTTCCCACGATCCCTTGTAACGAAGGCGAGACGGGACGGGACCTCATTAGCCGAAGTGTAGGGACGACCGCGCGCCGCAGGTTAGTCCTAGCTTGCCTCGCCACCACCTCCGCACCACGTTGCCTAGTGACGTTTGGCACAGAGCACCTTACAGCAACAGAAGGGGTGCGCACCGCTGCTGCAAACCGATGACAACAGCGCACCGCTACACACGCCTGTGATGTTTACCGACTCAGAGTGGGTAGCTGCGTCTCGTCTCCGCTAGCAGAGGCGGCCCTGTTCCCATGGCGTGTGGTTGAGTATTCGTCCCGTCCCGTCCCGTCTCGCCTTCGTTACAAGGGATCGTGGGAACGCGCCTTAACTGTGTAGTTTGAAGAACGCCAGCAAGCATCCGTGGTTCGGATTCCACGTTAAACTGTTCGTCTCTTTTACCCGGTAGGATTACGGGGTTAGATTAGGTTAGGAGGAAAGGAAGTGACCCTCCTATCTGTGATACCAGGCTTAGTATACCGCCTTCGAAAGGGTTCAACCAACATTCGGGTTGAAGACTACGCTTAGTTTAAATTACGTAGTAAGATCGTTCCTGTCCCTATGTTGCATCAAACTCAAAAGAAATTCTTCAAATGTTGCAGAGCGAGCCTCTTGGATGAAATACATGTCACGTCCGTATATCAACTAGATCAGGTCATGAACTGTGACCTTAAAATTTCTTTTTTTCTTGTCCCTAAAAACGGATTTCTGGTCTCTTTTAGACTGTTTTCAGTGCGCTTTTTATTATTATTATTTAAATCGACTTTAACAGTTCCAAGAACGTCACGCAGTCAATACCTATCACCGTAGAAACTCATACCCTAGACAAAGTAGTTATTTACCTACTTCAGTTTCTTTGACTGGAAACTATTTAGACTAGTGGCCATATCCAAAGCACGCTTACTTGTTTGTACTTTGTTAACTCAATATATACATTTGACAGACTTTTACGTGAACAATTAAACAGATATTCCATTGAAACTGTTGTTCTGTTAAAAAAGTTAATATCGGTGGTAAACATCGCCAAAAAGCTCAAAGCAGATTGAAGAATGATGATCATAAGTAAGACAATTACGAGTGGTATTTCATAATAATTGTAAACGGAAGTAATAGTGTAGTGGTGTGATCAAGCAAAACTTCCTATAACCCGTACTAGTAGGTATAATTTGGGAGAACAGGCTCACAAAGGATGCCGCCTCTATTGTTCTAATTGGATACATTGTATCATTCTATTGTTCTCCCCCTCCCCCCTCCCACTTGACTAACCACTTGACTTGAGGGCCACTTGACTAACCACTTGACTTGAGGGCCACTTGACTAACCTCAGTTACACCCCTATTGTCCTTGACCACGCCCCCTTTTCCCCCCCTCCCCCTCCCTCCCCCATCTCCTACACTAACCCCAGCTTTATCACCCTAGTACCAGCTGTCGATTCTATTGCTCTTTTCCAGTCCATATTCGCCTGGAGTGATTTTAGGAAAAACGAGAATATGGATGCTCAGACGGGGGTTCGAACCAGAGCCAACCTCAGCTTCACCACCCCAGTAACAGCTGTCGATTCTATTGCTCTTTTGCCAGTCCATATACGCCTAGAGTGATTTCAGGAAAACGAGAATATGGAAGCTCAGACGGGGGATTCGAACCAATGGATGCTCAGACGGGGGTTCGAACCAGAGGTAACCCTAGCTTCACCACCCCAGTAACAGCTGTCGATTTTATTGCTCTTTTGCCAGTCCATATTCGCCTGGAGTGATTTGAGGAAAAAAACGAGAATATGGATGCTCAGACGGGGATTCGAACCAGCGATCGTTGTTTGACGGCATTCAATGGACGGAAATAAGCAATATACTTTATATTGAGCGCTTAATAAAATGCGATTTAAACCAATGAGGTTTCTTTCTTAAGTTAGGAATTAATGACTTTAAACATACGACGAACGAGAATATGGATGCTCAGACGGGGATTCGAACCAGCGATCGTTGTTTGACGGCATTCAATGGACGGAAATAAGCAATATACTTTATATTGAGCGCTTAATAAAATGCGATTTAAACCAATGAGGTTTCTTTCTTAAGTTAGGAATTAATGTCTTTAAACATACGACGAACGAGAATATGGATGCTCAGACGGGGATTCGAACCAGCGATCGTTGTTTGACGGCATTCAATGGACGGGAATAAGCAATATACTTTATATTGAGCGCTTAATAAAATGCGATTTAAACCAATGAGGTTTCTTTCTTAAGTTAGGAATTAATGTCTTTAAACATACGACGAACGAGAATATGGATGCTCAGACGGGGATTCGAACCAGCGATCGTTGTTTGACGGCATTCAATGGACGGGAATAAGCAATATACTTTATATTGGGCGCTTAATAAAATGCGATTTAAACCAATGAGGTTTCTTTCTTAAGTTAAGAATTATTGTCTTTAAACATACCACGAAACACATTTCTGAAAGCCCATTTCACGTAATATTAAACATTTAATTTCTACTCTTGGCATAATAGATACAAAAATTATTTTTTATATCGTGATTATTGTAAAAACGCGGCCTCACGATTTACCCAATAAATTTTTTAAAAATACTAATATTTTGATTAGTTCGTAGTAAATTTAGTTACGTGAGGCAGCCGGCCCCTCCTATTCATATGTCAAGTAAGGGTCCATTCACACACAATAGACTCTTGGCGGCCGGTGGGAGGGAAGGCAAAATTTCATTTCACGTAGTATTAAACTTTTAATTTCTACTCTTGGCATAATAGATACAAAGATTATTTTTATATCGTGATTATTGTAAAAACGCGGCCTCACGATTTACCCAATAATTTTTTTAAAAATACTAATATTTTGATTAGTTCGTAGTAAATTTAGTTACGTGAGGCAGCTGGCCCCTCCTATTCATATGTCAAGTAAGGGTCCATTCACACACAATAGACTCTTGGCGGCCGGTGGGAGGGAAGGCAAAATTTCATTTCACGTAATATTAAACATTTAATTTCTACTCTTGGCATAATAGATACAAAAATTATTTTTATATCGTGATTATTGTAAAAACGCGGCCTCACGATTTACCCAATAAATTTTTTTTAAATACTAATATTTTCAGTAGTTCGTAGTAAATTTAGTTGCATGAGGCAGCCGGTCCTCCTATTCATATGTCAAGTAAGGGTTCATCCACACACAATAAACTCTTGGCGGCCGGTGGGAGGGAAGGCAAAATTTCATTTCACGTAATATTAAACATTTAATTTCTACTCTTGGCATAATAGATACAAAAATTATTTTTATATCGTGATTATTGTAAAAACGCGGCCTCACCGTTTACCCTTAACTCTCTGGCCTCACATTCGGGAGGACGCGGGTTCGAATCCCCGTCCAGGCATCCATCGCGCGCTAGTGATAACAAACAAGTATCTGTGCATGCGAAGTAAATAAATATGGAGTCACGTTTATAGTGCGATACACTGAATGTCAATTGTGGATAGGAACGGGGATTCGAACCAGCGATCGTTGTTTGACGGCATTCAATGGACGGGAATAAGCAATATACTTTATATTGAGCGCTTAATAAAATGCGAATTCATAGCCCACTTATGGACGTCATCTCGATCGTGACTGCGTGTATTGTTGAATTGATATGTGAAACGATCCACTCTAAAAAAGTCCCCCAATGTATGAAGCATGCGGTCCTTGCGTTTATTAATTCTACATTTAATACTCTCGCACTACACGCAGTTTGAGTTGAGAGGGGTTTCTAAGTTCGGCGAAAGACGTTTGTGACGGCGAGTATTTTGGACAAAGTTTTATGCGTATTCTTACGGCTCATACTGAGCGTGGTGGGTGAGCGGTTAACTCTCTGGCCTCGCATTCGGGAGGACGCGGGTTCGAACCCCCCGTCCAGGCATCCAGATTTGGGTTTTTAATGGTTTACCTAAATCATTCCAAGCGAATGCCGGGGTGTTTCCTTCAAAAAGGCGTCGGGAGGACGTGGGTTTGAATCCCTGCCCCGACCATCAAGATTTCGGCTTTCCATGCTTTTTGTGAAATTACTGCATTCGGTGCTTAAGCCCTCTGACGGGAAAGTGAAAAGCCCTCAACCTGACCTTCACATCTTTCACAACTTGCGTCGTAATGTAGTTACGCCTTAACACTTCCGTTGTTCGGTTTCAAGTTTAAACTGTAGGTTCTCTACACCCTGTTAAGTTCAAGTAGGCTATGATAGAGGCGGAATGCGCAGGCAATAAAAAACCCTGGTCATAATGACCAAACGAGCCATTACTCCGTACTTCAGGTGAATGTTGGGTTGGGTCCTTCAAAGGACAATGCCTGAATTCCATTCCGATTCTTGCACCAGTCCTATCACACCTCGTGATCGGTAAAGATCTGGCCCAGCATTTGGGAGGGCGTGGGCTCGAATCCCAGTCCGGGCATCCAGATTTGAGTTTTCCATGGTTTCCCCAAATAACTCGAGGCGAATGACGGGGATGATTTTCTTCATTTGACATGGCCAAATTCCCCACCGTTCCTCGTCCACTGTCCTTTCCCACCTCTAAAGGCTTCGATGTCGACGACGAGGTGTAGAACCCTAAAAAAGAAAACCACGACCACCAACTCCAGATGAATGTCGAGTTATTCATTCAAAATACCATGCCCGAATTCCTTCCCAGTCCTTGCCGCCAGTCCATACTATTATGACCATTACATTCTCGCAATCACCATAGAGGGGGAATGCGAAGGCAATAAAAAACCCTGGTCATAATGACCAAACGAGCCATTATTCCGTACTTCAGGTGAATGTTGGGTTGGTTCCTTCAAAAGACCATGCCTGAATTCGATCGCGATCCTTGCACCAGTCCTATCACACCTCGTGATCGGTAAAGATCTGGCCTAGCATTTGGGAGGGCGTGGGCTCGAATCCCAGTCCGGGCATCCAGATTTGAGTTTTCCATGGTTTCCCCAAATAACTCGAGGCGAATGACGGGGATGATTTTCTTCATTTGCCATGGCCGAATTCCCCACCGTTCCTCGTCCACTGTCCTTTCCCACCTCTAAAGGCTTCGATGTCGACGAGGCGTGGAACCCTAAAAAAGAAAACCACGACCACCAACTCCAGATGAATGTCGAGTTATTCATTCAAAATACCATGCCCGAATTCCTTCCCAGTCCTTGCCGCCAGTCCATACAATTATGACCATTACATTCTCGCAATCACCATAGAAGGGGAATGCGCAGGCAATAAAAAACCCTGGTCATAATGACCAAACGAGCCATTACTCCGTACTTCAGGTGATTGTTGGGTTGGTTCCTTCAAAAGACCATGCCTGAATTCGATCCCGATCCTTGCACCAGTCCTATCACACCTCGTGATCGGTAAAGATCTGGCCTAGCATTTGGGAGGGCGTGGGCTCGAATCCCAGTCCGGGCATCCAGATTTGAGTTTTCCATGGTTTCCCCAAATAACTCGAGGCGAATGACGGGGTGATTTCTTCATTGCCATGGCCGAATTCCCCACCGTTCCTCGTCCACTGTCCTTTCCCACCTCTAAAGGCTTCGATGTCGACGAGGCGTAGAACCATAAAAAAAGAAAACCACGACCACCAACTCCAGATGAATGTCGAGTTATTCATTCAAAATACCATGCCCGAATTCCTTCCCAGTCCATGCCGCCAGTCCATACAATTATGGCCTTTACATTCTCGCAATCACCAAATTTTAGTGCCAATCGATTTACAGTAGACCTATCAAATTGTCGGTATAAACAGCCTTGAAACGACGATGAATCGCAGTAGGAATCACTTTGTCAGCAGTTAAAAATTCGATAACAGCACGATGTTTAACTCACGTTGACACAACACTAGAACAGTTCTCCATAATTCCGGACAACGAATCCTTACTTCTCAGTACTTTCAAATAAAATGTAATGCCGCTTGGTATGTATGTTCTGGCGTCAGAGTTTTTCAGTCGTAACAGCCTTACATAAGGACAGGACTGAACACGTTTACCCCCACCACCACGGACTAGACCTGATTACTACCCAAATGGACTGCTAGTGCCAGTGTACAGAGATGGCCAGCCCGGTACTGATGTTTTTTTTTTACACCACCACCCCGGACTAGACCTGATTACTAGCCAAATGGACTGCTAGTGCCAGTGTACAGAGATGGCCAGACCGGTACTGTTGTTTTCGTCTATGTATCAGCTCAATGCTGCTGATTCTAAGCGTTTGACGATAGGTTTATCGTCCAAACATGAATTTGAACCAGTAGTAGTGCTACGAAAAAGTTGGATACCGCACCAAGGTTATACTAACGTATGAAGAATGGGTCGTGCTGACTCAAGTATTGGATGTAGTGTCAGATTTGTTCTACACAGGCAGCTCCAGACAAACATTCCACTTGGTGAGAACGCCGTCTCCTTCCGTACGATTGCCAGGACGAAAACTGTATGTTTTTACCCAAATATTGACCCCACCAGCGGCATCTTCTTCAGCGATTCAACTTGGAAGAACCTCATCGACGCGCAGCCTGCAGTGTCCAGCGCCTTGACCGTCAAGGAGAGGTGGGGATACCTAGTTGCAAGATACTACACAGAATTTGTGAGCATTTTATCTAGTAAAGTGCTTACGAGACTATCATATGGCAACAGTGCAAAAACTGGTTGATATGCATATTCGTGATGTTTATGTGACTCAATTGGCCCCACCAGTTCGTCCACTGGACTATAATCTACTAAAATATGAACTTATTGCATATAAAAAATTTACTTGTATTACCTGCTATTAACAATGTAGTAATTAAGAATTATAACCCAGGATACTACATTGATGTGAACAGTGTGAATAAAATACACATAGTAAGTTATTCAATTTGTTTTATTTTATCCACTTTCATTAATAAACCCTTTACGAGAGTTTATTTTTATGAGTTCTTGTAGTGGCGTGACACTTCATCACTTACATACTGGTCTGAAGAGCGAATTGTAATAGACGCCAACATTTCGAAAAGACATAAATTTGTTGGATATAAGTACGTATTGCGGCTGTTTCTATGAATATCATAAATAAAACAGTGTGAAATGTACAAATCAAGAAATTTGGTCAATATATAACAAAAATCGGTAAAAAATGTAAATTTCGTCCATGAATGAAGTCAATGGTTGACATAAAAATCACACCTTGCGTGTATCACAATATCGTTCATATAATGTGTGTGGATTACAGAAATCAGTGTTATATGGGGGAAAAAAAGTGTAATGGCAGTCACCGGATAAACTAAAATGTGTTTTTTTTTTAGTAATAAATATTTTCTGATGAATAACGAAACTTGGTAGAGTTCTCCAGAGTCAACACACACGTCACGTAACCATCATGATAGACGTGTCAGTGGAAGTGCATCGGATGCTGCATTCACATGTGTATATGGAGTACTCTTTAAATTTCCTCCACAAAAGAAAGTAAATTGTATGAATTACATGTTTGCTCACTCTTATTTTCATAACAATAACATGCAGAGTCTAAACACACATAACATTACAACATTATAGACACGTCAGAGGAAGTGCACTATATATACTAGCCTAGTGTTTGTACCAACGAGGTGAAACAACGTATATGTGTGCAGAAACTGACTTAACGCAGTTACACGGAAGGTAGTCTGCGTTTAAAGACAATGGCTCTCACTCTCTCTCACACATACACGCATAACGTTACCATCAATATAGACACGTCAGAGGAAGAGCACAGTCGGAACTAAGATCGTGAAACAGGTAAAACATCACCGCAATATACCACTTCACTATACGAAAGATGTCATCGGTTACATGGTTAGAATGTGTCCATCATGCCATACGATGTGTATTGAGTGCATCCACCAAAATAGAAAACAAAACGTGCGACATGATGCGGTGTTTCCATCATAAATGAAACTCATTCTGTTCACTGGCCCGATATGACATCGGACAACTTGAGTAGTACATCAGATATACCTGTCGAAAGTCACACTAAAGTACTGAAGTTGAACTAACCTGAGCATGCAGAAGATGAGAACATCACAAGTTTCATAAACAACACGACCCAACACAAGACCGAAACATAATGGGCTCAATACCAGATGAAACATAAATTATGTTAGATATCAGTTAGTAAGTGCCACTTTCGATGAATTCATTTAAAAAGTGAAAAAATAGATAAAAATCGGGAATACTGGTCAAATATAGCAAAATATTGGTTAAAAACTTATGGCACTTCTGAGACAGAACTTATGCTAAAGTCTGGTTAGTACAGAATGTTAAAGTGTTTGTTATAGTTGGTTAGAGTAAATTAAGGTTAGGTTATTTCAACTCACCATCTCATGGTGCCACTGATACATGGATATCCAAAAGTGTTTGCTGAGGCGGCTTGGGCCCCACCGCGGCCTAAGAGACCGGTATTTTGCGCGGCCTAAGAAGACCGAAATTTCGCGCGCCGGTTTTCCGGATGCAACGCGTTTGTATTTTTCTATACAGCAGCAGCTTACTGTGGTCACTCAATATCCGTACAGTATGCAATATGCCTCTGCCAAAGAAACGGGATAAGTAGCAAGATTGTGTAGTTGATTAGAGTTACTGTATTAGTCTCTAACATGCAGCGTCCCAGCTAAGGATGTTTTGTCAAAGTTCACACTATTTCCCTGTGTCTCTGGTGGCAGCAATATCTGCGTAACCAGTCATTTCAGATGTTTGGAAATTTCATGATTATCGAAGCACCATGCAAAAAATTACTTCTCAGAATAGATATTTTTCAGTATTGCCCACGAAAATTACCGAGCGTGGTGGGTGAGTGTTAACGTTCTGACCATGCATTCAGAAGGGCGCTGGTTCGAATCTCCGTCTGAGCATCCATATTCTGGTTTTCCATGGTTTCCCCAAATCACTCCAGGTGACCGTTCCCTGCATCAATCCTATCCCGCCTCTAATGATATCGATGTTGGCGAGGTGTAAAGCCATACTGGTACGCTAATAATTTATCCACTTACGACGGTGATCCCTTAGTTCGTGGTCTGACGCTAATACACATGAGATTCGCATTCGGGAAGATGCGGTTTCGAATCCTTGTCCGGGCACCCACATCTGAATTTTCGCCTTGGTTTGTTCAAAAGGTCACTGCCGAATTTCTTCCAGTTACTTGCTCCCCGGTCCTTTCCCACTTCTAACGAGTTGATGCAGGTTGTACTGGTCTGGAACCTAGGACGATGCGGTTTCGTCCGTCAACCAAGTTTCGATTTTACAAGGTTTTTCCGCAACCGCTTGAGGTGAATGCCGGGATGGTTCCCACAAAGGACCATAGTCGAATTCCCCCCCGTTCCTTCGTTCAATCCTCTGTCGCCTGTAAAGTTCACGATGAGAGACGACTGAAGAGACATACAGGTAACACCCTTCGATTTTACAAGGCTTTTCCACAACATTATACAGGTGAAATAAGGAAACTGAGCTCCGTTCCTATCCACAATTGACATTCAGTGTATCGCACTATAAACGTGACTCCATATTTATTTACTTCGCATGCACAGATACTTGTTTGTTATCACTAGCGCGCGATGGATGCCTGGACGGGGATTCGAACCCGCGTCCTCCCGAATGTGAGGCCAGAGAGTTAACCGCTCACCCACCACGCTCGGTCTGAGTCGTAAGAATATGCACAAAACTTTGTCCAAAATACTCACCGTCACAAACGTCTTTCGCCGAACTTATCGCAGTTAGTAAGTCTTGGTCGCTAGGAAACACCTCTGCAGCCGTCCTGGGTACATTTCTTAGTACAGGATGATCCTAGTGGAATCGGTATATTCCACCTAAATAATTTATTACAATGCAGCAGCGGCAGTAAATTTTCGATTCAAGCTCTACGTACAACCATCAACGACGCTCCGTGAACGCTACTGTGTTGTTTGCGGAGTTTAATTTTCTAAACAGCCACTCTTAGCGCGCACAATTAACGCCCCGCAGCAACGGTACATACAATACGCTATAGAAACCTCACCCCCCAGCAATACAAAGCGTGGCTCAGAGCCCCAAATTTAAGATCAACTATCAGAAGTACAAGTTTTTTAAAAAATATTATAGTTTAATTGGAAAGGTTATTTTCATAGAAGTATCATGATATAAACATTTTTTTTCTCGCTTTATGCCAAGAGTAGAAATTAAAAGCTTAATATTACGCGAAATGAAGTTGAGTTATAGGCTGTGCAGCTTGCGCGTTCGAGTGGCGATAACAAAAGGGAGCATTGTGTTAGACTCGGCCCTCCTTGGGGGATCAGCCTCTGGCTCAGCGAGCGAAATTTGTTATCAACTATCAGAAATAGCAGTTTTTTAAAAAGTATTTTTAGATAAATAGAAACTTCAGTTTTTTACAATCAACGCTATATGAATTTTATCATCGTACTTAGTGTGATTGGGGTAGAAATGACGTGCTTAATATTACGTTAAATGAGCTTTCAGAAATGTGTTTTCGTCGTATGTTTAAAGACATTAATTCCTAACTTAAGAAGAAACCTCATTGGTTTAAATCGCATTTTATTAAGCGCTCAATATAAAGTATATTGCTTATTCCCGTCCATTGAATGCCGTCAAACAACGATCGCTGGTTCGAATCCCCGTCTTAGCATCCATATTCTCGTTCGTCGTATGTTTAAAGACATTAATTCCTAACTTAAGAAAGAAACCTCATTGGTTTAAATCGCATTTTATTAAGCGCTCAATATAAAGTATATTGCTTATTCCCGTCCATTGAATGCCGTCAAACAACGATCGCTGGTTCGAATCCCCGTCTGAGCATCCATATTCTCGTTCGTCGTATGTTTAAAGACATTAATTCCTAACTTAAGAAAGAAACCTCATTGGTTTAAATCGCATTTTATTAAGCGCTCAATATAAAGTATATTGCCTATTCCCGTCCATTGAATGCCGTCAAACAACGATCGCTGGTTCGAATCCCCGTCTGAGCATCCATATTCTCGTTTTTCTCAAATCACTCCAGGCGAATATAGCCTGGCAAAAGTGCAATAAAATCGACAGCTGGTACTAGGGTGGTGAAGCTGAGGTTGGCTCTGGTTCGAACCCCCGTCTGAGCATCCATATTCTCGTTTTCCTCAAAACACTCCGGGCGAATTACGCATTTGGATTGATACAGGTTGTACTGGTCTGGAACTTAGGACGACGCGGTTTGAAATACCCGTCCGGCCAACCACGTTTCGATTTACAAGATTTTTCCGCAATCGCTCCAGGTGAATGCCGGGGTGGTTCCCGCAAAGGACCATAGTTGAATTCTCTCCCGTTCCTTCGTTCAATCCTCTGTCGCCTGTAAAGATCACGATGTTAGACGACTGAAGAGGCATAACACTCCATACGATGAAACTGGAGTTAGGGAGAACAGTTGGTCACCGCAGTGTTCTAACAAAAGAACAATAGAATCCGAGGTTCCAACACGTCTGCTCGCTGTCCCGTCCGTGGCTGGAGTCCTGCGGTGTTTGTGGCTGTCGCGTTTGACGGCTGCCGCACGGATGCAGCCGCCGAAGGTGCTGCAACCACAGCGACGAGCTGCGCCGCGGCGCCGTGCGGACGCAACGTCACTCCTGCAGCGGGACTCAGCCGCGGCATGTTGCCGCACCGCGGCAACTTGCCGCGGTTCAGCCGCCGCTTGCCGCGGCAGTTGCCTCGGTTCAACCGCCGCTTGCCGCGCGATGTGTGTGTGTGTATAGACAACATGGCCAACCCAACGGCGAACCACGTGGCGGCGCCCGCCCCCACCGCCACAGCATGTACCTGTTATTTTGCCTCGGCATGTACCTGTTATTTGCCTCGGCATGTACCTGTTATTTGCCTCGGCACGCACTGGCAAATACCTCCGCGAATTCCTCGTTCGAAAAAGGAGCGGCATGTCGACATCTGTCCGAAAGTGCAGTTGGTCGTTCAAGTGTCTGGCAACGGCTGCGTCACACCTGGTGCGGCTAGAGGGGGGCGTGGTCAAGGACAATAGGGGTGTAACTGAGGTTAGTCAAGTGGCCCTCAAGTCAAGTGGTTAGTCAAGTGGCCCTCAAGTCAAGTGGGTGGGAGGGAGAGAACAATAGGTGTGAAAATGATTGACAGGTGGGAGGGGGGAGAACAATAGAACAATAGATTGATACAATGTATCCAATTGGAACAATAGCCTAATTAGCATAACAATAGATTGATACAATGTATCTTTTGAGCGCGCTCCGCAAATCCACACTACTGTCATTGTCAAAAGTTATGTAGAGCGCACACCACGCTTTTTTAACATTAAAGTTAATTTTGTAATCAGTGACTTTATACTTTAAGCTTATTCAAAAAAATTAATTTATCCTGAATTGTGGGACGTCCTATCACTATTAAACAAAATGTTTGTATTCAAATATTATTTTTAACCTTTTAGTTCACATTACTACGAAATCGTGATTTTAGTTTTTTAAACTACAATTTTATTTTTAACTTTTTAGTTCTGATAGTTTAAAAAGTATGTTTCTTACTGTTGGCTTTTCTTCTCTCTTTTTCTTTGAGTTGTAGTTTCATTATTAATTATTATTCCCACGAGTAAAATACAATTAAATGGTCAACTCAACAAGAGATCCAATAGCACGGTAAACGAGGAAGGCTACTTTTCTATAATAGTACGAAGTAATAATTCGAATACTTACTATACAACATCACGTTAAGCGACTTCAGACAGAGAAACCTTTCCGGATAGGAGACAGCAGAAGACGATCGTCTACAGCAACCATAGCTCGTAAATCAACCCGGGAAACTGGAGAACGATGATGATGATGATGATGGCTATATTGGGTGGGAAATCTCCGAAGGGTGTGGCCGCCTAATGACGAAGATTTCTCGAATCGCATCTGTGCACTAATGTCGCGGCTGCGTTTGCCTAACTCACTCAGTAATCCCATCAAGTATAGGATACACTGACAACGTGGTGAGAGTGAAATTATTGAATTTTTATCGTTCTTAATAAGTGTGCAAAATTTAAAACGATTCGGACGTCAGGAAGCGGGTAAACACTGAAATGAAAGATTCCATTACATGGCAACCATTTTTCTATTGTTACCGTCAGAGTAACGATAATAGCAGGACGTTGCTAAGAGACTACTGTATTGTCAACGGTTCTTAAAACGTGTGCAAAATTTTTATGTTTTTACTGTCACGTAATCAGAATATCAAGACATAGCTATGAAATTATTGTATTGTAATAAGTTATCAATACATGAGCAAAATATCAAACAACTCGGACTTCTGGAATTGGGTTAAATTATATTGCAAAATTCCACGACATTCAACCATTTTTCTGTTGTTACTGTCAAAGTAATGAGCATAGCAGGATATAGCTATGAAATTATTGTATTGTCACCGGTTCTTAATATGTTGTGCCAATTTCAAACAGCTCGGACATCGGGAGTGGTCAAAATATAGTTGTAAAATTCCGTTACTTCATACATACATTCATACATATATACATACATACATACAAGTCAAGCTAATATAAAGCGTGTAAAAAAGGTCGCAGCGAAATAATTTGGTGGCCTCCAAATTCCATTTGCCCACCCCCCTGAAGCTGAGCATAGGTAGCAGTAGTCAGTGCCGGATCTAGGAGAGCGGCAAACTTATGTAGTGGGTTGTCTTAAAACAAAATTCCAAGTTCGAAAAATTCCTAGATCTACCACTGGCTGTAGTTAAACAGGGGCGGCATAATCGCTGTTGCACAAGGGCGTTCAAACAGCCAGCAGCGGGCCTGGCTGTGCTCTCCACTAAAAAGTCAA
>JARYHS010008074.1:39610307-39638212 GCA_031002005.1 Vandiemenella viatica | reverse complement strand
AAACGTGTTCAGTCCTGTCCTTATGTAAGGCTGTTACGACTGAAAAACTCTGACGCCAGACATACATACCAAGCGGCATTACATTTTATTTGAAAGTACTGAGAAGTAAGGATTCGTTGTCGGAATTATGGAGAACTGTTCTAGTGTTGTGTCAACGTGAGTTAAACATCGTGCTGTTATCGAATTTTTAACTGCTGACAAAGTGATTCCTACTGCGATTCATCGTCGTTTCAAGGCTGTTTATACCGACAATTTGATAGGTCTACTGTAAATCGATTGGCACTAAAATTTGGTGATTGCGAGAATGTAAGGCCATAATTGTATGGACTGGCGGCATGGACTGGGAAGGAATTCGGGCATGGTATTTTGAATGAATACTCGACATTCATCTGGAGTTGGTGGTCGTGGTTTTCTTTTTTTATGGTTCTACGCCTCGTCGACATCGAAGCCTTTAGAGGTGGGAAAGGACAGTGGACGAGGAACGGTGGGAATTCGGCCATGGCAAATGAAGAAATCACCCCGTCATTCGCCTCGAGTTATTTGGGGGAAACCATGGAAAACTCAAATCTGGATGCCCGGACTGGGATTCGAGCCCACTCCCTCCCAAATGCTAGGCCAGATCTTTACCGAATCACGAGGTGTGATAGGACCTGGTGCAAGGATCGGGATCGAATTCAGGCATGGTCTTTTGAAGGAACCAACCCAACAATCACCTGAAGTACGGAGTAATGGCTCGTTTGGTCATTATGACCAGGGTTTTTTATTGCCTGCGCATTCCCCTTCTATGGTGATTGCGAGAATGTAATGGTCATAATTGTATGACTGGCGGCAAGGACTGGGGAGGAATTCGGGCATGGTATTTTTGAATGAATTAACTCGACATTCATCTGGAGTTGGTGGTCGTGGTTTCTTTTTTAGGGTTCCACGCCTCGTCGACATCGAAGCCTTTAGAGGTGGGAAAGGACAGTGGACGAGGAACGGTGGGGAATTCGGCCATGGCAAATGAAGAAAATCATCCCCGTCATTCGCCTCGAGTTATTTGGGGGAAACCATGGAAAACTCAAATCTGGATGCCCGGACTGGGATTCGAGCCCACGCCCTCCCAAATGCTAGGCCAGATCTTTACCGATCACGAGGTGTGATAGGACTGGTGCAAGGATCGCGATCGAATTCAGGCATGGTCTTTTGAAGGAACCAACCCAACATTCACCTGAAGTACGGAATAATGGCTCGTTTGGTCATTATGACCAGGGTTTTTTTATTGCCTTCGCATTCCCCCTCTATGGTGATTGCGAGAATGTAATGGTCATAATAGTATGGACTGGCGGCAAGGACTGGGAAGGAATTCGGGCATGGTATTTTGAATGAATAACTCGACATTCATCTGGAGTTGGTGGTCGTGGTTTTCTTTTTTAGGGTTCTACACCTCGTCGTCGACATCGAAGCCTTTAGAGGTGGGAAAGGACAGTGGACGAGGAACGGTGGGGAATTTGGCCATGTCAAATGAAGAAAATCATCCCCGTCATTCGCCTCGAGTTATTTGGGGAAACCATGGAAAACTCAAATCTGGATGCCCGGACTGGGATTCGAGCCCACGCCCTCCCAAATGCTGGGCCAGATCTTTACCGATCACGAGGTGTGATAGGACTGGTGCAAGGATCGGAATGGAATTCAGGCATTGTCCTTTGAAGGACCCAACCCAACATTCACCTGAAGTACGGAGTAATGGCTCGTTTGGTCATTATGACCAGGGTTTTTTATTGCCTGCGCATTCCGCCTCTATCATAGCCTACTTGAACTTAACAGGGTGTAGAGAACCTACAGTTTAAACTTGAAACCGAACAACGGAAGTGTTAAGGCGTAACTACATTACGACGCAAGTTGTGAAAGATGTGAAGGTCAGGTTGAGGGCTTTTCACTTTCCCGTCAGAGGGCTTAAGCACCGAATGCAGTAATTTCACAAAAAGCATGGAAAGCCGAAATCTTGATGGTCGGGGCAGGGATTCAAACCCACGTCCTCCCGACGCCTTTTTGAAGGAAACACCCCGGCATTCGCTTGGAATGATTTAGGTAAACCATTAAAAACCCAAATCTGGATGCCTGGACGGGGGGTTCGAACCCGCGTCCTCCCGAATGCGAGGCCAGAGAGTTAACCGCTCACCCACCACGCTCAGTATGAGCCGTAAGAATACGCATAAAACTTTGTCCAAAATACTCGCCGTCACAAACGTCTTTCGCCGAACTTAGAAACCCCTCTCAACTCAAACTGCGTGTAGTGCGAGAGTATTAAATGTAGAATTAATAAACGCAAGGACCGCATGCTTCATACATTGGGGGACTTTTTTAGAGTGGATCGTTTCACATATCAATTCAACAATACACGCAGTCACGATCGAGATGACGTCCATAAGTGGGCTATGAATTCGCATTTTATTAAGCGCTCAATATAAAGTATATTGCTTATTCCCGTCCATTGAATGCCGTCAAACAACGATCGCTGGTTCGAATCCCCGTTCCTATCCACAATTGACATTCAGTGTATCGCACTATAAACGTGACTCCATATTTATTTACTTCGCATGCACAGATACTTGTTTGTTATCACTAGCGCGCGATGGATGCCTGGACGGGGATTCGAACCCGCGTCCTCCCGAATGTGAGGCCAGAGAGTTAAGGGTAAACGGTGAGGCCGCGTTTTTACAATAATCACGATATAAAAATAATTTTTGTATCTATTATGCCAAGAGTAGAAATTAAATGTTTAATATTACGTGAAATGGGCTTTCAGAAATGTGTTTTCGTGGTATGTTTAAAGACAATAATTCTTAACTTAAGAAAGAAACCTCATTGGTTTAAATCGCATTTTATTAAGCGCCCAATATAAAGTATATTGCTTATTCCCGTCCATTGAATGCCGTCAAACAACGATCGCTGGTTCGAATCCCCGTCTGAGCATCCATATTCTCGTTCGTCGTATGTTTAAAGACATTAATTCCTAACTTAAGAAAGAAACCTCATTGGTTTAAATCGCATTTTATTAAGCGCTCAATATAAAGTATATTGCTTATTCCCGTCCATTGAATGCCGTCAAACAACGATCGCTGGTTCGAATCTACCGTCTGAGCATCCATATTCTCGTTCGTCGTATGTTTAAAGACATTAATTCCTAACTTAAGAAAGAAACCTCATTGGTTTAAATCGCATTTTATTAAGCGCTCAATATGAAGTATATTGCTTATTTCCGTCCATTGAATGCCGTCAAACAACGATCGCTGGTTCGAATCCCCGTCTGAGCATCCATATTCTCGTTTTTTCCTCAAATCACTCCAGGCGAATATGGACTGGCAAAAGAGCAATAAAATCGACAGCTGTTACTGGGGTGGTGAAGCTAGGGTTACCTCTGGTTCGAACCCCCGTCTGAGCATCCATTGGTTCGAATGCCCCGTCTGAGCTTCCATATTCTCGTTTTCCTGAAATCACTCTAGGCGTATATGGACTGGCAAAAGAGCAATAGAATCGACAGCTGTTACTGGGGTGGTGAAGCTGAGGTTGGCTCTGGTTCGAACCCCCGTCTGAGCATCCATATTCTCGTTTTTCCTAAAATCACTCCAGGCGAATATGGACTGGAAAAGAGCAATAGAATCGACAGCTGGTACTAGGGTGATAAAGCTGGGGTTAGTGTAGGAGATGGGGGAGGGAGGGGGAGGGGAGGAAAAGGGGGCGTGGTCAAGGACAATAGGGGTGTAACTGAGGTTAGTCAAGTGGCCCTCAAGTCAAGTGGTTAGTCAAGTGGCCCTCAAGTCAAGTGGTTAGTCAAGTGGGAGGGGGGAGGGGGAGAACAATAGAATGATACAATGTATCCAATTAGAACAATAGAGGCGGCATCCTTTGTGAGCCTGTTCTCCCAAATTATACCTACTCGTACTATCTTAACGCTATCGCCTTAAACATAACGTATATTCATATCTTTGAAAAGCAGTACGATCTTTCAATTCTTATGAAATTTATTATTTTACGACCCAGTAAGTACTCTCCATCCCATTCACTAGGATGAAATTCATTCTGAATTAAAGGCATTATCAATGGAATCATCGTTTTTTTCTTCACCAAGTTTTCCCAACATTAGGGGTCGGCTGCCTTGATGAGTTTCGTCCACCTTACAGTCCTAATATCACGAGGTCGTTTTTAACTAGATTCTTCCAGCTTATACTAGGTCTTCCTCTGGATCTCTTTCCTCCCACAGGCATCCCAGCCGCGTTCCCGCGATCTCTTGTAACGGGACCGAGCGGGCGGTGTAACGGTTAGCGTTCTCGCCTCGCATTCGGGAGGACGGCGGTTCGAATCCCCGTCCGGGCATCCAGATTTGGGTTTTCCATGCAAATGCCGGGATGCTTCCTTCAAAAGGCCATGGCCGAATTCCTTCCCATTCCTTGCCCCCATCCTTTCCCGTCTCTAAAGACCTCGATGTTAAAAAGAGACGTAAAGCAGTTACAAAAAAAAAAAAAAAATCTTCTAACGTAGGCGAGACGGGACGGGACGAATACTCAACAACACCCCATGGGAATATGACCGCCTCTGCTAGCGGAGAAGATACGCAGCTACCCACTCTGTGTCGGTAAACATCACAGGCGTGTGTGGAGGTGCGCTGTTGTCATCGGTTTGCTGCAGCGCTGCGCACCCCTTTTGTTACTGTAAAGTGCTCTGTGCCAAACGACACTAGGCAACGTGGTGGGGAAGTGGCAGCGAGGTAAGCTAGGGCTAACCTGCGGCGTGCGCTCGTCCCTGCACTTCGGCTAATGAGGTCCCGTCCCGTCTCGCCTCCGTTACTAGAGATCGTGGGAACGCGGCTTAAAGCTTCCTTGATTGGGTCTTCCACTCCACATGGCTTGACCGTACCACCCTAATCTTCCCTCTGATGACTTCACTAATACTAGCCACTCCAGCTATTTTTCTTATCTCTTCAGTTCGAAGTATGTATCTCAGAGATATAGCCAATAGCCACCTTAGTATCCACTTTATCAATGAAATGGTATTATTATATGGCACAGCAAATGTAACGTAAACACGTTTTCTAGATATTTTCTCGCAGCGTTCAAATTCTATTAGATGTAAGTAATTTTAATATTTCTTACGTAGGTACTCGTACAGCATATGGTCCACACTGGAGGTAAAATTTCAAATTTCAGCGTAACTTCGTTTTTTAAATTGATTTGGTCAGAAAAATAGTCTGAAATTAATAACTGGGGAAAGCTGTTCACATCTTTACTTACTGATAAAAAAAAAAAAAATAAGGAAAAATAATAATAGCCCTCTACCGGACGAGATGTAAATGTTACACCCCCACCATGAAGTGTTGGTTTCCCAATATAAAATATTTTTACGATACCTTAAATGCAATATTCGGTTTTGGGCCAAAGAAACTCATAAATTATACAAATATATAGTCTGAAACTTGTTTCGTATAACGACTAGAGGCCTGTGACATCCTGATCCCAGTGCGGAATCAATAGTGTTCTGTTTCTCTTCTGCTACAGAACCCTTGAAAGAATAAAAATAAAAGTGTATGGTGTAAGAATTGCGGCAATTTGCTGCTTAGTGTCCCTTGGCGGAAGTTATGTGCATTAAACCGAAGTTGTGAACTGTCATGTTATTTCGACAATCTGATGTATTCGTGTGTTATGGAGTACGAACAAGGTTTGATCATGATTGCGGGTGGAGAGAGTTGTCACTTGTCAGCGTGGGAGGAAGACGGACTGGCAGTTGCATTGAGTGGATTAACCGCCGTAAATCTCGCGCGTCGAACAGTCAATGCGTGTAGAGCTACCTGAGATTGGAATCCAACTTTTATGTGGCGGGAAGAAACTCGACTAAATGTGGTTGATGCCTGGTGAACAGCACGCAACCCTCGAAATGTAAATGTGTTTCCTATACTTCATACGTAAGGAGTTCTTAACATACTGCCTATCCTGTTATTTACTTTCTTATGCATTCTGTTCAAAAAGCCCCTATAGATTTCTAAAATAACACGGCAGTCCATAAATGAATGTGTATACACCTTGATTCCACTTTAGAGTCAAATCTTTGTGCCGGAAGGTAGAGGAAGAATTATGCTAACCTTTTATGGCAGAAAGCAGTAAAATTCAATTGTTAGAAATATAGTGCCAGAGAAAGACGTCAGATTTAATTTGACTGGAAAATTTCATTTCTGGAATTTCACTGATAACGTAAAACTCAGTGTTCAGGATAGAGTGAAAAGATAGAAGAGAAGTAGTGGCGCATGTAATCCACATGCGCGATTATGCGGAGATTAAACGAGAGCTGCTGATTTGCAGTAGAGAAAGAAATTGAGCTTCTCATGGGTCGACAGTTAACTGTTGCGTTTGTATGTCCTCGTTGAGTTAAACATATTAATCTTTTGTCAAACGATGGTTTACTGTTGTATGGAAACATAACAAAATGTTCTGAGAGAGATACCGCCTAGCAATATTCTTATCTGTTACTTTTTATGGTAAAATGTAATCAGTAAAGTTGCCCCTAAAAAGGTTTGACGGATATTTCAAGTGAATTTATTCTGTCAAATTACTCAGGAGTGATATAGATTTTGTGCCGTGAAAGCAATCCAGTAAGTGCTCGAATAACAAATACATCGTTTATAGAACTCCACAGCCAAAATGGCAAGGAGGGTTATCCTTATAATTCTGCTCTCTGGTTCTGAAGACAAAAGAAATGAAATTATTTAATTTTATTTTGTCGTGTACGTTATTGAGTGTGATATCGCTGAACAGATATTAAAAAATTCAGTGTGTTAGGTATCTTGTTTTATTAATAAAATAATGAGTCCAATCAGATTCAGATTCAAATTTGTTTGTTTTTTTTTTCCTTTAAAACATCAAACTCCAAAGATAATAGGTGGAAACGTAAAAACATGCTCCAGTGATTGTAACAAACAAACTTGAATACAACTCTTTGAATACTGAATACTTAGAACTGTAAACTCGTCTCTGTCGATCGCTTATATAAGATTTCACAGAAAATTCCAGAATAATTCAAAGACTTCCGACTGACGTTTCGTAAATTCTAACAATACTTAAACAATTAAAATCACATCGTTCACAATCATTGTGGAACACACAGAAACGAAAATTAAAGATATTTATACACATAACTACCCACAAAAATCAGTCCAAACTGTAACAAATTGTCCTCTAAGCATCTTAGCTCACTTATATATACAGGGTGTTACAAAAAGGTACGGCCAAACTTTCAGGAAACATTCCTCACACACAAGCAAGGAAAATATGTTAGGTGGACATGTGTCCGGAAACGCTTACTTTCCATGTTAGAGCTCATTTTATTACTTCTCTTCAAATCACATTAAACATGGAATGGAAACGCACAGCAGCAGAACGTACCAGCGTGACTTCAAACACTTTGTTACAGGAAATGTTCAAAATGTCCTCCGTTAGCGAGGATACATGCATCCACCCTCCGTCGCATGGAATCCCTGATGCGCTGATGCAGCCCTGAAGAATGGCGTATTGTATCACAGCCGTCCACAATACGAGCACGAAGAGTCTCTACATTTGGTACCGGGGTTGCGTAGACAAGGGCTTTCAAATGCCCCCATAAATGGAAGTCAAGAGGGTTGAGGTCAGGAGAGCGTGGGGGCCATGGAATTGGTCCGCCTCTACCAACTAAAATGAGCTCTAACATGGAAAGTAAGCGTTTCCGGACACATGTCCACATAACATATTTTCTTTGTTTGTGTGTGAGGAATGTTTCCTGAAAGTTTGGCAGTACCTTTTTGTAACACCCTGTATATATACAGTATATATAAAACCAAATTCACTCAACTCCCAGCATAATACAAATAATTCTTAAAATACAATGTCATTAAAGGCCATTATAAGTGCTTTTTAATGAAATTTTTGTTTAGGTGTGTATTTTAAGAAGACTGGGCCCTCTCTAATTAGCCAAAGATAAAACTAGGAAATATGAAAATGTTAAGGATGTTGCAAGTTTAAAAACATAGGACGGATATTTTATGAATTATTCATATTATTCTATTGCCGACAAACTTAATATCGTGACCTGTGGATGATGTGATAGGAGGAGGTAGGATATTCATGAACTGAAAATATTTCATATGAAACATGTTGACTGCTGACCATAGTTAATGTATGATGCGATTTAGCGTGCTTACATTGTTACTTTTTTGGTACGAATGGTCCACACGTTACTTAATAAACATAGTTGAATATTGTATTATCACTATTCACTATTTTAAGTATTGGATAAGTCGAATGAAGTGTTGTGTGTCTACTAGATCCGATAAAATATTATAATGGAATCCTAATAGTTGGGCAAGTAAAATTCTCTGATATTGCTAATATGAGTTAGCGCGGAAGTTGTGTAAGCGATGTTTACTTTATTCGTCGTGTTACTACTGATAGATTTTGTACCGAGCGTAGTGGCTAAGCGGTTAACGCTCTGGCCTCGCATTCGGTAGACGCAGGTTCGAATCCCCGTCGGGGCATTAAAAAAAAAAAATCTGTTTAGCTAAGCAAACGTGGAAAAATGAATTGCTAGAAAATCGTCTGTTATGTGTTACTTAAAACATTAATTATTGGTTGTTTTTTGTTTAGTTATATTCCGTCGATATAGATGTTTTCTTATATTATCTTTCCAGAGATATTTCTGTTACAGTAAACTAAGAAATATGTACCATATTACATCATTTGTGATGTTATGAACGTTATTTTATAACAATTGTATTTAGCTAAGCAACTGTTGTGAAATGAACTTCCAGCACACTGCTTTGGTTGGTTCTCTTTTCACTTTCTTATGGCGTACTTTGACATTTTCAGTTTCAAAGTACAAAATCTTTAATCGATCGCGACATATCATTAAATCGATCATAGTAGCATATTTCATAGGAACAGGGACACTTGTCTAATGCCACTTGGAGTCCTGGGATTCGACGTTCATCGATACCTGATCCAATTTCATGACCTCGAAAGGCTTTCTATACGTCGGCTCTCATGTTCAATCTAGAGAAGAGATCTTTGCGCATTCACAAGGATTTACTTCAGTTTTCCCTTTGTTATGCTTCTACTTTATATCCATTTTCAAAGTCTCACGATTTTTTTTCGAAATTTATGAAACGGTTCTGTCGGTAAACCTCTGCTAGAAGTCATTTTTATCATTCTTAACTTTTACTTACTTGGTATATTACACATAAATTACTGATCCAAACCGTCTTTCGTTACAAACACAATAATTCTGGAGTCTTCTACCAAAGAGAATACATTTTACATCCTATGTTATGCATTGGTTGAAGTCTGATGTGGTGTCCCTCGTCATATTTTACATCAATAGTAATTCCTTAAATCCGAAACATAAAATTATCCTCCACCTTTCTTTCTCTCGTCTAGACATTCATCAACTTCTTGCCCAATATTAATCACTTCGTAAGCTATCCTGACATTGGTAGCCAAATGCAAGCTACCAATCATCCTGGAAATGGTCAGCCAGTTATGAGCTAACAACTCCGCTAGTGGATTAAGGCGTGTCATTTAGACGAGAATAGCCCAATTCTCTTCTTTCAGTAAATGCAAGCCGTTAGCTCGGATAGTTTTAATTATGTTTTTCTGGCATATAACCCCCAGGCAATGGGGAATTATTACAACGTCTAGAAATAATGATAATAATAAAATTAGTACATTTCACATGGTATTTCAGCTCACGCCATACAACCTACTACAGGTGGAGCGACACATACACTGTCCCACGCTATGCTATAGTGAACGGGCGTCCTTCGCAGCGTTCCGGAGCTTTTTGGCATTGAAACGTCAGCTGCACGGTGGATCACTTCAGTGAAATGATCCACCTTCTGTTGTATACTCTCACGGTATTGGAGACAACAATCACTGGCCACCGCGGCTGTGATGGCCAGCCTCAAATGTTGTTACTTAAATATAACAATAACACACCTTTTACTAAACAACCTACAATCTGTTGAAACCCAATAATTATATTTATTTTGTTACAAACATTACTTTAATTATTCAGGATACTTCAAATTAATAAATGTTAGATAACTGAATAATAATGATAATAATAGTAAATTGATAATAAAAAACGACTGTGGTTTAGTGATAATGTTACAACTTCAAGTTTCACTTACAATACATCTTTAATCTGTAGCCTTACATACATTACACTGCACCCATCTTATATTTTTATAGAATTCTATATCTCTTCTTGCCCACAGCATTAAAAATCTTTTTATAACTCGTCTTTCTGAGAACTTAAGGTCGAAGTATACAATATAACAGATTTTGCAGGTCTGCTATTGCCGTTCATATCGTCTGTTGTTCTCCTTGTTATCGGTTCTCCTGTCACCCACTTTATTTCTTGTTGTTAAGTATGATCCAAAACCGTACTATTATTATTGGTATTTGTGAGATGTTATATATATATAGTAATTATATTTACATTAATATATACATTTGCAAGTTGGCGTGATGAATGTCCTTCATACGGTCTTAAATTGTCCGCCGTAGTGTATTTGATAAGAAATTATTTTCCCTCAAGACACATGAGAAACGAGTGGCGTCCGCTATTTAATAATTCGTAGTTTCGTCATTCAACCAATCACGTCCCTTCCAGGCATTGTGCGGAAAGGGCGGCATCACTCTCCCGAAATTTTCTCTGCTTAACGTTCTGCTCTGTTATTTTGGAGTAGTAGACATTTCTGACAGGATACTTTTCAGGTTGCTAGTAGTTCTGGGAAGCTACCCAACACTTACTTGGGAGACATAGTAATGGCAAAATAAAAATACAAGCATAGACCGAGGGTGGTGGGTGAACGGTTAACGTTCTGGCCTCGCATTCGGGAGGACGCCGGTTCGAATCCCCGTCCGGGCATCCAGATTTGGGTTTCCATGGTTTACCCAAATCACTCCAGGCGAATGCCGGGATTCTTCCTTCAAAGGCCATGGGCGAATTCCTTCCCGTTCCTTGTCCCCAATCCCATCCCGCCTCTAATGACCTCGACGTTAACGAGGCGTAAAGCCATAAGTAAAAACAAAAAACAAAAAAAAAACAAAAAAAAAAAAAAACAAAAAAAAAACGAAAAACAAAAACAAAAAAAAAAAACAAAAAAAAAAACACTCAGCAAGAAGTTCATAGTTCGTGGTAGATCGCAGAACTATATAAACATCCAGTGAGATGTTTGACTGTCAGTTTTATCATTTAAATGTTCACGAATTGCGGCGGAGTGTAGTCGCACGTGGGGTGATTATTATTACCTTGCCGCGCCGCTCCCATTGCGGCGTGCCGGCACTTGCTATTCAGCGCGTGCGAGTCATAGCCGTTAATGAGAGCCGCCTGTGGTGTGTTGCAGCGACGCTCAGCCTCACCGTGGCCGTGCTCGTGTGCGCCAGCTGCGGTGTCGTCGCCTCCGCGCTGCTCTTCTACGGACTCTACACGGTGAGTAGGACACCACTCAACCTAACCCAGCACGGGTATTATTATAATAGCTTATACTCTGTTCACGCTCAACGTGCGGCTCAAGGTCATGTGCCCATTGCCCCTCTCCTCACCTCACCATCCCCTCCCGTTGCCCACACCAGTCCGGCAGGCGAATAGCAAATTTGTCAGCAGGCACTCTCTCCCCCTTCGCATGTAGAGGTAAGGACAGTGGAGTGGGGCTAGAGCAGAGTGACCTTGAGCCGCCTCTGTTAATTGAACACACTATAATTGGTTGGGTCATATGCCCAACAAGCAGAGATTATAATTCATAGTGCTTTTATCCGGCAACAAATCGTATACACCATTATAAAATCTCGTGATTTGCATAACAAGTATGAAGAGGAAACAATTTTAGTAAATATTTTTTTTTTTTAATCATCTGAGCTCAATTAGACTATAATTTTGATCAGCTAATTTTTTGCTGTAAATTTATACATATGACTTGCAAATTTCATAAAATAAATAACAGCTCAATTTTTAAAAATCTTCTTTTATGTTTTTACAAGATAACTTTCCAATTAGTAATTCAACTTAGCGCAGAGTTTAATATATATATATGTGTGTGTGTGTGTGTGTGTGTGTGTCGGAAGCAGAGTGCTAAACTGCAAGCCACTCCAAAATTCGTACCAATATTTACACATTTCGATGTCGTTTCGTATCACTCTTGATGTCTCGATGCTCCGCCAACTATACGCGGACCTCTGTAAGGGAAATTAACCATACTTCACTCCTTCACCATATCTAGTAATTTAAATGATTAATTGAAACAGCACAACCTGTGTTAGATAGTTATACAAAAACTAATTTATTGACTAATAATCCTACGGTCAGTTAATTGACACAACCCTGTTACATAAGACAATGATAATTACAATTAGCAATAAACAAAATTTAAATCCTTTTACAACCAATTTAGCAGATCTTTTACTGATAATTGTTGTCTTCAATTAACAGAGAGTTCAAAATTCAGACAGAAACAGCTTACATAAAAACCCATTTAAGAAATATGTACTCGGAAGTCATTATATAATTAGAACATTAGGAAAAGTTGTCATGTAGGAACGTTGTATTAAATTGACGATGCTTTAATTTAAATTTAATTTAATTGCAATGGAGCACACGCTCCGGTGTCAATTTTCCTACACACCCAACTTCCCGTTATCCTTCACTCACCTACATTTGCCCTCTACAAATATTAACTTTAAATCAATTTGATCTCCCTTGTCCATTTCATCTGAAATATCTTGCATATATCCCACCGACTGAGATTCGCATAAATATCCTTGCCTGAACCCATGTTGCCTACTTGAAAACCACTTACGTTCCTCACATATTTTTCTGATGTGGTTGCATATCAATCTTTCCATTAATTTACCTACCACTGAAGTCAAACTGATTGGCCTGTAATTTTCGACTCTATTTCTCACCCCTCCTTTATGTACCGGTACTACTATAGCACTTTTCTAGTCTTGTGGTAAGCAGCAAGTATCCAGACTCAATTTAAATAATATATTAAGATAAGGTACAATGTCACACCTGGCTATCTTTAAGATATCTGTAGTAATATTATTTGCACCAGCCCCCTTATGTGTTTTCAGCTTGCTTATTTCCTCAGGATTAATTTCAAATTTTTAGTATCTTCATTTCTAATCGTATTGTTAAGCTCGTTCTTCGGATTAGACCTTCCCGTTTCTGATTCATTGTCCCTAATGCTCTCACTAAACCAGTTACTTAAAATCTCTGCCCTTTTCAAATCCTCAGTAACTACTTCTCCATCCTTATCTATGAGCATCTCTACACCCTCGCTTCCCTTCAGTTTCCTGATATAGCCATAGAAATTTCTAGATGCATCAGTCAGTGGTCCTCCTGCACTGATAATACTCTTCATAAACCCATCTTTAGCCACTTTCTTTGCTGTTATTAAGTCCTTGTTTAGTTGTTTGAAATATTCCCTACTATCCTGTTGTCTCTTAACTCTGTTATGTTCTCTTCGTACCAACCTCTTTAACCTCCTCACTTCCCTATTATAGTACACAGGTTCTCTACTTCTCTTTATTTTCTGCTTTGGAATGAATTTTTCTTCCCCATTTCTTATTATCTCCTTGAACTCTTCTCACCTTGACTCTACTGTACTTGTGCCTTTTGGTGAAACGTTCTCTGAAATATCTCTTCAAATTTGAAATCTGTGCCTTTTTATAATTGTACCTATTTGCCCCTTCAGTTTTGGCTGCTGGTTCACTGAATCCTCTAATATCCATCAGAACTGCGTCATGATCACTTATTCCTTACGTTACTTGACACCCCACGAGGTTATCATCGGGCTTTATTAGGAATATATCCAAAATATTTTGCCCCCTAGTGTTTTGCTCTACCACTTGTGTAAATCCTCCTTCCCTTATTAAGGTATTTGTAGATCTTTGTTCCCGGGTGTTATTAATCTTATTTCCTTCCCAGTTAACACCTGGGAAATTCAAATCCCCACCAATAATGGCCATTCTATTCTCACCTCTTAAATCTGAGTATGAATTTAATTTCTCTCCAAGAGCCTCATCTTCCACTGCGGTAAGCAGCCAACACCCTGATTTTTTCTTTTTTACCCCTAGTAACTAGTAACTCATGGTCTTGATCTATGAATGCCAGTGAACTGTGGTAGTTTTTGCTAACTAGTATGAAGACTCCTCCACCAATTGCTCCTCTATCTCTGCGGTACACTCTGTAACCATCAGGAAAAACCTCACTGTCTAGTACGTCTTCTTTTAACCAACTCTCTACCCCAATTATTAGTTGTATGTCCCTCATTAATATACTCCACACTGCTACACATGTACAGTGTTTGCTAATGTTTTCCATGCTGGAAACATCGTTTGATTAATACTGATCTTTCCAACAAATCGTCATTTATTTGTAGCCACCGTCTCCGCTAAAAACCTGCTGTTGGAAGTTGCAATAAGCGGAGAACCTAATACAGTATTCTCGTAATTGAGTATGAAATTCGTATCGGATGCCTCCAGTTTTGTCCTATGAACCTAAGTTTTATATTCCATTATTATATTAAAATATTTCATCCCACTGCTATGCAGATAAAAAAAAAGTCTACTTTCAGAAAAATAAGTCCCTTAAGATTGGAATGTCACTTTATTCTGTCAACCAGATTTGGCAGAAATTTGTTTGATGCAAAGATTCCAACAAAATATATAAAACGTAACTTTGACACACAATTCTCTTCTATATTTGTGCTGTTCCTCAATAAATTTTTTTAAGAAATTCAACATTAGTACTGCTTTAACAGTAATCAATTTAGTCTAATTGATGTCTTACACCAAACCTGCAATTGGAAATTTTCGGATTTAAATGTCTAATTTTAATGTAAAGAAAAATATTTATGCGCAAAAATCCATTTTCGATTTTGTATTCTCTCCTCAGCCATGGCACTATCGAAATAGCTGAACTTCATTCATAGCGTTTGCACACTATTAATATTTTCTTTGATTTCAAGAAATCAGGGTTAGTAAAATTACATAGAGGCGTATGTTAGTAGTATCCGCTATATATCAATCTAATAGCCAAATACAACAAAAATAAGGGATTCCTCAGAATTCCACGGCCATCTTTGGTCATGATTAATTGACTTTCGGGTTTTGACGCGTTGTTTATTTCATTACCTAAGCTTTCGGCTGGTATCCTCCAGCCTTCGTCAGAGATACTGTTTATGTTGGCATAGCAACGAGCGCCAAGCATCGCAGAGTAAGAGCCCGCTATCTTCGTTGATGTTGTTGGTATTTTTTTAAATCTCTGCTGCCTCTTTCACCCTTCGGGGCCACCACTGGTCTTCTCTCCACAGTAGCCTCGTTTCTTGAAATTTTACTTCATGCCCGGTATTAATAGCATGGCGGAATACGGCGGATTTGTCGCTGTTGTTATATTTGTAGTGGCGGATATGCTCTTTAAGGGGCCCTACAGACGACCTGATTTGGTCAGCCTGACCAAATCAGCCGTAAAATCAGGTCTCGCATCCACACGAGGCCTGATCTGCAGTCTGCTTCAGCCTGTCGGCGTAGACGCACGGTGACGTGCCGCCTGTTTTATTGAAACAACAAACATTCATTTGTTGTTTCAATAAACTGGTGTTAACTGATAATTAAAAAAACAAAAGATTAAGGTCTAAGAATAGCTTAAGGAAAGGAATGAAATTAGCCACGTGAAATTAATTATAAAACTCGACACTAATGATTCGCCGAGCAGTTAAATTTAGTAAAATCTCTGATCACAAGGCAAGTTACCATAATGAGAAGATAATATGTAACTGCGCAAGAATTATTAACTGCAACTTTTTAAATATTTAGCAACGAGTAGAGAGTGTGCTAATCTCAAGTTCAGTAGTGCTATATCTGCACAATTACTATCGCAAATAATACCAAAAACATGTGAAGCTATTTGTATGGTTTTAAAAATCTGTATACCCAGATAAAAAACTCCATTTTTAACTGGAACTATTTAATTAAATATGACAAGAAAAACTTATTTTTTTATTTTCATGAGAATAATTTTCAATTTTGTTAATTACATTATTAATTTGAATCATTTTTCCAAGATTAAAAATTCTTTCAAAACGGACTGTTACCATCACAGCATTTGGTTGTTCGGAATATTTTGCCGGAAAAATTATTATGTTCATTAATAGACGTTTGATACCTAAAACAGAATATTAATGCTCAAATGTAACCAGACAATATGAGACAACGTGGAAATTTAATTACGGTGGCTCAATGTACGACAGGATATAGTTATTTTAAAGCCAAGGAGATGAGGATCACTATTTTACAATTATAAGGGTATATTTAGCCTTGTACTGTTAACACAAATTATGAGTTAGTTTACATGCATTCCTACACCACCGGACGTGTATCAGATGGAGACATATTAAAATGCACAAAGTTTTATAATAAGTTTATTGTAGATGACCTGACTCTGCATCAAGCGTCATTGTTGCTTTGAAGAAATACCTTGGCTCCATATGTTTCCACTGACGAGAATGCATTTGTTCAGAATGAAAATTTCTTAAAACCATACAAACGGAACAGTAAAACACATGAAATGAGAAGTTTTAATTACAGACTTCCCAGAGCTAGAAGGGTCGTGGAAAACATTTTCGGCTTTCTGGCATCACGTTTCCAAGTATTCCATATATTCAAAATGTTGATAAAATAATAATGGCCAGTTATCTATTACATAATTATTTCGGTGAATTGCTGCCTGGCATCTCCACTTTTGTGTAGTTTGTCGGAAATATCCCACCAATACCGATAATCTTTGTACATTTATTAAAATTCCATTAACGCCATCCATTCAGTGAGAACATTCTTCTCTCTGGTGTCACATATAGATGTTTACTGTTCGAGGGTCTCGGAGCGACTGGGGCGAAATCAGCCTGATTAAATCATGTCACGCTATACACGACCTGATCTGGTCAGACCCCGACCAGATCGGCCGACTCTGCCACCCGACAAGGATTTATCAGGCGACAAGCCTACACACCTCACGATATTGCTCCTGATCTGACCGTATCAGGCGTCAGATCAGGTCGTGTGTAGGGGGTTTAAGTCTCTCCGCCACAGTGCGACCTGTCTCGCCGATATAAACACTGCCACAGCTGCAGGGGATTTCGTAAACACCCATAAGCTGGTGTGGGTGTAATTTGTCTTTTACCTTTGTCAGTGACTGACCAAGTTTGCAGTTAGCCTTATATACTATTCGCACCTCCACCCGCTTTAACAATCCCCTGCAGTTGTGGCAGTGTTTATATCGGCGAGACAGGTCGCACTGTGGCGGAGAGACTTAAAGAATATATCCGCCACTACAAATATAACAACAGCGACAAATCCGCCGTAGTCCGCCATGCTATTAATACCGGGCATGAAGTAAAATTTCAAGAAACGAGGCTACTGTGGAGAGAAGACCAGTGGTAGCCCCGACGGGTGAAAGAGGCAGCAGAAATTTTAAAAAACACCAACAACATCAACGAAGATAGCGGCCTCTTACTCTGTGATGCTTGGCGCTCGTTGCTATGTCAACATAAACAGTATCTCTGACGAAGGCTGGAGGATACCAGCCGAAAGCTTAGGTAATGAAATAAACAACGCGGCAAAACCCGAAAGTCAATTAATCATGAAAAATAAGGGAGTTTGACAAAAGATTTTAAAAAATGAGGATTTGCTTTCTGCCGTAGTCCATGGCGGAGCATGGTGCGCTGAATGAAAACAAGTAGATTTTACATTATCAATCAAAAAAAAAATAAAAAAAATTGGTTTAATTCGTATAAATAAAAAAAGGAGATTTTGAAAGAATAGGATTCAGGTTTTCACGGTGCGATTTGGGGAAAATATGGAAAACGCAGATCAGGATTGTTCCATAGTTTGAAAGGTGCACCATTTAAATTACCATAGAAATCCACCTTACAGGAGTAACTACCTGCAATGTGTCTACGAAGTCTGGTTTACCGGGTAATGGAATAAGCTCCATAGTTTACTTATGTTCCTGCTGTGGTAGCTTATCACTAGGGATTGCAATCCAGCAAAGCGGGATCCCGCATCATTAGACAGTACGGTGGATCCCGCACAAAATTAAGCGGATCCGCAATCCGCAAAATCCGGCGGAAACGCGTGTCAGTCTGCGTGACTCGCTGCCCCACTCGGTCTCTGTTGGATATTTTGCACTGTTTGCCTGTACCCTTCCAGTTGGCATTTGACCCATGTGAACACGCGTTTGTTTTTGTCAACCTACGTCATTCGTAAGTAAATACACTTTTACGTATTCATCAAAACTTACGTTTGTTTCGAGTACACATTTCTGTAATTTGAGTTATGGTGCGTATTTAGTACGATTTTCTAACTATAATTATTTTTTAAGTGTCGCACACGTTATCTGAACAACAGGGTTACAGCTTTTTATTCACGGTTTCATTACTCCCATTTTCTTTATTTGCAGATAAAGTAATTGTGACAATTTCCTAATTTGCGGCTGAAAATTTGATTATTCGTTGATATGAAACTAATGTTATCGTAATTTTAACGATCGCTTACCTATTTATTTAACAGCTATCAAACGGAAATTGTATATCCTTTGAGTTATTGTTGTTTTGGCCGCTGCCTCAATGCGTTTCTTTGACGAAAGCCACCTGCTTACATGTGCCGCTCAGGCTTTCGATTAATCCCTCTTCTCCTTGTTATTATTTCGATTAAAGGTAAAAAAAGTTATAATGAAATTTTCACCGGTGTATCGACGAATTGTGTTGTAGGAACACCATACTTCGACGGCTGCCTCCGCCGTCTTCCTCACGTGTGTAATTTCGTGTGTTTGCAATGAAATCCGGAGATACACCCTATGAGGACTTCACTACTATCATTCGCCGAGAAAGTTTCCTTTCTTACTAAAAAAAATAATAATTTCCACTCTAAAAATGTCGTTACGGCACAAAGTAAATCTGAAATACTTGACAGTTTAAGTGTCGGTGAGTAATTTCTTTTAATAACATTGAGTCAACTGTTATATCAATCAAGGAATCAGGAGATATAATAATGAATCACGCAAAAGAAAAGGCCAAGTCTCGTGCTTATGCAGTGACAAAAAGTTATGAGATCTTGTTCTGAGCCAAGTCTATACTTTACAGAGTATATTCACTTCACTTTGTGAAATGGAATGCTTTTCTCGATGTTATGGAACGTTTATTTAGAATTAAAAAAAAAAAAATCTCTGGTAACTTGGCCATTAAGCAAACTATATTTTTAAAGTTATGTGATGTATTGTAAGGCACATAATATGACCTAAGACTCAACATTTTCCATTTTTATTATATATTTAAAAATTGGTTTAGATAAAAAAAAAAAATGTAAAATTTCGAAATACACTTAGGACACGCTAAAAAGTTTTGATGTCATTTTGCCAATCAAAATATTGTTAAATGTTGATTTTAATAATTTAACATTAAAAATTATTTATTAATTTAATTATTATTTAATTTATTAACGTTTTAAGTAACTATGTATTAAATGTATGCGTTAAAAAAACTGTTTGTACCAATCCCGCACGGATCCCGTGGGATTGAAAACACTGGGGGATTGCAATCCTTACTTATCACCTATACCATCAGCATGTATACGAATGTTGTCCTTGACATTACTTGCTTTCACTTCAGAATAATTATAATTTTTTTCGGGATTTGTTGTTTAACAATTGCTTTTCCTATAGATGTACTGTTTGGTCGAGTGTGGAGGCGTATAAGAATAACAACAATCACCACGTCAGATACATTGGCGTTGTAAGCCCGTGACCGCTACTTCATATCCTCACGGATCTAGGATACTTCTAGATTTTAGATTATGACAGTTTGACCTGATCTGGCCAAATACTAACTTGACGCGTGTTTCAACTTTAGGGTGAATAAAATATCTTGAGCTTGAAGAACACAGAAATATTACTATACTGACAGAGACGATCGCACTAAGGTATAATTTTTTCACCCCAACTGGTTGAAATAGAAACTTATACAGGGCGTTCGCCGGGAAACGCTACCCTCCCAGACTGTTGCCGTCGGCAACTTGCTGGGACAGTGGGACCAGCAACTCCCGCCACACGGCGGCGTGAATCACCGCACTGTTTAACACCTCCGCTGCCCCAACAGTGTTGTGAATAAACGTTTCTTTGCGGTTTGGCTGGTTTGGGGCTTCATACTCTTACTAATATGTACCGTGTTTGAGTGTGAGTAAAATTATGGTACAGTTTGCAACAAAGAATATTTCTCTACGATACATATGTGAAGAAGAAGTCGTTTAAAAAGTGTCGCAGTAAATTTCGTCGCGAATATCCTGGCGCTTTACTGCCAGCTAAATCAACAACTCTGCGTCTGGTTAAAAAAGTAAGAGAAACGGGTTCATTTTTTAACAAAAAGAGACTGTCGGTCAACCGTATTCTCACAGAGGAGAAAATTGACGATATCGCATTTCGACTAGAACAGTCACCCAAAAAATCATTAAGTCAGTTAGGGCACCAGGCAGGCGTATCTAAGACGTCAGCTTGGAAAGTAACAAAGCTAGTTCACTTAAAGCCGTACAAAACAATTGTGACGCATAAAATTACAGAAATAGACCAGGGGGCCCAGGATTAGATTTTGCAACTGGTACCTGCAGGGTGTCCACGATGGCACTGTTGATCCGCAACAGACGTCACATTTAAATGCGTAGCACATACAAGTTTATGAAGCGTAATTATTATGAAATAGTCCGCGGCCGACGGTCGAACAATGCCGGAAGCTGACCGCTCGCTCGCCGGGAGCAGTTTCTTCCTTGTAGCGCTAACAGTGGGTAGCGTTTCCCGGCGAACGCCCTGTATTTGATCCTAACGCATCACTCTCCAAATTTTAAGAATTTCTTTTAAAACGGAGTGCGCAATTGCTTTGAAAGAATCTCGTTATTTTTAACTGAGGCTGGCAAAACACTCATAACGTAATCGTTGGTCAACGTGTTCGTAACGGCCACAGAACGTAATACAGATTCCAGATTATTAAGCAGTTGAGCAACTCCGAAGAAATTAATTGCCAGAATGTTCGATTAGGTAGCATACCTGGTCTGATGTCCTCTTTATATAACCCAATATCTCACGCACAGCGTGAACAAAAACAATTAACAAAAGTGATCAGTGAAATACGTAAAGAAAAACAAACAAATAAACCGTAATGTATAAACTTTGGTCAAGCAGAAACATTAGCAAAAGCTTTAATTAAAATTGAAATTTAGCCTAGGCCGGAATGACAACTTGTATTCGTAGTTACAGCAGAGACCATGAGAAACTTCAGTTTTTTTAAAGAAGTTTTCTATGTTGCTTTCATTAACGACATGTTACTGAAAAGTAGTTCCACGGTTTTATAGCAGTAAAGTTTTTCCATATAATTTGAGTATGAAATGCTACGAAAATCAAACTTAATTAATATATTCTGACACTTAATTTCATATCAGATTCTTATCTGTTAAATCGTGTACATAACCTTAAATTTCTTCTAATAATATCTCTGGTCACTGTTAATTTGCGAGTGAAAGCTGGCTCGTTAAGTCAGCCATTAACTGTAGAGGTGAGTGAGTGCTTGAACTTAGGAAGTTGTATAGAAAGTAGTTTATCAAGATATCCCAGTTATTCTCAAGATTTCGGTTGCTGGAACACATGCAGTGCACTCAGTGAGTAAACTAGTTAGAGAGTCTGAACTTAGTCTCGCTTGAGTTCAACTTCCCGCGCCATGGAACAGTGTCTCCGCTGCTCCGCATTTTCTACCTTGTTGCTGCTGCGGAACTCGATTCAGTGGTCCAGAGGCCATCTGCCGGGTCCCAGTAGCGCCATAAAGCTCTTCACCCCAGCACTTTCGTTTGTGAAGCTCCATTTACATTCATAGAAATTGAAAACGAGACAGCCGGGGACTCGGGAGTCGGCCGGAATATCTGCCCGGCGAGATGTATCGGCACAGGCAACACAGTTATATGGCACACGCTCAGATACAGTAACACATAAATAGTAATACGCTCATACCGAACACTCATTCTAAACAGACCGGCGAACGAAATACACGTGCACTTTAATTAAACGCGTTGAACCTGGAGACTGTACGTAAGCCGAATAGCACGGATAACTTCGGCGAGTCTCCATAGTGCCAGATAGTCTTGTGTAGTTCGTGAACGAACTAGTTCGGAAGAGCGCTCCCACGAGCGAACTACGCGAACTAGTTCCCAGAACTCTCGCTCCTTAGTTCGTTAGTTCGTTCGATCCTTTCCCGGAGACCAACTTCTGTTTCAGTTTATTATCTAAAAGGTAAAACAGTTCGCTGTGGACACATTTCACTGAAGAGACAAATATAAAAATAAAATGAAAAAATCTAACTGTTAAACATTAATAATTATTGCAGAAGTCAAAAACTGAAAATTAACATGGAATGTGAAAACAACACACTTTGATCCCAATAACACTTAAATCAGTAACCACAACTATTATAACAAAGATCTCTAGCATGAAGTAGTGCTAGCAAAGCGAGCGAACGAGCTGTATTTCTGAAATTCCAGAGCGGAGCAACCTAGTTCGCGAACTAAACACAGCGCTACCGGTCGTGAACTAACTGAGCGGTATAGTTCGCGAACTAAACACAGCGCTACCGGTCGTGAACTAAACACAGCGGAACAGTTCGTGAACTAAATTGAGCGCTACCGCTCGCGAACTAATTGAGCGGTATAATTCGCGAACTAAACACAGCGCTACCGTTCGCGAACTAAACTGAGCGGTATCGTTCGCGAACTAAACTGAGCGGTACCGTTCGCGAACTATCACCATTCGCCGCTAGGATTACCAACATTTTTTCGGTTAATGGTAGAATGTTTTTTTAGAATAAGCTATAAAAATATAGTACCCTTCAAAAATATAACATTTTACGAAAGAGTAGAAAAGGACAAAGGATATGTTTTTTTTACTATTTTATTTTTTAAGCTATATTTTTTTTGCACTTCTTGCATCTTTAACAATTTTCTGTCTACAGTAAAATTGTAATATGCTTTATCGCTTTCAGTTGTTAAATTAATGTCGATCAAAAGCTTATTTTTTACTAATGAAATACTGCTCTTACTGTACTTCTACCTAGATTTCGTGTAATATTGTTATTTCAGAGTAAACTTCGTTAACTTTGATACTCATTTTCTCTCATAAATTTAGAACCTCTAATATTGTCTCACAGCCATCAAATGAAACTTCGTGTTTTAAATTTAATTTTTGAATTTACTTTAGCCAATTGCTTTCATTAAAATCTAACTATTTACTAAGATACTCCAGACTCTTTATCAACGAATTATTTTTAATATTATCACTTTCTGTGGAGAATTTGGCTTCTAAAAGCTTTTTCTTGTTTTCTTAACCAAGAAACAGTATCTTTTACATTTTTCTAGCGCTGATTTTAAAGATGACATAATATAATACTTATCTCAGTCTGTTGGTTAACAGATTTGTGAAAGTTATGTAAAGAAATGACTTGCGAAATTCAAAAAGATTTTAACTTTTGTGTCTTCATCAGTTTCATTCGTCGTCAAAATATTGTGAATGTGTGTTGGATTATCCTCCCCTACACTAATAAAAAAAATAGCTCAATGACTTCCAATTTACTGGAAATTTACACAATTTCGTTATTGTTACCACTTTCTCATTCAAGGGTCACTGTCATTTTTATATGTCTAATTGTTAGGTATCATATTGGAAGTAATACTGTTACTTTTCTTAATAATATAGGTAATATTGTTTCTGTCATATAGTACTTAACTTGCAGCCAATAGTAGAATTATATTTTGTTCATGACTTACGAAACTATATTTAAATAAATAAAGCCGATTACTTATAAACGGGTATTTTAATTCATCAAAATAAACGCATTTATAATATTTTATAAGTAATGTTGTGTTGTTGTTGTTGGGGTTTAAGGGCGCGTCGATGGCGGGGTCATTAGCGCCTGCTATAAGTAATGTTTCTTCCATGAACTAATAAATAAAGCCAATTAAAAAATTAATATTCTACGAATGCATGCAAAGTAAATAGTAAAAACAGCACAGTTATTCAGTTATCCATTTGTGCAAAGGACAATGATCACTTTGATTTATCGGCGGCAACTGATCATGCTAATGTCATTTGAAAGGGCTTTTATTAAGCAATAACTTTTGTTAAGGAGGTCATATTAAATTCCATTCAGAAACGACAAAAAACTGACATAACAACAAAATAGCGCGTGCAGTAGCGGTAGCAAGGCGAGCGAACGATCTGTTTCTCTGAATTCGAGACGCGAACTAACGAACTAAAAGAGCGAACTAGTTCGTGAGAGAGCTGCGAACTAAACTGAGCGCTCTTCTTCGCGAACTATAATGCACAAGTCTAGTGCCAGAAGTGTTAGTTACAATGGCTGTCACCAGAGCGCTGCTTGGATAGCCAGGAAATTTCAAATAAATAACTGCATTTGATTTTATTTACACTCAAATTGTTAAAAAAAGTGTAACTGCGGTCCCAGCTAAATGGAAGTAACTGCACACAAACACGAAATACTGAGATAAAGAATTATAAAGCAAGGCGGAGATAAATGTGATGATGGTTTAAAGTTACAGGTTCCCATTTGTTTGTTTACGATGATTAAATGCATAAATTCTTATAAAGAGAACAGGATCTAATGTTTACGATCCATTTTCTGTAACAGTTACTAGAACAAGAAATAAGAAACAGGTAAACTTATTAAAAACGCAGAGAAAGTTAACACGAAACGTAAGAAATAACGAAACACATCAAACAAATAAACAATCGTTACTTCTTCTTCCTATCTGGTATTTGGCCTGGTGGCCTTTTACAGACTTAGTCCATCTTCCTACATCTCTCCTGCCTCTTTATTTATTTCATTTATTTATCAATCTTGTTTCATGGATCCCTGCTGAGGAAGCACCTCTGGGATGTGAAACATGTCATGGTTAATATACATACATACAATATGAGTCATTATCATAGTAAAAAACGATTATATGTTACAAAGAAAAAAATAAAGACAATAAAATAAACAAATTTTTACAACTTTGATTTGCAAAAGTCATATTGAATACAATTAATTGTTTTGTTCAAATTCTTGAATGGAGTAGAAGGAGTTGCCAATAAGATAATCTCTCATTTTTTCTTTAAATATAACTTTATTTTCTGCAAATTGTTTTATACCCTTGGGAAGTTTATTAAACAGATGTATACCAGAATAATTAACTCCTCTTTGTACTAATGACAGAGATGTTTGTGATTTGTGCAAGTTAATTCTGCTTCTTGTATTGAGATTGTGTACCTGTGAATTAGAAGTAAACAGGTTACAATGATCTATGACAAAGCACATGAGAGAATATATATACTGAGAACTCACTGTAAGAACACTGAGTTTTTTAAAAAGTTGTCTGCAAGAAGTTCTTGGTTTTACCCTACACAACATCCTAATAGCTCTTTTCTGAGCTATGAAAACTTTTTTACTTTGTGAAGAGTTTCCCCAAAAAATTATGCCATATGACATTACTGAATGAAAATATGAGGAGTAAACCTGTTTCGTTAGTTCTAGATCTGCTATTAGAGAAAGTGTTCGTATTGCAAAGGTGGCACTACTTAACTTCTTCAGTAGTGAAGTGATATGTTCATGCCAACAGAGTTTCTCATCTATTTTAATACCAAGGAATTTTATACTCTTTGTTTCTAATATTGTGTTATTTTTATAGCTTACTTGTAAATCTGGCTGTGCATAATTTTTTGTTTTTATACCTAATATAATGTGTTTTTTCAAAATTTAGTTTTAATGAATTTGCCTTAAACCAATTTGCTACTTCACTAAGTACTTCATTTACATTAAATTCTAGATTGCTGTTTGGTGTTTTCCTCACTCTGGGATGGTGTTTGAGGATTTTTCGTGGTTTCCAATCCATCTTGCATGTTTATCACATGGTCTGTCCAAGACTTCCGTAATTTTGCTCAGTTTGAAGAACTGGTTTGACTATGAGTCTGAATTCATCAGAAAGTTGACGCTATTACTATACACGGAAATTATACGGAAAGAAAGTTATAGCACTTTGCTAACTTACATGCTTAATTCTGAAATATAACGATAGCTAACTAAAATACATCTGGGTAGGAGTCCTTCCCAGCATACTTGACAAGGAAATTGAAGAGACAAGCCACCGGCAAAGATTTCTAGGTTAGAGCTACAAACCTGTTCACTCCGAAATGGCGACTGAAGGTCATGTTACCTTTGCTCCCTCCTCACATCGTCACTCCCCTACTTGCTACCTCTCCGAGCTGAACGCTGTGTCTAGGTAGCGAGCGGAAAAAAAACCCTCGGCATGTAATGGTAAAGGCAGCGGAGTGGGGATAGAACATATTGACCTTGATCCGCCTCTGTTAACTAGACCGGCGATAAAGCCAGATCCGACATTTGTCACAGTCACAAACTGCATGCTCCCCATACCCGGTGACACAAGAACTAGCATGGTGGGCAAAATTTCAAAACCTTGAGAAATTTAACTGGAGGAGTTTCCTTTTGCCTTACTCGGTGGTGGAAGAGTATGTATGTGTTAGTATATTGTGTGAATGAATGTGCTGAGTGTATGTTCAGTGCAGTGTGTTGTTTACTTTATGAATAAATGAAATCTGAAGAAAGGAGAAACACTGTGAAACTCAGTGCCAATCCGTTCGTTTCTGTTCTTCCGATAGACACCAACGGAGCCACCAATCACAGTGCCGTATACCCAACCAATAAGTAAAGTTTCGACCGAGCGTGGTGGGTGAACGGTTAACGTTCTAGTCTCGCATTCGGGAGGACGCGGGTTCCAATTCGCGTCCGGGCATCCAGAATTAGGTTTTCCATGGTTTACCCAAATCACTCCGGGTGAATTCCGGGAATCTTCCTTCAAAAGGCCATAGCCGAATTCCTTCCCATTCGTTGTCCCCAGTCCTTTCCCGGCTCTAATGACCTTGACGTTGACGAGACTTAAAGCCATAAATAAACAAAAAAAGTAAAGTTTCGGAATTTATACCAGGACTCAGACGCACGATTTGGTGAGTAGGAATTGTGCATCACCACCTCTGCTACCCTTCCCGCCAAGTCTTGAAGATTAAAATTTCCTCCACCACCCTGAGTCCAACCAGCTACCCATGTGTCAAGCATCGAACGATATCATGGTGCCGCTACAAAATGATCTAACGTGAAGGGTTTAATACAGAGCTCCCTTCTAAATTAGTTTCTGGGAATAATCTGTTATTTTTGTCCTAATTTATATTTTATGAGAATTTGTGCTATAACATTTTTTGATACAATTCCGTCTCTTAATATATTGAAACCACCTTTCTTAAGCTATTTCGTCAGTTATCTGCCTCATATATTCCAATATTTGTTTCCCGTATAGTAAGTTCCTTCAACTAACAAATTAAACAATCCGACATGTCTTAAAATACGACCCAGTTTCTCGTCTTCATACGACACTCTTCTGCAAACGTCTTGTTTCACCAATCATTTCGTAATAAATCTATCGAATTAATTTGAACATCCTTTTGTAGCTTCACATTTCAAATGCTTCAGTTTTCCTTCTTTCTAGTGGATTTAAAGTCCATGTTTCACTTCCATCAAGTTCTGCTCTCTATATAATTAATTTTCAAAACTCTTCTTGAGTTGCAGGTCAGTAGGAAGATATTGTCTTAGCTAGCCAGAAACCGGAAAACCTGTGACGTCACAAGATGGCCGCCCCCCGTTTGGGTGACCAAGATGGCCGCCCCCGTTTGGGCGACCAAGATGGCCGCCGTTAGTT
>JARYHS010008074.1:39547154-39609307 GCA_031002005.1 Vandiemenella viatica | reverse complement strand
AGGATTCAGGTTTTCACGGTGCGATTTGGGGAAAACATGGAAAACAAAGATCAGGATTGTTCCATAGTTTGAAAGGCACACCATTTAAATTACCATAGAAATCCACCTTACAGGAGTAACTACCTGCAATGTGTCTACGAAGTCCGGTTTACCGGGTAATGGAAATAGGCTCCATAGTTTATTTATGTTCCTGCTGTGTTAGTTTATCACCTATACCGTCAGCATGTATACGAAAGTTGTCCTTGACATTACTTGCTATCACTTCAGAATAATTATAAATTTTTTCGGGCTTTGTTGTTCAACAATTGCTTTTCCTATAGACGTATCGTTTGGTCGAGTGTGGAGGCGTATAAGAATAACAACAATCACCACGTCAGATACATTGGCAGTAGGAAGGATATGGGTGTTTCATATTAAATAACCAGGATCATAATTGTTAATTACAATATTTTTAACATCATCAGATACTAGCAAATTTTTATATGCAATGAGTTCACGTTTTAGTAACGCATAATCCAATGATGAACTGTATGTCACTTGAGCTACACGAACATTATTAATATGCATATCAATTAACTTATGCACTGTAGCCATGTGATAGTCACGCATCACTTTATTAGCCAAGATGTCCACAAACTCATTGTAGTATCTTGCAACCAAGTAGCCCCACTTCTGCTTAATGGTCAAGGCACCAGTCACTGCCGGCTGCGCGTCGATGAGGTTCCTCCAAGTCGATTCGCCAAAGTAGACGCCGCTAGCAGGATCATCATAAGTGTAAAAAACAAACAGTTTTCACGCCGGCAATCGTTCTGCAGGAGACTGTGTGCTCACCGAGTGGGATGTTAATGGTGCCAGTGTTGAACAAATCCGACACTACGTCCAGTTCCTGGATAAGGACGTTCCATTCTTCATATGTCAGCATAATTTTACTGTGTCCTAATTTTTCGAGAACCACAACAGGTTCAAACTCATGCTTAGACGATAAACCTATCGTCAAACGTTTTGAGTCACCAGCGTTGAGCTGATACACAGACGAGAACAACAACACTAGACGAGGCATAGCTGCAAACTGATGAGAAAGCGGTAGGCGGGTGGTTTATAAAGCGGACTGCACTCGGCGACCTCCAAGATAATGACGGTGAGCTGCGCCATCGTGGCTGCAGGGGGCGGGGCGGGTGACCTACAAGGAGCTCCGGCAGGTAGAGGCCTCAATCGAGATAATGACGGAAATTTTCTTGAGTTTTGGCTACAGGTACATAATGGCAGACATGATTTGTGGTGAGTAATAACAGGGACGGTGGACGGAAATTGTCCGCAGGAAGTGGGATGGGTAAATAACAGGGCTGCGGCGTATAATCAACTCTAATCGGAGGCCAGAGGCCGCACAATCGGCCGGTCGCCTAATTATAGGGCAGTGGCCACGGGGGAGCGGGGCAGGGGAGCGGGGCAGGGGATGGCGGGGCGCGTGACCTATTTAATATGAAACACCCATATCCTTCCTACTATTGGCGTTTTTATTAAATAACTAGTATAAGCCCGTGACCGCTTCTTCATATCGTCACGGATCTAGAATACTTCTAGATTTTAGATTATGGCAGTTTGACCTGATATGGCCAAATACTAACTTGATGCGTGTTTCAACTTTAGGGTGAACAAAATATCTTGAGCTTGAAGAACACAGAAATATTAATATATGGACAGAGACGATCGCACTAACGTATAATTTTTTCACCCCAACTGGCTGAAATAGAAACTTATATTTGATCCTAAGGCACCATTCTCCAAATTTTAAGAATTTCTTTTGAAACGCAGTGCGCAATTGCTTTGAAAGAATCTCGTTATTTTTAACTGAGGCAGGTCAAACACTCATAACGTAATCATTGATCAACGTGTTCGTAACGGCCACAGCACTTAATACAGATTCCAGATTATTAAACAGTTGAGCAACTCCGAAGAAATTAATTGCCAGAATGTTCGATTAGGTAGCATACCTGGTCTGATGCCCCCTTTATATAACTCAATATGTCACGCACAGCGTGAACAAAAACAATTAACAAAAGTGGTCAGTAAAAAAAAAAAAAAATTAATGTATAAACTTTGGTCCAGCAGCAACATTAGCAAAAGCTTTAATTAAAATTGAAATTTAGTCTAGGCCGGAATGACAACTGGCATTCGTAGTTACAGCAGAGACCATGAGAAACTTAAGTTTTTTTAAAAGTTTTCTATGTTGCTTTCACTAACGACATGTTACTAAAAAGTAGTTCCACGGTTTTATAGCAGTAAAGTTTTTCCATATAATTTGAGTATGAAATGTTACGAAAATCAAACTTAATTAATATATTCTGACACTTAATTTCATATCAGATGCTTATCTGTTAAATCGTGTACATAACCTTGAATTTCTTCTAACAATATCTCTGGTCACTGTTAATTTGCGAGTGAAAGCTGGCTCGTTACGTCAGACATTAACTATAGAGGTGATTGAGTGCTTGAACTTATGAAATTATATAGAAAATAGTTTATCAAGATATCCTAGTTATTCTCAAAATTTAGGTTGCTAGAACACATGCAGTGCTCTCAGCGAGTAAACTAGTTAGAGAGTCTGAACTTAGTCTCGCTTGAGTTCAACTTCCCGCGCCATGGAACAGTGTCTCTGCTGCTCCGCATTTTCTACCTTGTTGCTGCTGCGGAACTCGATTCAGTGGTCCAGAGGCCATCTGCCGGGTCCCAGTAGCGCCATAAAGCTCTTCACCCCAGCACTTTCGTTTGTGAAGCTCCATTTACATTCATAGAAATTGAAAACGAGACAGCCGGGGACTCGGGAGTCTGCCGGAATATCTGCCCGGCGAGATGTATCGGCACAGGCAACACAGTTATATGGCACACGCTCAGATACAGTAACACATAAATAGTAATACGCTCATACCGAACACTCATTCTAAACAGACCGGCGAACGAAATACACGTGCACTTTAATTAAACGCGTTGAACCTGGAGACTGTACGTAAACCGAATAGCACGGATAACTTCGGCGAGTCTCTATAGTGCCAGATTGTCTTGTGTAGTTCGCGAACGAACTAGTTCGGAAGAGCGCTCCCACGAGCGAACTACGCGAACTAGTTCCCAGAACTCTCGCTCCTTAGTTCGTTAGTTCGTTCGATCCTTTCCCGGAGACCAACTTCTGTTTCAGTTTATTATCTAAAAGGTAAAACAGTTCGCTGTGGACACATTTCACTGAAGAGACAAATATAAAAATAAAATGAAAAAATCTAACTGTTAAACATTAATAATTATTGCAGAAGTCAAAAACTGAAAATTAACATGGAATGTGAAAACAACACACTTTGATCCCAATAACACTTAAATCAGTAACCACAACTATTATAACAAAGATCTCTAGCGTGAAGTAGTGCTAGCAAAGCGAGCGAACGAGCTGTCTTTCTGAAATTCCAGAGCGGAGCGACCTAGTTCGCGAACTAAACACAGCGCTACCGGTCGTGAACTAACTGAGCGGTATAGTTCGCGAACTAAACACAGCGCTACCGGTCGTGAACTAAACACAGCGGAACAGTTCGTGAACTAAATTGAGCATTACCGTTCGCGAACTAAACTGAGCGCTACCGCTCGCGAACTAATTGAGCGGTATCATTCGCGAACTAAACACAGCGCTACCGTTCGCGAACTAAACTGAGCGGTATCGTTCACGAACTAAACTGAGCGGTACCGTTCGCGAACTATCACCATTCGCCGCTAGGATTACCAACATTTTTTCGGTTAATGGTAGAATGTTTTTTTAGAATAAGCTATAAAAATATAGTACCCTTCAAAAATATAATATTTTACGAAAGAGTAGAAAAGGACAAAGGATATGTTTTTTTACTATTTTATTTTTTAAGCTATATTTTTTTCCACTTCTTGCATCTTTAACAATTTTCTGTCTACAGTAAAATTGTAATATGCTTTATCGCTTTCAGTTGTTAAATTAATGTCGATTAAAAGCTCATTTTTACTAATGAAATACTGCTCTTACTTTTATCTAGATTTCGTGTAATATTGTTATTTCAGAGTAAACTTCGTTAACTTTGATACTCATTTTTTCTCATAAATTTAGAACCTCTAATATTGTCTCACAGCCATCAAATGAAACCTCGTGTTTTAAATTTAATTTTTGGATTTTCTATAGCCAATTTCTTTCATTAAAATATAACTATTTACTAAGATACTCCAGACTCTTATCAACGAATACTAGAGCATTATTTTTAATATTATCACTTTCTGTGGAGAATTTGGCTTCTGAAGGCTTTTTCTTGTTTTCTTAACCAAAGAAACAGTATCTTTTACATTTTTCTAGCTCTGATTTTAAGGATGACATAATATAATACTTATCTCAGTCTGTTGGTTAACAGATTTGTGAAAGTTATGTAAAGAAATGACTTGCGAAATTCAAAAAGATTTTAACTTTTGTGTCTTCATCAGTTTCATTCGTCGTCAAAATATTGTGAATGTGTGTTGGATTATCCTCCCCTACTCTAATAAAAAAAATAGTTCAATGACTACCAATTTACTGGAAATTTACGCAATTTCGTTATTGTTACCACTTTCTCATTCAAGGGTCATTGTCATTTTTATATGTCTAATTGTTAGGTATCACATTGGAAGTAATACTGTTACTTTTCTTAATAATATCGGTAATATTGTTTATGTCATATAGTACTTAACTTGTAGCCAAGAGTAGAATTATATTTTGTTCATGATTTCCAAAACTGTATATAAAAAAAAAACCGATTACTTATAAACGGGTATTTTAATTCATCAAAATAAGCGCATTTATAATATTTTATAACTAATTTTGTGTTGTTGTTGGGGTTTAAGGGCGCGTCGACGGCGGATAATTAGCGCCTGTTATAAGTAATGTTTCTTCCATGAACTAATAAATAAATCCATTTAAAAAATTAATATTCTACGAATGCATGTAAAGTAAATAGTAAAAACAGCACAGTTATTCAGTTTACCCATTTGTGCAAAGGACAATGATCAGTTTGGTTTATCGGCGGCAACTGATCATGCTAATGTAATTTGAAAGGGCTATTATTAAGCAATAACTTTTGTTAAGAAGGTCATATTAAATTCCATTTAGAAACGACAAAAAATGATTATGTCGTAATAAAACTGACATAACAAACAAAATAGCGCGTGCAGTAGCGGTAGCAAGGCGAGCGAACGATTTGTTTCTCTGAATTTGAGACGCGAACTAACGAACTAAAAGAGCGAACTAGTTTGTGAGAGAGCTGCGAACTAGTTTGTGAGAGAGCTGCGAACTAAATTGAGCGCTCTTCTTCGCGAACTATAATGCGCAAGTCTAGTGCCAGAAGTGTTAGTTACGATGGCTGTCACCAGACCGCTGCTTGGATAACCAGGAAATTTCAAATAAATAACTGCATTTGATTTTATTTACACTCATATTGTTAAAAAAAGTGTAACTGCGGTCCCAGGTAAATGGAAGTAACTGCACACGAACACGAAATACTGAGATAAAGAATTATAAAGCAAGGCAGAGATAGATGTGATGATGGTTTAAAGTTACAGGTTCCCATTTGTTTGTTTACGATGATTAAATGCATAAATTCTTCTAAGGAGAACAGCATCTAATGTTTACGATTCATTTTCTGTAACAGTTACTAGAACAAGAAATAAGAAACAGGTAAACTTATTAAAAACGCAGAGAAATTTTACACGAAACGTAAGAAATAACGAAACACATCAAACAAATAAACAATCGTTACTTCTTCTTCCTATCTGGTATTTGGCCTGGTGGCCTTTTACGGTCTCAGTCTTTCTTCCTACATCTCTCCTGCCTCTGGGATGGTATTTGAGGATTTTTCGTGGTTTCCAATCCATCTTGCATCCTTAGTACATGGTCTGACAAGACTTCTGTAGTTTTGCTCAGTTTGGAGAACTGGTTTGACTTTGAGTCTGAATTCATCAGACCGAGTGGGGCGGTGTAACGGTTAGCGTTCTCGCCTCGCATTCGGGAGGACGGCGGTTCGAATCCCCGTCCGGGCATCCAGATTTGGGTTTTCCATGGTTTCCCCAAATCACTCCAGGCAAATGCCGGGATGCTTCCTTCAAAAGGCCATGGCCGAATTCCTTCCCATTCCTTGCCCCCATCCTTGCCCCCCATCCTTCCCGTCTGTAAAGACCTCGATGTTAAAAAGAGACGTAAAGCAGTTACCAAAAAAAAAAAAAAAAAAAAATGAATTCATCAGAAAGTTGACGCAATTACTATACACGGAAATCATACGGAAAAAAAGTTACAGCACTTTGCTGACTTACATGCGTAACTCTGAAATGTAACGATAGTTAACTCAACTACATCTGGGTAGGAGTCCTCCCCAGCACACTTGAGAAGGAAATTGAAGAGACAAGTCACCGACTAAGATTTCTAGGTTAGAGCTACAACCCTGTTCACTCCGAAATGGCGACTCAAGGTCATGTTACCTTGGCTCCCTCCTCACGTCGTCACTCCCCTACTTGCTACCTCTCCGAGCTGATCGCTGTGTATAGGTAGGCGAGCGGAAAAAAAACCCTAGGCATGTAATGGTAAAGGCAGCGGAGTGGGGATAGAACATATTGACCTTGATCCGCCTCTGTTAACTAAACCGGCGATAAAGCCAGATCCGACATTTGTCACAGTCACAAACTGCATGCTCCCCATACCCGGTGACACAAGAACTAGCATCGTGGGCAAAATTTCAAAACCTTGAGAAATTTAACTGGAGGAGTTTCCTTTTGCCTTACTCGGTGATGGAAGAGTATGTATGTATGTGTTAGTATATTGTGTGAATGAATGTGCTGAGTGTATGTTCAGTGCAGTGTGTTGTTTCCTTTGTGAATGAACGAAATCTGAAGAAAGGAGAAACACTGTGAAACTTGGTGCCAACCCGTTCGTTTCTGTTCTTCCGATAAACACCAACGGAGCCAACAGTCACAGTGCCGTATGCCCTAACTCTATACTCAATAAGTAAAGTTTCCACTGAGGGTGGTGGGTGAACGGTTAACGTTCTAGTCTCGCATTCGGGAGGACACGGGTTCCAATTCCCATCCGGGCATCCAGAATTAGGTTTTCCATGGTTTACCCAAATCACTCCAGGTGAATTCCGGGAATCTTCCTTCAAAAGGCCATAGCCGAATTCCTTCCCACTCGTTGCCCCCTGTCCTTTCCCGGCTCTAACGACCTCGACGTCGACGAGACTTAAAGCCATAAACAAACAAAAAAAGTAAACATTCGGAATTTATACCAGATCTCAGACGCAAGATTTGGTGATTAGGAATTGTGCATCACATCCTCTGCTACTCTGCCCGCCAAGTCTTGAAGATTAAAATTTTCTGCACCACCCTGAGTCCAGCCAGCTACCCACGTGTCTGGTATCGAACGATATCATGGTGCCGCTACCAAATGATCTAACGCGAAGGGTTTAATACAGAGCTCCCTTCTAAATTAGTTTCTGAGAATAATCTGTTATTTTTGTCCTAAGCAAAATTTTTTGATCTATTCTGTTACTATTATTGTATTTATATTTTATGAGAATTTATGCTATAATCGAGTATAGGTTTATAAACATTTTTTGATACAATTTCCGTCTCTTAATATATTGAAACCAGCTTCCTTAAGATACTTCCTCAGTTATCTGCCTCATATATTCCAATATTTGTAGCCTGTATAGTAAGTTCCTTCAACAGTTCCCTCCTCTAACAAATTAAACAATCCGACATGTCTTAAAATACCACCCACCTTTATTTCTCGTCTTCCTTCGACACTCTTCTGCAAACTTTTTTTTTTTTTTTATCTGCTTAACGTCTCTCTAACAGCGAGGTCTTTAGAGACGGGAAAGGATGGGGGACAAGGAATGGGAAGGAATTCGGTCATGGCCTTCTGTAGGAAGCATCCCGGCATATGCCTGGAGTGATTTGGGAAACCATGGAAAACCCAAATCTGGATGCCCGGACGGGGATTCGAACCACCGTCCTCCCGAATGCGAGGCCAGAACGCTAGCCGTTACACCACCACCCTCGGTCCCGCAAATTTCCTATTTCACCAATCATTTACATTTCATTTCGTGATAAATCTATCGAATTATTTGAACATCCTTATGTAGAATCACATTTCAAATGCTTCTTTCTAGTGGACTTAAAATCCATGTTTCACTTCCATCAAGTTCTGCTCCCTATATAATTAATTTTCAAAACTCTTCTTGAGTTGCAGGTCCTTATTTGAAACCTGATGATTTCTCTTTTGAATCATTATAACACTTTGACGCTCTGGTGGCTTATATCCTTATCGATCAGAAGAGGATGCTACCATCTTATTAAGCTCAATGAACAACACTGAATGCATGTTCGGTGATGTAATAGTGGACGGAACATCTTTGGCATTGAAATGTTTCTACTGTCATTGAGGCTGTCAGACAGTATCAAGCAGAAGAGGATGTCCTTATCCAGATTTCCATTTACAGTCTCGCCACTCATGTCAATTGATATCATATGGTAATATATTTTCGTTGTGTTGCTTCATCATTTAAACCGCTCTGCACCATGAGCCGTTGTGCGCTTTATGTTACAGGACAGGAGGTTTCTGCTGGTGCCGTGGATCATGGTGGTAGCTGCGAACTTGCTTCTGGACGTCGGATACGTCATCACTACCATGGCCGTCGGATCGGTACGTAGAACTGTCAACAGTAGCACCGCTACACTGTAACACTCTGGTATATTGTAAGGTACTAAGTTATACTAGACTACTAGAGTTCGTTTCTCAGGTGGTAAAAAACGTTCCCAAACTGTAGGACAGTTTAGTAACAGTACAACCTGCAATGTTGCTTACTTTTCGGCTATTATTTTCTTACTCCGGGCTAGGACCGTAGTCCCTAAGCTGAGGCTGTGTACACCACTTAGTATGCTATCGTATATTCAGCCAATTAATCTTCAACCACGCCATATTCATGTGGACAGTAGACATCAGGTTCTCTCTCCCCCCCCCCCCCTGCCTTTGGCGAGTAGCTCACTTCAATATAGTCGCGAAACAGTCAGTTGAATCCAGTCATTTAGACGTAAACAGCCATTTTCTTAATATTAATAGGTAGAGGCTAGTTTTATTCCTCAATGCTCTCTGGCGGCTTAGAGATTGGATTACAGGTTATAGTTTCATTAAGTAAATTTTGAACTGTTTTAGAGCTATTTCTCCATTGATTTGCATTTTCGCATTATATGTATCCTTGTACAAAGTGTTCAGCATTCGATTTCATTAAAACTAACGTAACTGTTCCCTCATTCTTTAGTTTCCAGCAATAATTATGCTAGCAATAAGCAACGGTGCCAGTAATCTTTCGACCATAAAGCCACATATTCTGAGTGAAACTGTAGGACGAAATATCTTGTATAGGTTTTCGGAAATACTTTGACAAAATTAATTAAACTAATAAACTTTCACAAATCAAAAGCAATCTTAATCTTATTGCAACATTACAATCCAATACGCGAGTTTTACTTTTCTCATTTTTAGTATTGCAGATAACGCTCTCTGCTCGTTAGTATCAATTAACATCTTACTTTCCGCTTTCATCCTCCACACATTCCGTAGCTAATAACCCGAGAGTTCTCAGTGTTACCAACATTACTTCAATTATATTCTCAGATACTATCGCATACATAGATAATTAGCACGAGCAAGCAGAAATGGCAAACAAAATTAAGATAATCTTCTGAAATAATGGTCTTTATGCCAAAAAATATTCCTCAATAAAAAGTCAATTTTCTTTCATAAAAGCACAGCTTCTAAGCAAAAATACTACTTTATATGTAAAATGGTGTTAATCCAATCGAAACATAGATATTCAAACAAAAATTTACTAACAATATCAAAATTTTATCCCTTATATTTCTAGCTCCCTTCTGAACCTGTTGTTACTTAAGACAAAATGCAATATCGTAAGCTTAAGGCTACACATTATTACTGAAAATATGCTGGAGTTAAATTACTATGTACACGCTACAGATAATTTAACCTTAATGCTACGACTTTACAATGGGAAAATCTCTATTCCTCAACCCAAAAATAAAAAAAAGTCATTGGTACCGAAGTAATAACCTCGAACTAAATACATTTTATAAATTTACAGAATCGTATGGCTCTATCAGAAAAATGTCATGTAAGTTATATAGTGGATTTCGACACTGAACCTAACAAGCCAATACTGATCAATAAAAATAAATATTAACCATCGCCGCATATACTGTGATAAAGGAAAAAACTGAATAATTGTTCCACACAACAAAACATTTCTCCACAGAAAAATATTACTCTGTGAGGCAGTTAAAATATTTTGCTCTACCCATGTTACATACACAGCCTAAATCTTGTTTCTAAGGAAAAATACAGTTTCTAAAACTGAAAGAATCTTTGCTAGTTTTATACTGAGATCATCAAGTCTAAATCTTGATATTGAAATGAAATAGCTGTTCGTTCCTGATCATTTGTTCTTAGGTGCCACGTTTATGCCGTTCTTCAAGCCAAATTATAATTACACTGAAGAGCCAAAGAAAACGGTATAGGCATGCGTGTGCAAACACAGAGATATGTAAACACTCAGAGTACGGCGCTGCGGTCGGCAACGCCAATATGAAGCAAGATGTGTCTGCCGCAGGCCTTAGCTCGGTTACTGCTGTTACAATGGCAGGTTATCACGATTTAAGTGAGTTTCAACGTGGTGTTATAGTCAGCACACGAGAGATGGGGGGACACAGCATCTCCGAGGTAGCGATGAGGTGGGGATTTTCCCCTACGACAAATTCACGAGAGCACCGTGAATATCCGGAATCCGGTAAAACATCAAATCTCCAACATCGCTGCGGCCAGAAAAAGATCCTTCAAGAACGGGACCAACGACGACTGAAGAGAATCGTTCTACGTGACAAAAGTGCAACACGTCTGCGGATTTCAATGCTGGGCCATCAACAAGTGTCAGCGTGCGAACCATTCAACGAAACATCAACGATATGGGCTTTAGGAGCCGTTGGCCTACTCGTGTACCCTTGCTGAGTGCACGACACAAAGCTTTACGCCTCGCCTGGGCCCGTCAACACCGACATTGGACTGTTGATGATTGGAAACATGTTGCCTAGTCTGACGAGTCTCGTTTCCAATTGTATCGAGCGGATGGACGTGTACAGGTATGGAGACAACCTCATGAATTCATGGACTTTGCATGTCAGCAGGAACTGTTCAAGCTGTTGGAGGCTCTGTAATGGTGTGGGGCGTGATCAGTTGGAGTGACATGGGAACCCTGATACGTCTAGATACGACTCTGACAAATGTATGTACTCATCCTGGCTGATCACCTGCATCCATTATGTCCATTGTGCATTCCGACGGACTTGGGCAATTCCAGCAGGACAATGCTACACCTCACACGTCCAGAATTGCTGCAGAGTGGCTCCAGGAACACTCTTCTGAGTTGAAACACCTCAGCTGGCCACCAAACTCCCCAGACATGAACATTATTGAGCATATCTGGGATGCCTTGCAACGTGCCGTTCAGAAGGGATCTCCACACCCTCGTACTCTTATGGACAGCCCAGCAGGATGAATTGTGTCAATTCCCTCCAGCACTACTTCAGATATTAGTCGAGTCCATGCCACGTCGTGTTGCGGCAGTTACTTTGGCTCTTTAGTGTATTTAGGCCAAAATAATTATTTTCGTAACCTCAAACTGATGCCTTATACTGCAACAGTATTCACTGTCTAAAAATCTTGTTGTTGCTTTTTCTGTCTCAAAATAATTATGACTTAGCAAATACAGGTAGTTTTATAAAAAATAAAAGTAAATAGATAAAAAAACCCTCTTCCACCAGACATGGTAGAGATTCTACAAAAAAATTAATAACCCTTAAGCAAATATCGTTTAAGTCAGGCTTATGTTCGCCATACCAAAATTATGGTTCCTTGAGCGAGTACTACTGACCACTGAACTAAAAAACATGTTAACTGAAGAATACTGTTTCTGAGGGAAAATTAAATTACTTTTTTATGAAAGCTCGTGAATCCCCGGGCAAGATAAGGAACACCACAGGGTGCTACAGGCATCAAGTGCCTCTCCACTCAAGGGAAGGGGACTGGGGCAAGGAACGGGAAGGAAATCGGCCATGGCCTTTTAAGGAACCATTCCGGCATTCACATAGAGTTATTTCGGGAAACCACGGATAACTGAAGTCAGGATGGCACTCCGAATCACAGGACCACTGACTGGTTAGTGAGCATTGTCGCAGGCGTCACATCTCCCGAAGAAGATCCTTGTCCATTAAAAGAAAAATCAAACAAATGAAATAGTTATTATCCTGATCGGTTCGCGGTGCAATTGTCAAATGTTGGGTTTACTTCATCTGCAATAGATGGTTTACCCCTATTTAGAGGAACAGAGCCAATCTGACCTGCCTTCGGCTTCTCCCAATGAAATCATTGTTGGTGTAGTGGTATATCCCAGAATTCAACAGTCCACCCGATGAAGACAGCAGAAGCAGCTGTTAAAAAGATGAGTGTTGAAGACATTATCCGTAGAAACATCCCTCAAGATTAAACAGTACATACTTCTCTCGTTATTTGAACAATTTAAATGTTTCGCGTAATGCAGTACATTTCACCCGATTCTAAATGTGGAGAATAATATATCTTAAGTCGTGGTGGGTGAGCGGTAAGGCTCCGGCCTCGTATTCTGGAGGACTCTGGTTCGATTCTCCGTCGGGCTATCCGTAGTTTCTCGAATTCACTCTAGGCGACTGCCGGGATAGTTCTTTCTAAAGGTCATGGACGAATTCCTTCCTGTTCCTGGCCTCCCGTCCTTTCCCGCTCTAACGATCTCGACGTAGGCGAAACATAAAATCATAAGGTGAATAAAGAAAGCAGAAATGTAGATTCCTCGAGGCGCGTTCTTATGTTTGCTCAGGCATACCGACTAACCCTTCGCTGTGATTGGCTTACAATGCCCATAGCCGCAAAGGAGTTTAGACAAATAACGAACCATAACTTTGCAAAATAGCATCTTTAAATTAAGGTATATTCAGTGAAAGGCAGATTCAATAGACTGAATGTCTTAGAGCTTAGTAAAGCAAAAGTCTCACAAATAAATGAAGACGCTGGCTTGCTACTCGTACAAACTCCATATTCGGCAAATCACAAAATTTAGAAGTAACGTGATGTTTAAAGTCATCTTATATGTTTTGTAACGATACCATGAAACGTTAATTAAATACTCAGGTAATCTTTGTTTAAATGCGATCAAGAATTGTATTATTTCTTGGACAGATACATAATTTCATTTTCATTCAGACCATTTAATTTCGTAATAATAATTAGTACTTTATTTCATTTTAGTTTCTGATAGTTTATTGTAAAAGAATTCAATATATCATAGCTAGAAATAAGTTGGCACGATATTAATTATAAATTACATTATTGCCTACTTGATTGAGCGGTAAATTTTATGAATGCATCTCTCTCTTATTAGTTTATCAAAGGTTTATCACATAACAGATACTGTCAGTTACTTCAGGGTATTTAGTTTAGTAATTTCACAGTGTTTATAGAGTAATGGATTATTTTATTAAAATTAGATTGGTCTGGTGACTCATTAGTCAAGGTATCTGACAGAAGATTGAAAAGTCTCCGGTTCGAAATCCGGTCTCAGCTGAGATTTTCAAAGGCATTTAACCCTACCTTCACGTATTGTACTACTTACTGTGTAATACAAAGTACGCCAGAACGTTTCCATGGTTCGGATTCCACGTTAAGCGATAGGATCTCTATACCCGGTAGGATTACCGGCTTAGGCTAAGGCTGCTATGATAGGGGCAGATTTCGCAATCGATAAGAAACCCTGTCACCAGGTCCTTACCTTGAAACGAGTCTTTACCTTCAATTAAAATTAATTTAGAATTATTATCTTTTTTACGTAGAGTTGTTCGGATGGTTTATATCGGATATTTCCTTTCACGTAAGACGTATCAGCTTAAGAGAATCAGTTGAAGTAAGTGTGTGCACAATCATTGTCAAGTTAGATGACCAGGAACAACTAATAATTGCTTAGGCATTGACATTAAGTCCTGTAATGTCGATGCCGGGGGTGACATTTCATCCACCCACTGTGGAATAATTTGAAAAACAGTTAATATCCACGGATGACTTAAAATTTAATATGATAGCTATACGTGTGAGCAATTTGTACGTGACTGTGATGTTAACTATCTAATTAATATTGTGTAACTGATACCAAATATTGTCTTCCGATTTGTTTTCTTGATAAAAAGAAGTTGGAGAAGGGGTAGGGGTGGTTTTAGTATTGGCGTTAAAGAACAACGGTTGTTTATCAAAACTTTGAACCCTTTCATTGCGTAAACAACCTGTAATTCATGAGAAATAATATTGTATGATGTTAAGCTCCAGTTGCGACCGGTGTATGTGACCATTAACAACCCGATAAAAGATTTTAAAGCCAAACAAAACTATTGCCGTGAGATATGCTTTTAACTTTAATGAAAAATTAACTTATTAGCTAATACTAATAAATCAAGTAATATTAAATGGCCTTTGCATATAATTTGCGAGGCAAATAACTATTTGTCAAAGATAAACATTTTATCGGATGATATACGTCCAAGAAAAATAAAATAATTGTTTAAAAAACATAAAAACCGCCTTCAAAAAATGGTACTAAAAATTTTAAAATAACTTTATATAATGCTTAGAAGAAAGTAAATCTAAATGGACAATATTTTACATTACTGTTATTGAAATTTTTACACTAATTAGTTATTTTTGGAGTCGGTGCCAGCTGTTAGATTGCGCAGTTCGAATTACTGAACTTTATTTGGTGTTCGAGGCGAACCGAGAGTACGAACAAAAATTCCAAATATTTTACAGCATTTCGTGAGGAAGATACTTTTACTGCGGGAGACAGCTTAGGGAAACAAATTAATGGCATGTTATCTGTGGCTCGGCCTCATTAGTCATCCAGGCATATCTCTGGCGCTATAGTGTCAGTTGGTAGGCTGCATCATGCAGTAAATACTTTATAGTTAGTATAATATCGGTGTATCATCTAAATGTTTCAGTTTTGTTGAGAAAATGTTTCTAGAATTAATTGTAGGTAAGTAGTAACATGATTTTTTAAGTATAATTGTTAATTATTATTGTTTTTATCTTTTTATTTTTCTTGTTTTTGCTGGCACCGACTCCAAAAATAACTAATTAGTGTAAAAATTTCAATAACAGTAATGTAAAATATTGTCCATTTAGATTTACTTTCTTCTAAGCATTGTATAAAGTTATTTTAAAATTTTTAGTACCATTTTTTGAAGGCGGTTTTTATGTTTTTTAAACAATTATTTTATTTTTAAATTTTTAGTGGTATTATAGTTAATTTGTATTTAAATATGCCGCAGCAGTTCTCATTTTGTGAACTTCCTGGTAGCTCAGTGGTTAAAGCGAAAGCTTTAAAAAAAAATCTGTCTTTACAACAACTTTCAGAATGGGGAGAATTGGATGCTGTGTTAAGGAATGTTAGTTTACATTTTGATCCAGGCTGTGTTTCGTTCTAATCATAACATCTGCTAAAGCTGCTGCTCGATAATCGAAACATATAACATCTGGACATTAATACATACTTCATACACAAATCTGTCTCTGGAATATATCTGTTCGTTCCAACATCACACAGAAAATATAGATATTTAATTGGTTTTCACAGCGTAAAAGCTTGGGGTCCAAGTTGAAATCTGAAGTACATGTTGAGACATTAGGACACATACATTTTATAAATATTCTGCAAAGACTTAAAAATAGCTTAATTGATTTTGATGGTACTTAAAACTGTGGATTTTGTAAAGAACATTGGAAATTATAAACGATGGGGGCAAAGGAGAAGAGGGATTGGGCTTTTGTATACCAAATGTAGACTGACTTTTCTGATTGATTTAAAGTATACATTTGTAAATTTCTATTGATATCACATAAAAGTTTTAGGTGTGTATAAAAAAAATAATTAAGGGGTGTGGAGGTGAAGAGTAGTTTTATTTTTGTTAAGGTAGTGTGGACAGCATTTTTCTCTTTGTTTTAAAGTATACATGTGCAAAGTTACATCGAAACCAGATAAAAACTGTAGCTTTGTGTAAAGAACATTTATAAAAAATAAATGGTGTAAGGGAGTGAGCGGTTGGGTTTTGTAAAAAGAATGTTTCTCTTTGTTCTTAAGTATACATTTGCAGTGTTCCATCGACATCTGATAAAAACGGTAGGTATCTATAAAGAACATTGGAAATTAGGAGGGGTGGGGGTAGAAGGGAAGAGGGGTTGGGCTTCTTCAACCTAATTTAAACACAATTGTTATGTATTTTTTAAAGTATACGTGTGCAAATTTTCTTCAGAATCAGATAGAAACTGTACTTTGTGTAGATTAAAGGGGTGGAAAGGGGGAGAGAGGTTTGGTTTCTCTAAACCAAATGCAGACAGTATTTTTCTGTTTGTTTTGAAGTATAAATGTGCATACTTCCTTCAAAATCAGGTAGAAATGGTAGCTTTATATAGTGAACATTAACAGTAATTAAAGAGGTAGAAAGGGGAATAGGGTTTGTGTTTTTGTCAAACTAATGTGAGTAGTATGTTTCTTTTTCTATTTGCTTTAAAGTATACACATGCCAAGTTCCACCGAAATCGGATTAAAATATGGGTTTGTACAAACATTAAGGGATGTAAACGGGGAGCTAGGGTAGTTTATTTCATTTTTGGTCAGAAATCGTCTCCATAAAAAAAATACATATATGTGCCAACTTTCATAAAGATCGGTCAAATGGTGTCAACTATAGCTTATCAAAAAGAAAATTGACAAAAGTGAAGGGGCGGAAATGGGGGAAGGGGTTCAGTTTTTGCAAACCAAAAGCTGAAATTATGTTTCTCTTTGTTTAAGAGTAAAAGTTTGCTAAATTATATCTAAACTGGATAAAAACTGTGGGTTTGTATAAAAATTAAACGGTTTAATGAAGATTGGGGGGTGGTTTTTATATTTTTTGGTCAGAAACCTTCCTCGTGAAAAAATACATATAAGCGCCTACTTTCATGATAATAGGTCAAATGGTGGCGACTATAGCTTTTTAGATATATAAGAAAAAACATTGACAAAAATTAAGGGGTTGGTAGGAAAGAGAGGGGTTGGGCTTTGGCAGACCAAATGTTGACAAGATTTTTCTGTTTGTTTGAAAGTATACATTAACAACGTTCAATAAAAATCAGATATGAAATATAGGTTTCTATAAAATTAAGGGGTGTAAAGGGGGACATGGGGTGGCTTTTATTTATTTTTTGGTCAGAAATCTTCTCCATGAAATATTACATGTATATGACAACTTTAATGGAGATCAGTTAAATTATGTCGACTATAGTTTTGTATAAAGAACATTGGCAAAAATTAAGGGGTGTATAGGGTGAGAGGGGCTCAGTTTTTCAAACCAAATGTTTACAGCATTTTTCTCTTTATTTTTAACTATACATGTCCAAAGTTCCATTGACATCGGATAAAAATGTGGGTTTGTATAATAATTAAGGGGTGTAAAGGGAGAGAGGGGTGTTGTTTTATTTTTTTTTGGGTCAGAACCTGTTCCATGAAAAATTACATGTACACGCCAACTTTAATGGAGATCAGTTAAATGGTGTCGACTTTAGCTTTGTATAAAGAACATTGGCAAAAATTAAGGGGTGGATAGGGGGAGAGGGGTTCGGTTTTTTTAAACCAAAAGTTGACAGTATTTTTCTGTTTGTTTTTTAATATACATTTCCAAAGTTCCATCAAAATCGGATAAAAAGTGTGGGTTTGTATAAAAGTTAAGGGGTGTAAAGGGGGAGAAGGGGTGGTTTCTCAATGAAATTCATATGGGACCACTTTGGAGGTATACTCTATCCACTATAAAAATTTCATTTAAATCGGTTCAAAATTGGCGAAGATATCGCTGAACATACATCAAAAAAAAAAAAAAAAATTCAGAAGAATTGAGAACCTCCTCCTTTTTTGAAGTCGGTTAATAAACTTAGTCATTAGGCATTAGATATCTGCAGAGATGTTATATGTCCCGGACAGATAACGCCACCACTTTTTAAACAAATCGAACTGACTACTTATTTTAGTGACTTTTCAAGAAAAATTAATAAGAATTTCATAAATCTGTTCTATGTTAATTTAATGTACTTACGATTCCATGAGTATGGTGTTGCTGACTGTTGTTTTACAGTATACGGCATCTGTGTGCGTTCGGCCGATCCTAAGGCTTCAGATTGAATATCAGGTGAAATATAGCCACAATGCGAAGCCTGTCGGAGAAATGGATAAGAGACAGTATCAAATGAAATTCGTGAGACGTTAGAAGAAACTGCTTTTGTATTCCGTAATGTTTTAAACTGTTTACAGAAACAAGTAGACCTACTCAAAAATAAGCACATTTAATTTGCTCTTGCACGCTCCTGTATTTTATTAACATAAATTCAATTGCTGTTTAATGATTTCTTCCTTTATCTTCTGTCTTCTTTTCTATTATATAGCGAGGTTTCCCCTTCCATTTTTATGGTTTACGCCTCATCGACATTGTGAAGGAATCATCCCGTAATTCGCCTGGTGCGATTTCGGCAAACCATGGGAAATCGAAATTTGGATGGCCGGAAGGGGATTCGAACCCACTTTCTCCCGAATGTGAGGCCAGATCTTTACCGCTCACGCACCACGCTCGGTCAAACAGTAATACTGACAAGGGGAGGTCACTAATTTTATAATTCAGATTCGATTCATACTGTGTGTTATAAAAGCTCACGGCCAGAGGTGTAATATAACAAAATAGTAATATGGCTTCTTTGCCGTTGTCGAGAAAATCGGCATTGAAGTATTCCGTTCTGTTCAAATACTTTCTAAGCTATGGAGATTTTTAAAAAAAATGGAAAAATATTTTAGTTATATACTTATGGTCCGATTCAAACAACTCTCTACCAAATGTTGTAGCCTGTACCAGGTATGATTTCTTATTAGGTTGAAACACATTTGCTAAAACAAATTATTTAATATTTAAGTGATAACAGTTCAGAAAATTTCAAAGACTGCTGTTTATTTTGGAAATAAATTTAGATTCAGTTATTTCAGAAACAAAGGATTATTTTTAAAGGTTTCTTACCATAAAATAAAATAAAAGATTATAACGTTTTGAGAGTGATCGGATTGCTGTCTTTCAGAATCTAAAAGACTTCCAATCATGAAGTAAAACCTCTGCAATTAATTAAAATACCATGATTGTTCGACATTTAAGGCAGTAAGAAGTAAAATAGTGAACAATTACAAATTTCTAAATTGATGGTGTTCTACGACAAGCAGATAAACAGATGTTGTAAATGAATAATTCCTTAAAGTCTCTGTCTTTCATTCAGAACGTACGTTTCTCTAAAAAAAGAAATAGATACAGACAAAGTGGACTATCGCAGGGAATAAACAACACCATGTGTACAGGGTGATTCAAAATAACGTGGACAAAATGACATGGTATATCAGTCATACAATAAGAATCAAAAATTACATAGGAACAGAGGGTCGCAACTGCGATCCGGATCCGCTACAGGGCGTCTAAAATAATACTGACACAAAGAGAAGGAACAAAAACATTACAGATCATTTTATTGGTAATTACTCACATGCGACTAATTCAAGCCAAATGTTCATCCTACAACAGATGTCAAAGTTTTTGCCAGATGCATCGAGACAAGCCCGGCATCTCCGCTGCATGGAACGGCGCACCTAGTCAAAGACACCTTGTGTATCTCGAACACATCCGGCTGCCGCAACGATTCTTCCTACCTAGGCTTCCGGTGTTTCAACAGGTGTTTCATACACAAGTCCTTTTAAAAATCCCCACAAGAAAAAATCCAAGGGAGAAAGGTCTGTGATCATGGTGGCTCGTGTTTGTATCTAGCGCCCTCAACAGGCGTTTGCAACCCTCTGTTTCTATGCGATTTTTGATCCTTATTGTATGACAGATCTACCATATCATTTTATCCAAGTTTTTTTTTTGAATCACCCTGTATAATGCCTATGAAATAGAGAACTGGGATTTTGCTCCTTCAAACTTGGTTTTGATTAAACTAGACCATAAGGGTTTTTAGTCTAAGGCCACGTCTCTAGAGTATTAGTCAGTTAGCAGACTGGTGCAGTTTGGTAAACGAACACTTTCTTCACTGTCGTTGTAAATTCAAAAATGCACAGAACTGCTTTCTTTCCATTTGAATTGAAGGTCGGTGCGTCGAATAAACACAGTCGCAACCTAGGCAGTTTCACGTTGACTATAATCAAGTAGCGCGTTTTTTGTACAAAAAATAAATAGTTTTTACAGTCTTAACTTATGACCACGTTACTTGATCTGATCTGTTACTTGAGTATGATTATAGATGGACCTTTAGTGGTTGAGTTAGACGGGGGGAAAAGCATTGTATAGATCAGCGGTTCCCAACCTTCATTGGTACACGACCCACTTTTAAGTAAAAAAAATTTTCACGGCCCACCTAATAGGAGAGTCTATCTAAGATAAGAATAGGAACTGTTGCATGACCTCTATACACTATCGACTATCCTATTCTACGAAAAGGCCAATTTTCATACAAAGGATATACTATCAAAAGAAACAAGAATTGGTAATACATAAAACAACAAACATATTATAGACCGGGACGCGGCTGCACAGACCATCACCTCATCAAGTTGACTGCAGAAATTCCACGATTATAAGTAACTATATCAGCATATCAAAATGCAACTGGTCTGCCAAGTCGCTTTTTGGTGGAAACCACCTGCAGACCCGATTTTAGTGGTTGATTGGTAGGTTTGTCATTGTGTTTTACTGCACCGAAATGTATGAAAAAGTGGAAGACTGGGAGCAGGAAAACATAATGATAAACCACTGAAATTGGATTTGTAGGTGTTTTCTACTGAGGTATGACTTGGTGCATCAGTGGAATTTTAATTTTCAAATCGAGTTTTAACTAATCCTGGAATTGTAGCCGTCAACTCGATGAGGTGATGTTTTGTGCAGCCGCCTCTCGCTTTATAGCAAAAATATTGAACAATACTTTTAATTATTATAAAAAACACAACTTTACAATCAGTGAGATTTGTGGCACTGGTGTTAACTGATTAGGGCATCGATATCGGGGTTAACACTGGTTAATTTTAAACTTGAGTAACTCTCTACACATAGTTTATATTTTCAAAAACAATAAAGTTGAAAAAGCTCGTTCACACAAGTATGTCGTGTTGAACGGCATCAAGAACTTCACAGCAAACATAGACATTTCTGGATACTCTGCTCGTACATTCATCCAGAAGGAAATTAAGGATTTCATGATTATTGCACTTGTAAAATATCGTCTTATATGAAAAAGAGATATATTTTCGGGGCAAAAACCTCGATTGTTCCGCGACCCACTAAAACACACGCCGCGACCCATCAGTGGGTCGCGACCCATAGGTTGGGAACCGTTGGTATAGAGTATGGAAGTAACAAGGAAAGATTACATAAGATAGAAGCTTCTCTCCGCATTGAGAATTAATATAGTCTTATCGCGTGACTAGTCGAGAGAGCAGGATGTTTTAATACTATATTTCGGTGATCGGAACTTTATCGTCATCTTCTCGCCGTATCGTGTGAAAACACCCTGCTTCCTCGGCTAGTCACACGAGAAGACTATATTAAAAACAAGAAATGACTTTAAAGGACAAAAAACTGGTTTTTTGTGACAAATTTCATAATCTCGTTACCTGATCGGGCTAAAATAGAACGTTAACCTGCATTTGACTCTAATGGTTAGCGCTGAAAAATTTGAAGAACATCTTTTGAGTTTGAAGTGACTTAAAGGTATTAAAGGTGAACGAAGACAATAGTAAAATGTTATCTGCATGCCCGGACGGGGATTCGAACTAGTTTCTTCCAGAATGCGAATGTTGAGTAGCGAGATTAATTAAGTATAAACAACTGACAGTCTGCTCCTGAACGCAGTACTTGTCCGGGGTAACACTTTGCATGTGATAATGGGCAGCCAGCAACAGCGAGTTCAGACTGCGTATTAAAAATTTAATTGTGTCCCAGTTTCTGCGCAAAAGGGATATAAAAAAGCGTTGCGCATTGTTAGTTTGCAATCACGTGAGCCAGTGATGTGGAAATAACGGATTGGCGTTCCTAGCAGAAATAAACGAGTGTGAAGCGAGTGGTTATCTGGTGACGCACTGGTATGTCGCGGTCGGAGATGAACTGGGCTAAACAGAGCCGCCCACAACACAGCGAGGTTCGATTAATGCGCACACTGCCTACTGGAAAGGGTACCGGTTTCAGCCGACTGCTTCCGCACAAAATGCAGCTCAAATGGGTCTCATGGTTGCTAAAATTCTCAGCCGTCACCACAGATTTGTCTATAATGAGTCAACAAATCTATGTACACTATGCATCATTCAGCGTAAATGATTTTTATTGACTACTAGCTCGTACCCGCGACTTCGTACGCGTGGATTAAGAATTTTTTTCCAGGATTGAATATAGAAAGTTGTTGGTAACGAAAGATTGGTCCCAAACAATATCGAGTCGGCATAATATGACAGGAAAGCTATCACTATATCACTCTACCGTCGAACCTGTCTCTTGAAGAGAATCAATTTCCAACATATTTCTGTCACCATTCGATAAGGTCTCAAAATTTCGTGACTACAACTGTTAATCATACTGGAAAAAAGTCCTATGCACTTCATACAGATTTTCTTATCAAATTTCCATCAATATCGATATAACCATTTAGTCGTCAAAACGTAACAAAAATACAGAGACTTACTTCCGTATTTATAATAATATTACTGTGGTTCACAATGACATACTGACTGCGAACAACACCTGAGGGATCATTGTAACGTAAAAAAGTGTACACCTACAACATTGCAACACTACCTACGATTTGCCTCGCATTGCACCCCTAACTTTCTAATATCTACAGTTTAACATTCAATCCGAATAACCTACGGCCCAGGCCTGACTCTTACGACTGAAAAAGAATTTTTTAAAATCTTAGCCTCCACAGATATTTGAACCGGAGACCACGAACGTTCGTAAGCAAGCGCTTTGACCAATTTTTTTTTTTTTTTTTTTTTTTTTTTTTTTTTTTAAAGGGCCTCCTTCCTCCCCTTCAGCCCTACCTTTCGCTCGCCAGTAAATTGGCTCTTTGCCTGGCTCTATACCTTTGTTATTCATTCTTAGGGTGTTCTTTCACCTTTTTTTATAGTGTATTTATCAGTAGTATTATCACCTTCTTGGACATTTTCAGGTCCTTTGCGTTGTGTTTGTTTGGATTATCGTAATTTATTTGGTTTTATTACATTAACTTTTAAAATTCCGCTTTCTATGTGTGGCTATTCTTGTGTTTCTTGATCCTTCCTGTTGTTCTGAGGTAGGTACAATGGTTTTGTTTGCCTTTTAGTTGATTCATTTGGCGCAGTTCACGTTATCTTATTTTCTTTTATTCAGTGAGCCTTTATTTTGTTCTTTGAGGGTTGTATGAGTAGTTTTGTCTGGTTTGATTATTGTCACGGAAAAGTTTCCGTCATTATTATATCGAGCATTCGTGCAAAATCTTTTTTATAGTTTTGATTTTGGATTGTTTCGTAGTATAAAATATTCATGTGAGCTATATACTCGTAATAGGTAGTCTTCTCGGTTTTCAGGATGTAAGCTAAGGTGTTGCCTAGTATCCACTGTACAGTATTATGTTTCGTTTCGGGAAATCTCGATTTGTCTGGTTTCAATATTTCCTGGATACTCACTGTTAGAGGGGAAGTTCTGTCTAGGAAGGCTATTCTTCGCCTGGCCCAAGTCCATATTCTCTGGTTTTCGTCACATGTTATTCTGTGCTTCAGTGAGTCAGTATTTCCGCATTTTGTGCATCTGTCAGTCGGTGATAAATATATTTCATAGAGTCTTCTGTTGGTTGGGATGTTTTCGTTTACCACGTCGTACCACAGTGATTGTGTTTTAGAGCTTAGGGTTTTATTAGTTATATTTTTCCAGATGTTGCGCCAGTTGAACTGTGGATTTTTTACCTTCGATTTGTTTTTGTGACATGATGCATTTATTATTTTGTAAATTTCTTTGGTTGTCTTGTTATGCAATGTGTATCCTTTGGTTCTTGCATAGATTGTTTCGAGGTGGAATTTTCTCATATGCGGGAGGGTGTACTTTATTTCTGCCATATTGAATGGTATTTCATCAGATACTGGTTGGTTTGGTTTATTAGAATATTTGTTGGGCCATTTGGGTCATTCATCGCTGTCGTTATGGTTCTTTTTACGAATAAAGCACAGCATCTTTCACGTACACTGATCATACCTATCCCTCCTTTATTTAAAGGTAAGGTCATTGTTTGAATGATACTTTAAAGATTTTACCCCTGCTTGCATACCATCCTAGCAGATTCTGTATCCGATCTGCTATTGAATCGGGTATAGGTAGGACTTGGGCGATGTAAACCATTTTGCTCAATATAGATACTTGTACAATTTTAGCCTTCTGTAATTGTATATCTAAGTCCCTATCACTATGGATATTTATGACTGCCCTGATTTTATTTAATGTTATGCGCCAGTTATTGGTTATTGTTTTGACAATATTCTTCTGAAAAGTAATCCCTAATGTCTTGTGTTCCGGTACTTGTTCATACCAGGTTTTTGTTGGTGCTTGGATCACCCCCTTACTTATTGGTAGTAGTGCTGTTTTCTTTAGGTTAAGTTTGGCTCCTGTTGCATCCATGAATGTAATGATGATTTCCCGCGTTGTTTCGATGTCTTCCGTTGAAGTTTGGGCTATGCAAATATCATCAGCATATGCTCTACAAGTAAATATGTACCGTTCAGATTTATGCCTGTTAAGTTTTGGTGACATTTCGCGAGGAGTGGATCGGTTGCGATTGCATATAGAATCATTGATAGTGGGCATCCTTGCCTTACCGATCTTTGTATCTTGATAGGCGCTGACAGGTGTCCGTTTATGAGGAGCTTCGAGTGAGTATTTGTAATGATCTTCTTTATTACATCAACGAAAGGGGTGCCTAAGCCTTTTGATGCATGACTTCTAACAGGTAATTGTGATCAATTCGATCAAATGCTTTTTCAAAGTCAAGAAATAGCAGTGCTACTGGTGTGCGTTTTTCTGCGGTTATGCTGATGATGTCGCGATATTCGCATACGGTATTCAGGATGCTACGTCCTGGTATGGCACTGGCTTGGTGTGATCCCAGGATTTTCTCCAAAAGGGGTTCCAGTCTTGTTTTGAGGATTCTTGTTAGTATTTTGAAGTCCGTATTTAGCAACGTTATTGGCCGTATTTCATCGATACGTTTGATTTGGTTTCCCTTGGGTACAAGTACTATGATACCTTCTGTAAAGGCGGAGGGTAGGTTTGCCTCGGTCCATATATTGTTAAGGACCTCTGAGAACTTATTACGTAGCATTGGCCAATGTCGCATGTAGAATTCAATGGGTAGTCCATCCGGCCCTGGGGATTTTCCTCTTGCTGCTTTATTAATCGATATTGAATTTCATCATGATCAAAAATCCTTGTTAGCGTGGCAGCATCTTGTGCACTTGCTTTGTTTCTTGAGTTAGATAATAACTCGTGAGGCCTCTTTGTTGGTGGTTGTTGACTGAAAGATTTTTTTGTAATGTTCTGTAATTTCTTTAACTATATCTCTTCCGTTCTGAATGCGTTCACCATTTTCCTTAATTATGTTGGTAATTAATGTTTTTTTCCTCCCTTTTGTGCTTCGTATTAGGTGATATAAGGCTGCAGTTTCTTTTGAAGCAATGTCTGCCGGTTTTGATGTTATCAAGAGTTTATTGACCTGTTTGTTTTGTAGTGACAGGATCTTTGCTTTGTATTTTTTAATTTTTGTGCTTGTGTTGACAGTTATGGTGGGATTTAGATATAATTCTCTGATGCATCTGTAGTAATATTCTATTGTGTTCTTTAACCAATAGTTCTTTTCAGTTCCATAAGAGATTAGGGTCCGTTTAAATTTCGGTTTTACATGTTCGACCCACCATGTCAGAGAGTTTTTATAATTTTTGCAATTTTTTTAGACATTCAGCCCAAACTTTTTTTATTTCCTTTCATCCAGCGCCGGGTCTTCTAGCATGGAGATATTACATTTCCAGTAACCTTTGCCTCTATTAACAGGTTGTCTCTGCATGTTGACAGTGCATTGCATACTGCTGTGATCCGAGAAGCTCAGGGGGAGGATGTTTGCACTTGTTGTTTTGGTGCGGAGAGTATCTGTTACGTAGATTCTGTCCAGTCGACTTGCTGAGACACTTGAAATGTATGTATATGCTATTTTGTTTCCATGAATGCATTCCCATGAGTCGTGTAAGTCCATTCCTTGAATGAGGTTTGCCATCTCCCGGCACCCATTGAAATTTGGCGTTTGGTCTTTTTCGTTTAGTACGCAGTTGAAGTCACCTCCGATAATTATTGCGCTGTTGGTGTTGCGCAGCAGGTAAGGGAGCTCTGTTTTGAAAAATTGGGATCTTAGGGCTCTGTTATTATTGCCTGATGGAGCATATATATTGATTATTCGGGTGTTGTTTATTGTGATTGCAATGCCCCTACCGTTTGTTAGTCTTTCTGTATCTTTTGCCTCAATTCCTTCTCTGATCATGAAAGCTGTTCCTGTATTTGTTTCTTTGGAGTAGTTTATTATTCCGTCGTAGCCAGGTATATTTATTCCATAAGGGTTACTTCCTGCAACATTGCTAATGTCTATGCTGTTTTGTTTTATGTAATCCGCTAGACATTTTATTTTGAAAGGCGTAATGATTCGGTTCGTGTTTATCGTTGCGATGCTGTAACTTTGATTGGATGTCATTGTTTATTGTCCGTTTCATCAGAGCCTTTCATTACTTCATCGTACCAGCTTTCTGTACCACTTGGTTTTTGTACTTCTTCTTCTTCCCCTTTCTTTTGATAGTAGGCGTATTTCGGTGTTTCTTGTTTTTCCATTCTCGCTTTCGTTGTTTCGTCTTCTTCTTGTATTAGTTTGGCTGGATTTGTCATTCTTTCAACTTTCTCTGCTATTCTTTTAACTGGTTTAGCGTTGGTTTCATTTCGTTCGCCGAGGGCTCGGCGTTTTTTGGCTGCGTTTTGACTTGTACTATTGGGGCCATCCTTATTTACAATTCTGATAGATTGTCTCGTTATTCTTTTCTCCCAGATTTCTTCTTCAGCTTTGTTATTGGTTGCCACCGTGTGCATCTCATTAGGTTGTTTTATTTCTTGCTCTTCTTCTGCCTGGTGACTTGTGGTTTTGTTTGTATATATTTCTACCTCTGTGAGATTGTCTGTGATACTCTCCTCTTCAATTTTTTGTTGTTGTCCTTTCTGTTCAGGTTCTTCCTTTTCCTCTTCTTCTTGTTCGAGTTCTTCAGATCTTTTTTCCTGTTTCCCGTTGGGCTGTTCCGGGTTCTCCTCGACGTCCATCGCCGTGTATTCCGCGTTGTCCATCATTTCCGTGTGCTTCTCACTTCCTGATGTTATTACGCGATGTGTGTTTACACCATTGTCTTGTTGTGCCGTGACTTCTGCATATGTCGTGTTGTCTTCCTTATTGATCACTGTGAGTGTTGCATTTTCTGTTATATTAGCAGCAGTTGTTGCCAATTTCTGTCTTGGAAGTTGCACTGGGCGTCGTTTTGTACATTCAGATCTTAGATGTCCTGGTTCATTGCAGATTGAGCATGTGCGCGGCTGTCCTTCATATATGATTAATGCTTTAAAACCCTGTATTGTTATATAGGAAGGAATATGTTTTTTTAGATCAATTTTCACGCACCGTATTCCATTGTTTGCTTGGAATCTGAACTTAGAACTCCATTTTTCGTCCGTCGTCGTTATTATGTCACCATAGTTCCGGATTGCTGCCGTTACACTAGCATTACTAATTTCAAATGGTACATTGAATACTCTTACTGATCGTAGCCCCAGCCCTGCATGGCTTATATATACGGTACTTACGGTTCCATCTGGGTTCTGGTAGTCGGCTTTTCCTCCAGTTTTCTCTACGATCGAATTGCACAAGTTGTCATTTGTCATTTTAACGTATACAGCATAGGTCAAGAAGTCCATTTGGATTCCATATACGTCCGTGTCTGTTAAGGTTGAATTTTTCGTACAGCCATTCGTGGAAGTCATAAGCACGTGGTCTTGTCTCCTTTGCGTCGAACGCGAATTTCAGTGTATTCTTACGTATCGTCGATTCCATTTTCACTAATCTTAACGCACAAGCAAAGCTATCACTGATACACTCACTGAACCTCGCTTGAGGAAGTATCGAGCAACCGTACACGACGGCGGCTCGATGCGAACTGATCCACTGAGCTGCCAGTCCACTACACGGAAACACGGTACGGAGACGTCCGATATCCAACGTGTCTGTCTATCGCCGTATTTCGAAGTTATGATACAACATGTGTTATTTATACAGATAATTTTTCAACCAAATGTAGACAGTACTTTTCTCCTTGTTTCAAAGGATAAGTGTGCAAAGTTTCATCGAGATCGGATGAAAACTGTGGATTTGTATGAAGAACAAACAAACCAACCAACAAACAAACAAACATACATTTATCTTTATATATAAAGATTAATAAACAGGTTTACATAAAATTACTTTTTTCCTGTCATCATTCTCTCGAGTAGTTCATCGCAAACCTCCATCTCTTTTTGTCTTGAACTAACATTCATCTTTATATACTTTATATACTAGCTGATACCCGCGACCTCGTACGCGTGGATTAAGATTTTCTTTTCCAGAATTGGATATAGAAAGTTATTGGTAGCGAAGGATTGGTACCAAACAATACCGAGTGGCCATAATATGACCGGAAAGCCATCACTATATCATTCTACCATCGAACCTGTGTCTTAAAGAAAATCAATTTCCAACATACTTAAAAACAAAAAACAAACGAAGGAGAGGGGATGTGGGGAGGGGGGGAGGGTGTTAACTAAGGGCAGCTTTATTTCAGCACGGTCTTTTCTTCTTTCTTCAGCATGAACATCGAATTCTTGGGTTCTAATAACTTTAGCTGCTTGTGTTCTGCTAGAGCTACAACTTAGGCCAGTTTACGATCGCAAGGTATGTCAAAAAAGAAGGCAAAATAAACTGGTGCCAGAAACATTTAAGCAGATACAAAGTAATAGGACAGAGAAAATTGACATCTATACTAAATAATACGTTTTTTACCTAAACGAATAGGCTACGGCCCAGGCATGACTCTTACGATCAAAAACAATTTTTAAAAATTTTAGCCTCCACGGAGATTTGAATCGGAGACCACGAAACAAACATTAGTAAGCTAGCAATTTAACCACTGAGCTGCCTGACCGCTACACGGAAAAACAGTACAGAGACGTCCATATCCAACGCGTCTGTCTATCGCCGTTCAGTAATATTTCGAAATTATGAGACAACGTGTATTATTTATACAGATAATTTTTAAACCAAAAGTAGACAGTATTTTTCTCCTTGTTTCAAAGGATAAGTGTGCAAAGTTTCATCGAGATCGGATGAAAACTGTGGATTTGTATGAAGAACAAACAAACAAACAAACATACATACATACATTTCTTCTGTCCGTGTGTATGTCACTGAACTCCTCCTAAACGGTTGGACCGATTTTTATGAACTTTTTGTTGTGATTAGTATGATTCGAGAATGGTTTAGATTCACAATTTGATTTGGAAAAGCCCATCCCTCTCCCCACATAAATCAGCAACGAAGATATCGGCCTTTTAGTCGGCGAGCATTGGCGACTGTTGATATAACAACTGTTGCTATGACAACATAAACAGTATCTCTGAAGCGCGGCATAACCCGAAAAGCTATTAACAATGCCACGTCTTCGAGGACGAGGAGGAAATATTGGTCGACGTACACGGAATGCACAAATAATTCCGAGCAGCAACATTAGCTGTAAATAGGTTGAAACGTAACCTGGACTAAAATGAAAACTGACATTCCATATCAAAGCAACCAAACCACCCTATTCTTAGAACTGTGCTCCTAAATCACCGTTTACTTTAGTACCGGAAATGGTCGGTACGAAATCAGTGAAGCTTGGTACACACGAATCTTTTTGGACGAATAAAAAAATAGTACGGGTAATTCAACTTCAACCCACTGCTTTCATGGTAAGGTGGGGGTTATTCTAGGATTGATTTAATTCCGGAAATGGATGGCGCGAATTATATGAAACTTAGTACATGTTTCTCATCGCGTGTATGGATAAATCTACGCCAACTCTACAGTGCAACGCCGGAATCTGTGCTAGTATCTCAATATAATTATTATATCCTACCTCATCAATTTTCTGCTTTATATATTCTGAGGTTTTTTTTTCCTGTTCGTTCTGATAATAATAATAGTCAACCAGTCTCGCATATTTGAAACTATGACCCACCAACTTATCTCATATTTCTGTTGAGATCCTTCAACAAACTTCTTTCCTTCTCCAATATGCCCAGGACACGTTCGCTTCGCGTTTTACCTGTCAACTTAGTTCTTAACACCTATCTACAGTATAACATTTTGCATGCTTCAATTTTCTTTCTTTCTTGCATTTCTAAAGTTCAAATTGTAATGCCTTAAAGTTGTCTGATTCATGCATACCATACATACTGTTATCAGAAACTTTTTTCTAAGTGCTAGATCAATATTTCAAACTGAAAGATTTCTCTTTTCCTAAAAAGGGTCTTTTCGTTACTGCTATTCTGCTTCTAACATCATTCCTGTTTTGGCTATTAGTAGTAATTTTACTTCATAATCACTTACAATTTACTTAATTTTAATTAGAATCAGAAACATGATTTGAATTGTTTTAGGCACAAAGAGTAGATTGTAGATACCTTACAATTCATATATTGAATTAATTTTGAATCAAACCACAGTAATAATATTCATATGAAGAGTATCACATAGTATGTTATAAAAATTGGCCGATGGCACAAAGCTAGAGAAGTGAATCATTTTTAGTAGGTAAATATTTCGAAAATCGGTCTGAAAACCAAACTTAAAAGAAGAGAATATTTTTTTTTTTTTTTGCTTCTCTTCGTTATTATTTGGTACTACAGTAAAAAAGGGAATCAATTTCTACCCACACCAGATTCCATCCGCGCGAAGCAGCGGGCACATGCTAGTAGATCTATAAAGGAAGCTGCAGCTGGCATAAACATCTGCATCATTATTATCTCTAAAAAATTTTGGTTGTGATGGAATTAATGTTCCGAATAGAATTTTCACATATACGTACATTAAAATTACGCAAATTATTCAATTTTTTTCACTGCATTAGGTAAACTGTTCAGCAGCTAACGCCATAATTGTAGATTTACCGAACGTGGTGGGTGAGTTGCTAATGCTCTGGCCTCGCATTCGACAGGACGCCGGTTCGAATCCCCGTCCGGGCATATAGATTTGGGTTTTCCATGGTTTCACCAAATCACTCCAGCCGACTGCCGGGATACTATCTATAAAAGGCCATAGCCGAATTCCTTCCCGTTCCTTGTCCCCAGTCCCATCTCAATTCTAAGGATCTCGACGTCGACAAGACGTAACGCCATATGTAAAAAAATATGGATTTTCCCGGGAGTTCATCTACAAATAAAAATATTTTGACTCTCTTATACTCAAAATCAAACACTAATTTTTGGTGATGGCGTAGGAATTAGAAGGTCAACCCTCATATCTCTCCATTACGTGTTTTATAATAACATTACGAGCTACAGTCGCCCGTAGTTTTTTTTTTTTTTTTTTTTTTTTTTTTTTTTTAATGGCATTTGGCAACGGAGGCCATACAGCCAGCTCAAGGTAATTTAATTGCTTTCAGTGTATGGACGCCACAGGACGGACAGGACATTCACACAGACACACAACACTTAACATCCATGCCCGCGGCCGGATTCGAACCGGCGGCCTTCGGCACGCAGAGCTAGCACTCTAGCCCCTACGCTACCGAGGCCGGCTCCCCCGTAGTTAAACGCCACTGCAAGTAAAAGATATATTTTTAATCATTTAAGTGGAAGAAATTTATTTCAAAAGAGAGTATCAAAAATAACGCACACAATCCCTAATCTTTCGTTTCCTAATTCTAAATTATTAAAAACAGTTCTTTGTGAAATATATAATACTTAACTACTACCACTTAGACTACACATACAGTATACGTATATTCAAAACGTCATTTAATTTGCTTAACACTTTACTGCACTGCCATTTGTAGTGGTAGGGGCAAATATTGTAAACAAAACTTATTTGTCTCCATGTGGCCATAATATCACTAGTTATCCTTAAAATAGTAGAGAAGATATCCACTTCATGATCGTCATTTTAAATTTCACAATACAGTCTAATTTCAACAGTCGTCAAAGACACGTAAAACGACGAGACTATCGAATTTCGTAGGTCTGTGAAGAGATTTCCTATATCATCAGCAGCTGTGATTTTTACCGTAATTTTGATGCCAAACAACATTATTTTTTACGACAATAAGCAGATGTAATAGAGCGTTAATACCACTCTCTATGATACAGAAGGCCCTGATAACTGTTAATCGCGTCAGAAAGTATGAACCGATTGTGCGTAGAGTACACATATGTCACGCAATTTTGTTGACGCTACATTCAGTTGTTTACAGAACATCTACTATATTACTTGTGTGAGTTATAGTTGTCTGCAAAAGTTTCTCGATTTGCTATGCTAGTTTCTAATGGACGTAAACATCGAAAGTCTCGCCGGAGATCGGAGATAACATTTTTGCACGAAAAAAAAAATTTGTGCTTCGGAAATTTACACGAAAATTGTGGTGATAGTATTATAAATGAGGGAAATGGTATCAGTTTCTTTAAGGTAGCTAGAACCAATGTGCATAGTGGGGAACGAAATTGTCGCCGTGGTGACATGATTTTTTGAATGAAGTGAATACACAAATTTTGGAAAACAAAGGATTCACAAACTTTTAATTTCAATAGTGCCTCAATTTATTGCACAAAACGGTAACGACGTACCCTTCATTATAAAAAAAAAACCTGTATTCGAAACGGCTGCCTATGCCTAAACAAATGACGAATAACCACAAGGAGAAACGATTGATCGTTATCAGGAAGAAGGTGATGGTTTTCTTGGCCATATTGTTACTGGGGATGAACCATGGGTTCTAAGCCATTAGTAGTCTTTTTCGTGGCAGCATTCAGACTTTCCAAGCAACAACAAAAAACTGCTTTTTTGGGGGGGGGGGGGAGGACCGTGAATAGCATCTTTCTCGTGAAATTTATGCAGCTTGGGGCGACCATAGATACGAATTCGTTCAAACTCTGAACAAGTCTATCTCACCTCGCTATCTCATTATAAAATTACGCACCACTGATGCAGTGAATCCATAAATCATTGTTTGAGCGTTTTCACCGATTGTAATTATTTTAGAATAATGTGAAAAAATATTATACGATCAGTTCCCCTTCATTGTTTAATCAAACAAAATCATTACTTTTCAATCCTAATATGCAGACTCATTTATACGAATTCTATATTGATCTATCAAAATAATCATCCTTCCTTCTATCGCCGTTAACAAACCTCTTTCATTTTAAACCTATTATACAAGTTATTCTACGTGCAAACAACAGGATAATGAACAGCAGTTGTGCCGGTTACTACTCTTAGAAAGAAAGCATTTCTGGAGAAACAAATAGAAACGATGTTCTCATTTCTATTGTGTGTGCTCGACATAAACTCTTTTTAAAGAAAAGCGTAAATATTTCGTGTTGGTCCTGCAGAGATACAGTGTGGAGTAGTTACCTCGCTTCTGCCGCTCCCATTCATCCTTTGAGCGGAAATAGCTGCGCATAATCCGCTGGGTACCTACCAAGTTGCGCCAACGGTTTGCGGCTTGCCCTGTAAGTGACAGCTCGCTAATATATCTCGAGCGTGAATACGACGCAGCAAGGGCCCTACTCGCGTTAGCTAACAGTGCGCAGAAACGTCCAGACTGCTAGGGAGTAACACAAGTGGTAGTCACATCGTTCGAGGAGGGAGAACAAGGAGGGTAGATGGTAGAAAGAATCAACCGACAGTGTCCCTTTTTGTAGCTATTTACCGAGTAAGTAGAGAAACTGCTGAACCATGTTTACAAATGATTAGGATACACATTTCTACTGAACACCTAACTAGCCACATAAGTAAAATACATTGTGCCTGAAGCCTGGACGTGAACTAAATAGTTCGGCAACCTTCGGCGAACGATAATGCCCGAAGCGCTAGTTACTCTGGACGACACCACAGCGGTGATTGCCTAACCAGGAGTTATCAAACAAATAATTGCATTTAATTTTATTTGCGCTTATATTATTAAAAGTAAATGCAACTGTCATACCAGATAAAAGGTAATTTTCTGTTTATGAAGTAAGTGCACAAAAATGTGATAGGAAGAGATAAAAAATTAATTTAATTTAATTTAATTGCAATGGAGCACACGCTTCCGGTGGCAATTTCCCTACACACCCAACTTCCCCCTATCCTGCACCCACCTACATTTGCCCTCTACAAATTTAAACTTTAAATTCTTTTAACTTTTTCGGTAAGTTATTCATCATTCCCGTTGGTAACTCATTCCAATCCCTGACACCCTTACCTAAAAAAGAAAATCTTCCCACACCCTTGTGCCTGAAATCGAGTGCCAGCTTGTGGTCATGGTCATCTTTTCCCTTCCATGAACTATTTTTCATACCTACTGCAATATCTTTCCATGCCTCATCACCAGTATACTGCCCTGTACACTCCCATTACCCTCCTCATCCTCCTCCTGTCTTGCAATGAATCCCATTCCAGCTCCTTTATCATATCTGTCACTGATTGCATTCTGCGATAATTTCCAGAAATAAATTCTAGCAGCCCTTCTTTGCACCTTCTCCAACTCCTGTATTTGATACTCAAAATGTGGGTCCCATACTACACTACCATATTCGAGCAATGGTCTGACCAAAGTTTCGTAACCCAATTCCTTTACTTCTCTCGTGCATCCCCTCATCACTCTCTCCAACAAGTGCAGGATTTTGAAACCTTTTCCTACCACCTGTCCAATGTGTCCTGCCCAGTTAACATTGTTATCAAATGTAATGCCAAGATATTTACATTTCAAGTCTTCAGCAAGCAATTCTTTCCCCACCTTATATTCATAATTAACCTTTTGTTTTTTATTTGTGTATCTAATAAGCTGACTCCTTTTTGCATTTATCTTCATCCCATGTTTACCAATCCAACTAGACATCCTGTCCAGATCACCCTGCAACTGTTTACAGTCCTCTATCGTTTTGATCCTTTTATACAGCATTATGTCATCTGCAAACAATCTAATTTCAGATAGTAAACAATCAACACAATTATTCATTAGAATAATGATTAGCAATGGTCCCAATATGCTACCCTGCGGCATTCCCATTTTTACTTCCACCTCCTTTGATACTGCATTTCCTACCCTAACTTTCTTTTTTCTACTCTTTAAAAATTCTTCTACCCAGCAAATCACTTTCTCATCCACTCCAATAGTTTTTATCTTATTCACTACCATTTTGTGGCTTACTCTGTCAAACGCCTTTGAAAGATCTAGTGCTGCACTATCAATTTGACCTCCCTTGTCCATTTCATTTGAAATATCTTGCAAAAATCCCACCAACTGAGATTCGCAGAAATTTAAGCGACATTCATTTGAATTAACGTCATTTGTTTATTTACGACGATTAAATGCATAAATTCATGTAGCTAGAAGTGCATCAGATGAGTATGATCTATTCTCTGTAGCAGTATTACAACCAGATTACAAAATAGTCCAAGAATTATTTGACAGAAGTTAAGAAACAAGGAAGTTTATTATAAACTTAGAGAAAGTTTACACGAAACGTAAGAAGTCACGGAATACTCCAGAAATACAAATAATCATTATTCATTAATAAATTTATGCTTTCCTTGGAATCTAATTCAAAACAATTAAAATTTCCGTCAGTTTTGGCGTGATTTTTTAAAGTTATTGCAAGTAGTTCAAAAAAGGACCGCGGAGATAAGAAATTATTATAATATCAAGTGGAGATGCGATGTTCGTTTTCCCACTGCAAGTCTGCTTTAACAATTAGTATTCTGTTTACTTCTATTGCCTGTTGCGGAAGAAATAGCGAGAAAAGTAAGGGCAGGTCAGGATTTTACAACGTAGAAATGTATTTTATATCACAACAAATGAAGTGGTTGCATTATTTTAAAAAATCAGCAGCGTCCTGTTTACAGATGTCAGGATGGGAACTACACTGTGTGAAAACTTATGGAATGGTTTAAAGTCTGCGGTATGTCTTATGACTCTATGTTACCCAAGAACTGAGCATGAAGTGATAGTCAGATAGGCATCACAGATCACATTGCATTCAACCGAACACTCCTTTATAAGATACCCACCAAAGTTATTCTTACAACAAATATCTACACTACTAATACTATCTTTTAACTGCATAACTTGGTTAAATATTAATTTAATTAGTTTTTTGAAATAGCTTACTTCACAAAAGAATGGAATGGTAATAGTTGATGTTGTAGAATTTAATTTACTGCAAAGGTGACAAAATTAATATATTAAAAATGTTTAAACTTTGTTATTAGAAGAGTAAAAAAAAAAGATTAAAGGCCACCAGGTTCCTCGCAGCCGAAGCAGAGAGAGAATGCTTGTAATCTATATATTCAAAAATAAATGTTTGTTGCAGCATTTCTACCAAAGGGCTGGGTTACGCGTGTTTGTTATGGGCCAACTAAAAATACTATATATGTGAATCAACAACCTTCCACTTAAAAGTGGGTCGATTTCAATTTGTCACACAAAATATTTTCAATCTTCTCTAATCAACACCTCAGTACAATAATTACAGCCAATGCGTGAAGAAATGTCCCTTGGAATTTCTGAAATTTTGTGTGAGATTCCGGAATAGTAGGAGCGAATTTGGTAATATTGTACACATGTTTCTCATTGGCTACTGAAAATGCTGGAGTGGTCTTTAGAGACGGGAAAGGATGGGGGGGGCAAGGAATGGGAAGGAATTCGGCCATGGCCTTTTGAAGGAAGCATCCCGGCATTTGCCTGGAGTGATTTGGGGAAACCATGGAAAACCCAAATCTGGATGCCCGGACAGGGATTCGAACCGCCGTCCTCCCGAATGCGAGGCGAAACCTACCCAGTTCAAGGAGGACCTCGAAATTTCAAGCCATATACTTTCCTTTATGCTAGATCTCATTTTTGAATGTCAAACTCACAGCTTTCCAACAGAAGGACGTGTTATCATGAAGAAGACCTCAGCATGTAGTTCAGCCCAAATTAAATATACAGTAAACATTAAATGAAACTTTTTTCCAACACAAAGGGAGTGATGGTAAATTTAATCTCGATTTTGAAAAACATGGCCTGTGGGCAGCTCAGATAAATAATTCACAATCAACATGGACTGGGGATATATATACGAGAGGAAATAAGATCTTAGTTTGTAAATCATATCTGATGCAACTCTTCTTCACTTTGCGAGGTTAATACATCCTTCTACCGTTTAATATGGCCCGTTATACACTTTGGATTTAAGCCAAAAATTACGAACGTTAGCCGCCTCGCCGTTGTTTAATACAGACCTTTTTCCTGAGAATTAGATAGCGTAAAGGTATCAGGAAAGAATGGGTAACAGAAAAAATGCTGGAAAAGATGGAAGAACGGAGGAAGTGGAAAAATTCTGGAAATGAAGAAGGAAGAAAGAGATATAGGAAACTGAACAATGAACTAAGAAGAGAAACTGAACAAGCAAGAGAAGGTTGGATGAAAGAGAAATGCGAGGAAGAAAAACTGCAGAATGAGGGAAAATATGAAATGATGTACAAAATGGCTTCTGACATTGTCTTTGAAAGAAAGAGAAACAAGAACAACATGGAAATAGAAAGAGAGGATGGCACATTAGTCAATGAACCACATGATGTACTGAGGAGGTGGCAAGAATATATTGAATGCTTATATAAGGGAGATCAAATACCAAGTAAAATTGAAGAAGAGGCACAGGTAACAGAAGATGGAAAGGGGTATGAGATCCAAGAGACAGAGGTAGGAAAGGCTCTGAAGGAGATGAAGAATCGGAAGGCATGCGGAATAGATAATTTACCTGCAGAATTGTTGAAGAGTTTAGGAAACAAAGGAAGAAGGGAGATAGTACACCTTTGTAATAAGATATATGACGAAGGGGAATGGCCAGATGACTTTCTCGCAACGGTAATGATACCAATTCAGAAGAAAAAGAATACTAATAAATGTGAAGAGCATAGAACTATCAGCCTAATTTCACATGCTGCTAAAGTGTTGTTGAGAGTGCTGAACAGAAGGTTATATGGAAAGTTAGATAGATTGATTGGAGAAGAACAGTTTGGATTTAGAAAAGGAACAAGAGATGCTATCGGCCTGTTAAGAATCATAGGGGAAAGATATATTGAGAAAGAAAGAAACATCTATGCCGCCTTTATTGACTTTTGATAGGGTGCAATGGAAGAAGCTGATGGATATCTTGAAGAGCAAAGGCGTAGATTGGAAGGAGAGAAGGTTGATACAGAACCTATATTTACAACAGAAAGTACGAATAAAGATCGGAAACGAGATGTCTGAAGAAAGCAGCATTGGGAGAGGCGTAAGACAAGGTTGTTGCCTTTCCCCATTATTGTTCAATTTATACTTAGAAGAAAATATTGGAAAACGCTTAAATGGGAAAAGAGGAGTGCGTATTGGTGGCAAGAAAATAGAGTGCATACGATTTGCTGATGATATGGTATTGTTGGCAGAAAGCGAACAAACTCTAAACAGAATGCTGAAAGGTCTAGATGAAGCTTGCCAAGAGTTTGGAATGAGAATCAATTCAGCAAAAACTAAGAGTATGGTGATTGGAAAAGGAAGGAATATAATAAATATTAAGTTAGGAAAAGCTGATATCAGGCAAGTAAGATCATTTAAATATCTAGGGAGTATGATCACTGAAGATTTGAGGTGCCATCAGGAGATAAAATCTCGCATTGCCGTAGCGAAGGAAGCGTTTAATAGGAAAAGGAGGTTACTAACGGGAAAAATAGACAAAACACTTAGAAAAAACTCTGTAAATGTTTTGTATGGAGTGTGGCTCTTTATGCATCGGAGACATGGACACTGAGACGAGAGGATGAAAAGCGGTTAGAAGCATTTGAGATGTGGATGTGGAGGAGGATGGAGAAGATAAGCTGGGTGGATAAAATAAGCAATGCTGAAGTGCTGGACAGGGTCAGTGAAAGCAGAAAAATTCTCCAAGTAATAAAGGAGAGAAAGGAAAACTGGATGTGACACTTGTTGAGAGGGGAGTGCCTGATAAAAGACGCCTTGGAAGGTTTAGTCTGTGGGAGGAGAATAAGAGGAAGAAAGAGATACCAAATTATAGACAACATCAAGGAAGACGGCAACTACATGGTTCTTAAGAGAAAGGCAGAAGATATAAGATCATGGAGAGCAGCCAAGTGAAAACCTGCCCGAGGGCAGAAAACTGATGATGATGATGATGAGTCATTAAAATAATTCTCCTTCGGTTTTTTTTTTAACAATGATTTTTTTTATGTACACTCAGTATTTAAATTCTCACAAGCTTAACAAAACTCAATCCAACGATTTTCTAAGTAAAGCTACTATAACAACCAGTAAACAAAACCATAGATGAAGTCAGCGATGTTCATTGCTTAAATCTTTGGTTTACATGCCAGCCAACTTAACCATTCCACCATATTATTTTTTACTATTATTTAAACAAGTTATTTCACAATCAACTAACTCTATGGTTGTTATATCACAACTTATTCACAAGAATCTACTTTTCTGGCAATCTAAACACACTACAGACTATTTCAGTTTATTACTACTCTGCTTAGAATGACTCCAGTACTAACAAAAACCTTCAATCAGTAGATGATTAAATATTTATCTTCTACACGCGTTCCCATTTCGTTACCGACTTTCTTGTTACATCCTTTTCATATATATATATATATATATATACAGGGCGTTCGCCGGAAAACGCTACCCTCCCAGTCTGTTGCCGTCGGCAACTTGCTCGGTCAGTGAAGCCAGCAGCTCCCGCCACACGGCGCCGTGAATCACCGCACTGTTTAACACCTCCGCTGCCCCAACAGTGTTGTGAATAAACGTTTCTTTGCGGTTTGGCTGGTTTGGGGCTTCATACTCTTACTAATCTGTACCGTGTTTGACTGTGAGTAAAATTATGGTACGTTACAGTTTGCAACAAAGAATATTTTTCTACGATACATATGTGAAGAAGAAGTCGTTTAAAAAGTGTCGCAGTAAATTTCGTCGCGAATTTCCTGGCGCTTTACTGCCAGCTAAATCAACAATTCTGCGTCTGGTTAAAAAAGTAAGAGAAACGGGTTCATTTTTTAACAAAAAGAGACTGTCGGTCAACCGTATTCTCACAGAGGAGAAAATTGACGATATCGCTTTTCGACTAGAACAGTCACCCAAAAAATCATTAAGTCAGTTAGGGCAGCGTGTGTCTCGAAATATGTTCAGAAGATGTGAAATGTGCATTACACAAGAGGGTCAACACTTCCAGCATCTTTTATGAGGTAAGCTAATGAATTACGTCACATTTAACTGAATCACTAATTGCAGAAAGGGAACATGTCCATTTCGCAAAAAAAAAACTTTTTTTCCGGAAAAGGCATCTTTCAACTTAGCCCTTTCGTTCTCTGCAGAAGGTCACTTAAAAAAACATATAAATAATATGCTTCTCATCCCAAACAAACACAAAATGTAATACTGAGTAGTCTACCGTACGAACGTAATACAGTTTTTTGTCATGTCCCTAAAACTTATCAAACTGCACATGTTCCCTTTCTGCATTTAGCGATTCAAATGCTTAGCACATACAAGTTTATGAAGCGTAATTATTATGAAATAGTCCGCGGCCGACGGTAGAACAATGCCCGAAGCTGACCGCTCGCTCGCCGGGAGCAGTTTCTTCCTTGTAGCGCTAACATTGGGTTGCGTTTCCCGGCGAACGCCCTGTATATATATATATATTAATAATTAGAAGATTTATTCACCCAGCAGTGTAATCGTTCATCATCAAGATTAATCTTGTACCACAGCGCGATTTTACAGGGCGTATAGCTTTTGATTTGATTTAAAATAAAGTTTCATTTCCTTTGCTACTAAATTTTTTTAAGTGTTATTAGTGATCTCATCTACCCTACGATATTACCCTATGATATTCGGATGCTTTTTTCAGTTTATATGAAACAAAAAGTTTACATATTTAAAATTTGCATCTGTTTCTTTCTTATCGTGAAGTTATTATATACCGTATTGCAAAAATATGGGAAGTGTCACAATAGCTTTTCTATAAAGTCATTACAGGAACTTCCATTAATGAACATAATTTTTTATTCTTACTATTTTCTGCGGAAATTAAAATTTTAAGTAATATATAGTCAAGCAATATAAATTTAGCCTTTAATATTTATTTGTAATTACTTTTTGATGCAACACAAAACTGAAAAATCTGTCATATGAATGTTTTGCCACAGCTTTAATAAATTATCTAAAGCCGATTCTCAATCTGTTTCGCCGTAACAGTATTTGAATTATTTACCACTGTTTATCTTGTTTTCAGCTACATTTCACACCCCTCACAGCGTTCCTGTTCACCATCGACTTCTTCCTGATCACTCTTAATGTAAGTAACTTCTCTATCCACTTATAGAAGCGCATTTTTCTTGTTTAATCCAATTACTAACAGTACAAATGTTTTTGTCTGGACAAGGAAGAGTTTCTGAACTCGGTTAATACTCTCAGGCGTTTGCTAGAAAAATAACCGATCTCGTTTGAACAGCAGCCTCTTTATTGTAACTACTTCGTGTCGGTGGAAGCAAAGACGACCCGAACTGGAGACACAAGAACCAGTTAAGTAAACGGAAGAAACATTTTCCGTGCTCAGGGAGCGGTGGAGTGGTGGGAGGCGTGATGGAGTGGTGGGGGCAACTGGCTGGGGTGGGGTGGGGGAAGGATACGTCGTGATTCTGGAGGCCTGCATCTGCCGATATGCGAAGCGTCTGCCAGCAATTTCTCAGGGCCTTGCTGCGAGGCTAGGACCAGCTGCGCTCCTGGAAAGTAATCTGTATGAATGTAGCAGGGTAATTCTCATATTCAATGGCCATACTATGAACAAAAATTCTGTCAAGGACCTTCAATGATTCATATTCTTTGCAAATTTTGTTATTGGATAAAAAAACAATGAAAGAGAAAAGAAAACACTTTTAAAATAAAAAATAATTACTGATTGTTCTGATTACTTAAAAAAATTTAAATTTGTTTTTCTACATCATATATTTCGTAATAAATGTTTTAAGGTAGTTGTAAGTTACTCAGGTTTATAATTTTACGGAACCGAACAAATATGCTAAAGTGTTGTTAAATTCACAACCGTCCTTCCCGAAAGACTTTATGAAATTGATTGTGCCAATCTAAATTACTGGAATTATCGTACTGGAATTATCGTTATTAAAAATACAATGGAAAGACTTCTGCGTGTTTTAGAAATCCGTTGCCACAATAATTGATAGATTTATATATAACTAAGCACTGATTATATATCGGTAAGCTTTCAAATATTTTTATATTATGGCAGAACCAAAATAGGTGCGTTTAAATATCTGTTTGCATCGATATAACTGTTAATGTCACAAGAATGACAGAAGAAAATATGCATTAAAATAAAAAATAAAATACCTGACTCGATGGAAACAATGCAGTAGCAGTATAGCGCATTCAGTAAATTTGCTAATTGAAATATTTTGGTGTACTAATGTATTAATCTCATGACTGAGGGGTTTTTAGCCGTTATTAATTAAAACAGCACACTGAGAGGTTGGTATCACTGTTGCTGCTAAGGCGTCCGATTTATTTGTCAGTCTTAATATTCCATTTGCTCCTGTACAGTGCAGATTAAGAAATGCTACTCCTATGTCTTCAGCTTTAATTTAATTTGATCTATTTGTCGTTTTCCTTTACAAATTTTTCCTTCTGTGTCACCACCACTGATGAATTAACAAATCCCATATTTTTTCACATGTCCAATGTTTCTATTATCTTCCTTTGCAACAATTATAGAAACGCTCCTCTTTTCTAGAACTTGTTTATTCTATATTTCACCGGCCAACTTAATTTTCAACACAACCACATTTAAATTGCTTTAGAAATCTGATGAGATCAATAAAGAAGATGAAAACATTTATAATATTCCATTTCTTTCGCTATTTGCACAGCAGTTAGATCATAAGAAACATTCAAAGAAAAGGAAGAAACGAGGAAAAACGTTTCTGAAGATTAACAAATATTAAAAATGTAAGAACATGTCTACAACTGAAGGTAGTTTATCTGCTACGAACCAATTTCATAATAGCTGAAACATGAAACTTGGAGCAGTTAAAAGTAGCTGATTCAGAAAAAAAGTGTTGAAATATTTGGTCAGTATTTTTGCCACAGCAGTATTGAAATGTGTAATTTTGTCCCTGCGCAGGGCTTTAAAATTTTCCATGTCTTCTTATTTGCGTTGACACCTAACATACAGATTATTTTCCCACAAATAAAAAGACATGGAAGATATTAAAGCCTTGCACAGGGACAAAATTACGCATTTCAGTACTGCTATGGCAAAATACTGACCTAATATTCAACTTTTTTTTCTGTAAGGAAACATAAGAAACCAGAGGTTCTGTGTATCTTTAATTCCTGCATTGTTAATTAAACTAATTCATTATTACTATTTTTTTAACGTAACTGAAAAAAATCAGCAGCTGTTGCGAGATCAGTACAGTTTCATCAGAATATACCGTATCTTACGTGGCGTATTTGAAGTTACTATACCCGCCGGCATTTATAAATTACAAACCAATCTTAAGAAATAAATAAGAAAGATCTCAATTTTTTTGCAAACAGACGATACCCTAAATCTGGAAATCCGTCGTTCTAGACGTTATCACGTGGAATCGATTCAATTAGATGTATTATTGTGTGGCAAGCATTTTTTTTTTCGCTATTTACCGCACACTGAAACAAGTGGAAGAAACATAACACGAAGATGTTTTTGCGTTATGGAAACAAACAGAGGACAATATAAGCCATCCTGGCAAAATAATTTATTTTAGAAGGACTTATCAAGAAATTTGTTTATGGTATTCGTAGATTTGAAAAAAGTTTTTAACAATTCAGAAAGTGTTCAAATCTGAAATAGCTCAAGTCTGAAATAACGACACAGAAAAATAAATTATAATTAATATAATTAATAGGTGTCTATATTAAGTTTAATGAAATAGAAGAATCAGTTAAAATCGGCGAAATCCAAGGAACAAAGCGATAAAAAAACGTGAAAGAAAAATTTGAGTATAGTATGGAAGTTCAAAATAAACCGTCAGTATAATGATATTAATCTATTTACAAACAGGAATTAGAATGTGAATGAATCATCGAATACCAGAAAAAAGAAAAGTATTGGATGCTGTAGGCCGGTTGAAAAAGAGAAGAGAAACAAGATTGAAGTAGCTGATAATAATCATGAATGAAACTAAGCTAAATTAAAAATAATTAACAGATGTGGTGGAAGTAAAACTTAAGAAATGATCAAAATGGAAGTTAACAAAAGAGTCTCACAGAAAACCGAGACATGATGACGAATCACATTTTAAGACATGCAGCATTGGTTATTTATTTGGTGGTGGTACAATCGAAAAGAAGATTGGGAAATATGAAGCAGATAAGTGAGAAATTAAGTTATAATGAATATGTCGCTACGAAGAGACAGATGCCGTCAAAGGTTCAAAGTCAAAGAGCCGTTGTATTTATGTAATTTCTTCGTTTTCAATGCAATGAATCCAATGAGGTAAATTGCGTAAAACAGTCGGGCATGCAGACAGTAATTTAACTCATTTTTATGGCCCGTCGTATGTAATACCTGTCTTCAGTCATAGCACTAATGATCCCGTTATCGACGCATTCTAAAGCCACAATAACAACAACGACAAATTTGACCAGCATTGTAAATTAAACGGATGTTCCATCTTAGTTGGTACTGCCCTTGAAGCATGTTGCAAGGAAAGGCGATTGAGAATTTGATGAAGCTGAGTGCTCGTTGGTTTGACACTGGTGATACTGAGCTAGCTGTGGAAATTACTTGGGAGAACACAGAAGTTTCTGCTAGAGAAAAAATGAATCTATTATTAAAGTTAGTTAAATTTAAGAACAGACCTCAAAAATGGATTCATATATCCTACATAAAATTTTCCTTTGCAATGAGACAATGGCGAACCTTGCATTGCATTAATTGAACCGACATTCAGTGGACTGCTAAAAAAACCTGAAAATTTTCTACAAGCAGAATGAAACCCAAAACTTCAAACGGACAGTAACAGCACTTACTCATAAAAAGTAAATAATATTGATTCGTTTTTTACCGGCTGGCAAAATAATTCATCAATTAGTTTGGCCTGAGGTGTACACTTAACACGAAATCAAAAAACGCTTTTTGTTCTATAATAATCTTTCACAATCATTGTCTTTCTGCCACGAAATCGTATCTGCTTCGCTATATGTTGCGATGCTTATCAGTTCGTTTAAAACCTAATATACATTATACTCTACATCACTACAGGCAAGATAATCCCTGTAATTTTCCCAATCATAAACCCGACAAATACTGGGCGACAGTCACTCCTACTTCAGGTTTGCCAACTGTTAAAAACTTAATAAATATAGATATTATTTAATGCGCCCATAACTTCGTTTTTTAATTGAATTTAATTGGTTTAATTACTATGCAGTACGGTGCTAGTTTCCTTACAAAGCAACTATCTCTTTTTTTTATCTTAAATTCTTTTAATGCAATATCACCACCCACCTAATTTTGTCCTTCATGAATTTCAATTTTAAATTCTTTCAGTGTTTTTGGTAAATTCCTCACCGTTCTAAAGTAATTTATTTCACTCCCTGACTACTATGACTACAAAAGAAAATTTTCCCACTACATTGTATCTAAAATCAAGTTACCAGTTGTGATAATGGTCATCTCTTTTCTTCCATGTGCTACTAATAATTCTTCTACCAATAGATATCAGATTTTTTAGTAAGCAACTAACATAAAACACGTCAATTTGACAACAGTAGTGCACACCTTACAACAGATACACATTCAGAGATTTCAACTTTGACTAAGAGCCGAGACAAGTGATTTTAGATTTGCAGTGTTGGTATTCGTTGTTGCAGGTGTACGCGCTGTTGTGCGTGGTGTCGCAATTCCAGGAGTACAAGGCAGGCCGGGGGACCGCCGCAGACGACCGTTGCGTCAGACACGTAAGTCGCACCCTGCAATGCTCGCCCCACGCCTTGACACCACTGTCGATAAGAAACAGCTGACTCGAACGTTGGTTGGACCCTAGGGATAAAACGATACCACTGAGGTATCGATACTTTTACTCGATACAGTATCGATCGTAAAGCATCGATACTTATTCGGTATCCATTGAAAAGTATCGATACTTACTCGTATCGATTGATTTTTCGTAGTGAAACTTGGAATAATTAAAAAAACAGTATGTAATAAGTATTGATAGTCTTTATTGACATAAAACTATATATTTATTTGAGGAGACTTTTTCAGCTTATTGATCGTTACAGGACTAATACCGACTAGGACAAAATAAAACTAATTTTATGAAAAAAAAGTCGGTTTTTGCAGTGCTCCCCAAAGATATTTGTTTTTCTAAGTGTTTGCCTGTTAGACAATTTTAAGGATGTAGTCATTGTTGCACCAGCTTTAGAAAAAAGCCTTTCACAAGGTACAGAGGTGCCGACAAAGTTTAAATAAATTCGCACTTGTTTGTATAAGCATGGAAATACGGGTTTTATTTCCTCCCATTCCTCTAACGGGTTGGCATTTAAAGCGCAGACTGGATTAGCCAAATAAATGGAAACTTCATCGGCTGTTGAGTTAGCACGGCGCTGCTTTTGGCCGACTGCAAGATGTTTGTGGTGTAATCAAAAATCAAAATCTTTGTGGAATGCTTATTCTTCAGATCTACTGGTTGACATTGTCGGATCTTCTTTAATAATATTATTTAATTTTTGTATCGGCTTCCCACATGCTCTTGCATCTTGAAAATGAAGGTTTTTGAAACGTGGGTCTAAAATGTTTTCCAAAGCTGCATGGGTGTTAAATTCAATGAGACCAAATCTTTTTTTACATTCAGCCAGTAGGTTTGTTTGCAACTGAGTGACACATTCTATGATGATGAAAATTTTGTTAGCTGCGACGTCAGAAAATTAATCATGCGTATGATTTTGGATAAGTTAACATAATTCTGACCTGAAGATTCTCTTATGACAAATTCGAATGGTTGTTACAAGAGGACTACCTGTTGCAATATTTCAATTTCTTGTCCAGTCACCAATTCAGGACTATCTGTAGCATCAAGTAAAAGCTGCGTAGCAATTTTCGACATATCCAAAAATCTATCAATCGTATAATATACGTGTCTTAATGTCGAGAATACATTTTTTAGTACATCCATCAGGAACTCCACTATCTGTATTTTTCGGCAGAGAGTTTTTTTTTTCTTTCGGCCGGCCATAGACAAACAAGTTTTCCAACAACACAAACATAGAAAAAGAATGTGTTGAAAAAAATGCAGTAATGACAACCAAAAAAATATTCTTTACAGTGTAGATGAGCGTTTAATGTATCAATTAACGTGTTAAATGAGAACATGATATTCGTGATATTGGTATACACACCGATACGAGTACTTTTGATCGATACCTACTTGATACTTATTTTTAAAGTATCGATACAAAAAGTACTTGGTATCGGAAGGAATGTATCGAGTAAGTACTTGTATTTACTAGTATCGTTTTATCCCTATTTGACCCTCTTGAAAGAGACCTGGTATTGGCTGTAGCGTGGCCATTTTCTTCCCATCTTACCTAGCCTAACCCAGTAATCCTACCGGGTAAAGAGAACCTACAGTTTAACATGGAATCCGATTCACGGAAGATTTATAGCGAACTTTACATTACACTACAAGTTGTCCCAGAGGTGAAGGTCGGGTTAAAGAACTATTAAAATCCCCGCAGAGACAGGGGTTCGAACCGGGGACTTCTCAATCCACAGTCAGACATTTTAACCACTGAGCTCCTAGGCTGCTACAACTGTTGGTATGAAACTATTAACGTGTCAGTGTAGCTTCATCGTTCTATCTTTTTATTGTCATTAAGAACTATTACTCCGCGATTCAATAAAAACTGGGAAAGCAGGTATCCATTGTCTATCTTACAAAACCATATCCGGCATTTAAGTGGAATGACCTATGGAAATCGTGGAAAACCAAGATCACTATCGCCGAAACGATTTATAAGTTTTCTCACTCAACAAATCCTTCCTATTCCATCCTCCTATTCCTCTTTAGAAAACGACTGAATGAAACAGTTCACTCTGGCCGTAGTTGTGTTGTCATATATTCTCGGTCATTCCTGGATATGAATGTTAGTGCTAATAAGATGAGTATACTATAATCATGAAATAACATGTCACGAACATTCCAGTTAACTTCTCAAGTGTGCAATACCTATGGTGTTCCTTATCATCCCAGCCTAACTCGTTCACCATCACAGTTGTGCTTTCGCTCAAATAACTGTTACGAATTAGACGGGTCTTCTTTGGAGCTTTTCCAATGGCTTTATTAACCATTTTTGATCGAAGAGTATTCCAAAAAAGGTCGCGCTTGTTTTACGGATGCAACCGATTTGTATCCCGGCGTTCACTGTCTTAAATTACAACCAAAAATGGACCATATTGCTTGCTTTCCAAAACTTTTCAATCTATTCATCCCACGACAAATTATTATGAGTTGTTACACCTAGGTATTTAGCGGAATCTAACATACTAAGGACTATTGCGTAAATTGTATTTTCAGATATAAACATTTTATTTACGTAAGTTGCTACATGACTTGGAAACCTTTAGCGTTTAACACCAACTGCCAGTCTACGCAGCCAGCTTTTATTTTCACATTGGTTTGTAACAAAGTGCAACCGCCCTAAATCTTGATTTCGCAATAAATGACAAAATTATTTTATTGCAATGGGAAATGAATTTTTATGAATTCATATAAATTAATTAAAGTTAAAATTTATTTTTTGATAGTCATACTTAAACAGTAATAATAATGAACGTGTCATTATTGGATGCAAGACGTCGAAAATAAGTTCAGATAACAAAGAGAAAGAGTTCCAATGGGCAGTGTAATTCACCTACGTGGTGGCTGATCAGACCCTTGTTGGGAATATTCATATTTACCTGGAAACTCAATTTAATGAACTTCTTACATTCAAAGAGAGCTTTGTCAATCGTTTAGCAGAACGTTGAATGCCCTGGAAATCGAAAAACAAAACTGGATACGAACAGAGTGCATTTCGGTCCACAGTTAGACACTGAGACTCTAAATAATTCGTATTATTCCAATCGATATGTTATATTAAATTTCGCGAAAACAACAGATGTAGCAACCAGTTCAGAAAAGCGAAGGTCTTCTTTTAACTTTGTCATCCCACAAGCATGAAATGCATCATAAATATTGTTACTGATAGGTATCTCGGGTTTTTATAAATGATGAAAATAATTAGTTCCAGATACACTTCCAGATATAACTTTATTTATTTCCAGAAGACATCAGACTCCAGAAATACTCGTTACATTCGTAAACAAACTCCAGAGATTACACTCAATACTGCTTTCAAAGACAATACTGCTATACACTCTCAAATTACTCAACTACAAGACTCCTTGTATATGTAAAAACTGTTCCTTACTGTTCCCAAAATCGTCCCTGTCGATCGCTTATATAAGATCCGTAGAGAGTTCCAGAATAATGCAAAGGCTTCCGTCAGATTTTTTTCGAACTCTAACAATACTTAAACAATTAAAACATATTATAAACAATGAAAATCAATTACAATCATTACGAAATGGACATAAATGAAAATTAGAGATATTTACGCACAAAATTATCCACATAGATCAGTTTAAACTGTCGTAAATTGTCATCTAAACATCGTAGCTTGCCTTAATACTTGTAATAAAAATATTTAATCAATTTTTATTTCATAGTTCTGTCCTTAAACATATTAAATAGTATTTACATAATTTATTTTCACAATACAAAGTCCATTTACACCAATTCACAATTAATGGCAAGAAAAAACATACAAAATCATATTTACTCAACTTCTAACTTGCTACAAATAATTCGTAAAATACAAAAGTCTATATATAACTGGATATTGTGGGCCATTTCCTCAATTGCAAGTTAATCAATTTTTTATAAAGGTGAATAACACGCCAATGCAATTGAATTTTTGTTTTATTTTGGTGTCGTACGCATTTCGCTCTATTTCAAGAGCATCATCAGCGACATCTGTTAGATATTTATTCATTTGGTTAGCTACATTTGGTTTAAACAACAATAAAAAGAAGGGGTGAAATTAAATTTACTTACATGTTACTTTTTAACATTTTACTCATCATCAGCGGTAGCTTCTCTGTGTAGGTTTTGTAGAAAACATCTGAATGAGTAAAATGTAAAAAAGTAACATGTAAGTAAATTTAATTTCACCCCTTCTTTTTATTGTTGTTTAAACCAAATGTAGCTAACCAAATGAATAAATATCTAACAGATGTCGCTGATGATGCTCTTGAAATAGAGCGAAACGCGTACGACACCAAAATAAAACAAAAATTCAATTGCATTGGCGTGATATTCACCTTTATAAAAAATTGATACAAAAGTCTAGGTTTGAGGGCTGTTATACTACGGTGCTCCGTTTCTAATATCGCAAGAATTTTATTCGCTTCTTCATTGATACCTTCACTTTGTGTAGCATATGTGTACAGTATTAAGAAGCTAATATGTCTACTCCAATTCATATTGCTCAGTATCCCTACTCTAAAATGATTCATTACCGTTTTCAATTAAACTATTGAGCGGTCCGGTGGCACAGTGGTTAAGGTGTCTGACTGGAGATCGAAGGATCATAAGTTGATGCTATTTTCTTGGATTTCCAGACAACTTTTGACTCTGAACCACACAACCGGCTTTTGGCGAAGATTCGAGCGTACGGTATATCTGATCAGATTTGCGAATGGATACGCGATTTTCTAACTGGTCGGTCGCAGTATGTCGTTGTTGACGGCGAAGCCTCTTCAAAGCTAGATGTTACTTCGGGAATTCCTCAAGGAAGTGTAATAGGACCACTTCTTTTCTTAATTTTTATAAACGATCTCGGTGACAACGTTAATTGCAGGATGAGATTTTTTGCTTATGATGCAGCTATTTATAGGGAAGTGGGGTGCTCTGACGATTGCTTAGAAATTCAGCGCGATATGGATGTTATTTCAGAATGGTGCCGTAAATGGCAGCTTACACTTAACTGCAAAAAGTATAAGGCAATGCAAATGAGTAATAAAAAGACCCCGTTTTCTCACGAGTACAAAGTTAACAATTCAGTTGTTGACACGGTAGACTCCCTGAAGTGTCTAGGCGTAACAGTACAAAGCAACATGAAATGGGACTTGCACATAACTTCCGTCGTAGGCAAAGTGAATTCTAAACTACGTTTTATAGGTAGTATTTTGAGAAATTGTAATGCTCATACAAAGGAAATAGCGTACAAAACACTAGTGCGTCCGCATTTGGAATACTGTTGTGCAATTTGGGATCCGTATCGCAAGGGATTGATTGACACGTTAGAGAAAGTGCAGAGGAGAGCCGCTCGATTCGTGACCGCTAGTTACAGTCCTTACGTAAGTGTCACAGAGCTGATACGTGGGTTGGGCTGGGATTGTTTGGCGAACAGACGACGTCGTTTTCGTTTGAATTTGTCGGAGAATATGCGAAAATCTTTAATTTACGAGTTCAACGAAATACTTCTAACGCCAACCTATTTAGGTCGCAATGACAGGAGGGATAAGATTCCAGAAATAAGCTGCCGTACTGATACATTTATGTATTCTTTCTTTTCTCGTTCTGTTCGGGATTTGAATGCACTGAATTAGGATTGGTGCTTAGCACCCTCTGCCACCCACAGTAATTGTGAATTGCAAAGTATAGCTGTAGATGTAGATGTAGATGTAGATCCCCTGTTCGAATCCCTGTGTCGGCGAGAATATTCATAGGGCCTTAACTCCACCTTCAGATCTGTCGTAGCTTGCTGTTTGATATATATTTCGTCGGAACGCTTCTGCGGTTCGTACTCCACGTTAAACTGTAGGTCTCCTGTACCAGGTAGGATTGCCGGGTTGGGATAAGCGGCTATGACAGGGTCGGAATGCGCAGCCAATAGAAACACTGTCACCAGATCATTACGACCACAGTGAATTGTGATTATAATTACATTATTCCGCTACCTAATTCATACTGAAAAAAAACTTATTGGCTACAGATTTCACTTAATAATCTCTATACAGGTTGCTTTACAAGAACAGAATATCCTAGCGGTGTTTTAGACTTAACCCCGATTTTTATATATTCTATACGTAACAGATTTTCATAATCGATACCAATAGTTTTCAGACCTAAAAGAGTGCTTAGGTTTCAGAGACCTGTAAAGGGTATTTAATTTCTTTTAGGCTGGTCTGGTGACTCAGGGGTTAAGGCCTCAGGCTGGGGATTGAAAGGTCCCCATTTCGAATCCCGAACTCTGTTTGGATTTTCAAAGGCCCTTGGCACAACCTTCACCTATAACACAGCTTGCTGTGTTATTTGAAGTACGCAGTATGCTTCGAATCCCATACTAAACTGTGGGTCGCAGATACCCCGTAGAACTAATGGGTGATGTCAGACGGATACTACAGCATCCAGTAAGATACCCTGAAACCAGATCATTACGATCACACGAGATTATTTTTCAATTGCTTTTAGAATATTATCTCTGTTTTTGTACTGCTCTAATTTGCGGATTTGTATGTTAAGGGTAGTTGAAATACTAAGGGCACACAAATTATATTTAGTATTCAATTCTTCGTCACTTCTTTAGATTATAACTATTATTAAAGTGATTTAACTGCCTACTTTTAGTTCATACTTTTTGAAAAAATTTCTATCCAACTTTTGTCCAGCTCTAATTTGCAGATTTTTATGTTAATGGTAGTTGAAATACTAAGGGCACACAAATTATATATAGTATTCAATTCTTCGTCACTTCTTTAGATCATAACTATTATTAAAGTGATTGAACTGCCTACTTTTAGTTCATACTTCTGAAAAAATTTCTATCCAACACCTAACAAGAAGAAATTCAATTGTTACGTCAGTTTACCCTGCTTGGTGTTTTCTACATTCGGTTGAGGATAAAGGTAGATAATTGGACCTTCTAAACCTCCTAGAATTCTGTTATTTTTACGCGGATATGAGGTCCAGAACTTTTTATTGGTGCCGTAAAATCTTTATCTTGGGTTCAAGTGGTAGCTCAGGATGTGTAAACATCTTTCTCCCCGCCATACGTCTTGCCTCTAACATGAGTAAAGTTATTCACAGAAATATTGTAAAGTGAGTTTTTTGTGTTCGTCCTGGTCCTCCTGCCTTAATCTGAGATATATGATTGGTTATTTTTCCTTCCTGTTTTTTTATCTTGTGACAAAAGTTATTCACTGAATTGCAACAATTGCATCTTTTTTCAGTTTTTACCAAAAGTATAGCGACTGCATTGTTGTTGTACACGCTTTATGGGAATCAGCATTACAATAATACATTTTATACATTCTCTCTTATGCGTAGAGCGCAGTATCTACATCTACATCCATACTCTGCAAATCACAAACATTGTGGGTGGCAGAGGGTGCTGAGCACCAATCCTAAACCCGCCCATTCCAATCCCGAATAGTGCGAGGAAAGAAGGAATACATATAAGTATCAGTACGGCATCTTATTTCTCTAATCTTATCCCTCTGGTCATTGCGACCTAATTAGGTTGGCGGAAGAAGTATTTCATTGAACTCGAAATTTAAATTTTTTCGCATATTCTCCAATAAATTCGAACGCAAGCTACGTCGTCTGTCTTCCAAACTATCCCAGCCCAATCTATGTATCAATTCTGTGACGCTTTCATAAGGGCTGTAACAACAAGTCACGAATCTAGCCGCGCTCCTCTGCACCCTCTCAACTGAGTCAATCAGAACCTAGCGATACGGATCCCAAACCCCACAACAGTAATCCAGATGCGGACGCACCAGTGTTTTATACGCTATCTCCTTTGTTTGAGCATTACAATTCCTCAAAATACGACCTATTTAGAATTTGCCTTGCCTACGACGGAAGTTATGTGCATGTCCCATTTCATGTTGCTTTGTACTATCACCCCCAGATAATTCACGGAATCAACCGTTTCAACAGGTGAATTGTTTATTTTGTACTCGTGAACAACCTGATTCTTCTTGTTACTTATCCGCATTGCCTTGCACTTTTTGCATTTAAGTGTAAGCTGCCATTTACGGCACCACCGAAAATAGCATCCAAATCACGCTGAATTTCTAAGCAGTCGTCGGAGCACCTTATTTCCCTATAGATAACCGCATCGTCGGCAAACAATCGCAACCAGCATTTGACGTTGTCACCTAGATCGTTTATAAATATTAAGAAAAGAAGTGGACCTATTACACTTCCCTGAGGAACGCCCGAAGTAACATTTATCTTATCAGTATATTTTATGATTAGACCTGAGTGTTATAAGACTCTGTTTCTTGGTACGTCTTAGTTATAAAACGTGTTCTGCTGTAAGAGCAATGTTTTCTGTTGCTCTGAGAGGGTCGCCCAATTTACTGCTTACAGCACTTTAGGGAGCTCTCACTTTCAGCTCGTGTCTTGTATAAGTAATGGCTAAAAGCTACACGAAACTGGACGCTAAGCTAACAGCGGCGTCGCTATCCACCGAGGACACAGCCCGCAAGAAACCGCGTTCCCATTTGTCGCTCACTCAACATTTTTTTCAATCTGTTATATGGGCACACGCATCCATAAGAAAGATGTTAGTGTGTGGGCTACTAGGAAAGGGAACTTTTTCAAGAATTACATCAGCCTGAAAGCTGATTTGCTGTTTAGTAAAAGCTTATCGAGTCTTCGATAAAATTACTCCAAATGTTTTTTGAGTTGAACGCTTTTTTGTCTTTATAATCACAGGAAAGTTAAGGATATTTCAGTTTTTTTTCTTATGGTTTTACGCCTGGTCAACGTCGAGGTCATTAGAGGCGGAAAGAGACTGGTGACAAGGAATAGGAAGGAATTTGGCCATGGACTTTTTAAAGGAAGCATCCCGGCATTCGCTTGAAGTGATTTTTGGAAATCATAGGAAACCCAAATCTGGAGGCCCGGACGGGGATTCGAACGGGCGTCCTCCAGAACGTAAGGATATTTCAGGGAGGTTTTGATGATTGCATGTTAGTTCAGCTGCAGTGTTTAAAATGGCAAACTCAACTTTTCATGAACAATTTTGTCATGTTATTGTGAGTACTTTGAGCGATAGTTTCTTCACGCTCTGCACGTGCTAAAGCAGCTTTCGCCTTAAGAGCTTTTGACTCTGTACCACAAAACCGACTCTTAGCGAAGATCCGAGGGTACGGTATATCTGATCAGATTTGCGAATGGATACGCGATTTTCTAACTGGTCGATCGCAGTATGTCGTTGTAGACGGGGAAGCCTCTTCTAAACTAGATGTTACTTCGGACGTTCCTCAAGGAAGTGTAATAGGACCACTTATTTTCTTAATTTTTATAAACGATCTCGGTGACAACGTTAATTGCAGGATGCGATTTTTTGCTGATGATGCACTTATTTATAGGGAAGTGAGGTGCTCTGACGATTGCTTGGAAATACAGCGTGATCTGGATGTTATTTCGGAATGGTGCCGTGAATAGCAGCTTACACTTAACTGTAAAAAGTGCAAGGCAATGCACGTAAGTAATAAAAAGACCCCGCTTGCTCAGGAGTACAAAGTTAACAATTCAGTTGTTGACACTGTGTATTCCCTGAAGTATCTAGGCGTAACAGTACAAAAAACATGAAATGGGACTTGCACATAACTTCCGTTGTAGGCAAAGCTAATTCCAAACTACGATTCATAGGACGTATTTTGAGAAGTTGTAATGCTCATACAAAGGAAATAGCGTACAAAACACTAGTGGGTCCGCATTTGGAATACTGTTGTGGAATTTGGGATCCGTATCGCAAGGGATTGATTGACACAGTAGAGAAAGTACAGAGAAGAGCCGCTCGATTCGTGACCGCTAGTTACAGTCCTTACGTAAGTGTCACAGAGCTGATTCGTGGGTTGGGCTGGGATTGTTTGGCGGACAGACGATGTCGTTTTCGTTTGAATTTGCTGGAGAATATGCGAAAATCTTAAGTTACGAGTGCAACGAAATACTTCTTCCGCCAACCTATTTAGGTCGCAATGACAGGGGGGGGGGGGGTAAGATTAGAGAAATAAGATGCCGTACTGATTCATTTATGTATTCCTTCTTTCCTCGATCTGTTCGGGATTGGAATGCACAGAATTAGGATTGGTGCTTAGCACCCTCTGCCACCCACAGTATTTTTGATTTGCAGAGTATAGATGTAGATGTAGATATCGTTTTTCGAAGAAATAACACCACTGAACTGTAGCTACCAAAATGGGAATAAGTTTACGTACTTCCTAAACGAGGGACAGAGGGATTAACGTTTGGGGAAGATATTGAATGAGACATGGCTTCAACTCCCTGCTCGTCTATCCAAATTTTGATTTTATGTGGTTTCATGAAATCCCTCTAAGCAGATGCCACGACCGATTAGCTTCTTGTTCCCTGCCAATAATTCTTTTCCGGCTTTAATTAATTCTTCATCGACAAAAAATAAGTCCTTAATTAAAAATAAATCAAAAAAATGTTTTCACCATAGTAATTTTTGACAAAAGTCATAGTCATATTAGGAAGACCTGGATGAAAATGAGTGGTGAAACCTCATTTGTTCCAAGACTTTCGCAGGTAGAATTTACAGCACTTTATACAAAAAATTGCTTCCAATAAAGTAATCGGCATAGTGCAAACCACCATACTACATGAAGTATTGTTTACAATCGGGTTTACGTATTTTATAATGATATTACGAGCTACATACCCCTGTAGTTAAACGCCACTACAGTTAAAAGATGTATTTTTTATCATTTAAGCGGAAAAAATTAATTTCATAAGGGACTATCAAAAATAACGCATGTAATGCCTAAACTTTCGTTTCCTAATTCGAAATTATTAAAAACGTTTCTTCGTGAAATATATAATACTTAACTACGACCACTTTGACATACACATACAGTATACGTATATTCAAGGGCGTATCCAGGATCAGAACTAGAGGGGGGCAGGATTTGACCTGGGGGGTGGGGGCAACTCATTTTGGTTTCGAGGAAGTGGGGTGAGGGACTGAAACATGACATTACAAAATCAAACTCAAACCTATTCAGGATAGTATTTTTATCATTGATTAATATAGTAACCCAACTACTTAATCTGAGGACCTACTATGTAGTTAATTAAGATCGTATGTGGGTTAGTTTTTTATGTAAACATTAATTGTCTCGGATTTTCAATTTCAATAATTTTGTTTGTCAATAATATCTCATGGTATTCTTTCACGAAATTTCGATGCACACTCATCAGACATAATCCAGTCAATCTGCCAAAGTGCTCCTGAACTAGTTCTTCACTCGTCGAAGCGTACTGAAGGCAACTTAATTTTTCTTCTAGGGGGGGCAGCAGCCCCCCTCTGCCCCTCGCTGGATACGCCCATGCGTATATTCAAAACGTCATTTAATTTGCTTAATACTTTACTGCACCACTATTTGTAGTGGTAGTGACAAATATTGTAAACAAAACTTATTTCTATCCATGTGGTAATAATATCACTAGTTATCCCTAAAATAGCTGAGGATATCATTTCATGTTCGTCATTTTAAATTTCACAATACGGTTTAGTTTTAACAGTCGTGAAAGACACGTAGAACGACAAGACTATCGAAATTCGTAGATCATCAACAGCTGTGATTTTTACCGTAATTTTGTTGCCAAACAACATTATCATTAATGTAATAGAGCGTTAATACTACTCTCTATGCTACAGAAGGTCTTGATAACTGTTAATCGTGTCAGAAAGTAAGAACCGATTGTGCATAGAGTACACAGATGCCACGCCAGTTTGTTGACGCCACTTTCAGTTGTTTACAAAACATCTACTATATTACTTGTGTGAGTTACACTTGTCAGTCTGCAAAAGATTCTCGCTTTGCTATATTAATTTCTACTGGACGTAAACATCGAAAATCTCGCCGGCGATCAGTGATAAGATTTATACACGAAAAAATTATTTGTGCTTCTGAAATTTACACGAAAATTGTGGTGAAAATATTATGACTGAGGGAAATGGTATCAGTTATTTAAGGAAGCTAGAACCAATGTGCATAGTGGGGAACGAAATTGTCGCCGTGGTGATATGATTTTCTGAGTGAAGTGAATGCACAAATTTTGGAACACAAGAGATTCACAACCTTTGAATTTCAATAGGTCTCAATTTATTGCATGAAACGGTAACGGTGCCCTTCATTATAAAAAAAACCTGTATTCCAAATGGCTGCCCATGCCTAAACAAGTGGCGACTAACCACAAGGAGAAACGCTTGATCGTTATGAGGAAGAAGGTGATGGTTTTCTTGGTTTGTTACTGGTGATGAAGCATGGATTCTTCATATCACTCCTGAAAGCCATTAGTAGTATTTTTCGTGGTAGCATTCAGGCTTTCCAAACAACAATAAAAAGAAGCTTCTTTTTTTTTTGGAGTGGGGGGGACCGTGAAATGGATCTTCCTCGTGAAACTTATGCAGCTTGGTGCGACCATATTGTCGCGTTGGAACCGGGACAGGTGTAAATTCGAAGGTTACTTGTCAATGAACACAGCACTTAAACTGAGAACAGGTTTATTGAGAACTCAAACATACACGCAGCACTGACTGCCTCTTGGGCAGAATGCTCTTCTATTTATACACAGATAGAACGTACTAGAGATTACAAGAGTAGTTAACAAATGAAATGTGTAGAAGTTACAAGTGACCTTAGGAAACATGTAGAATCTTCTGGAAATAATAAACAGAATTAAATAATTTTTGTCAGTGGGCGGATTGAACCGGCGACCTTCGGTACCGCAATTCGTGACGCTACCCGCTGCGCCATGCTGGCAGACGGTACACTGGCGTTCATGCGGCATTGCTCCCTCTCCTGAGGAAACAGCGTCCCGCTGTTAGATTTCTTTTGGGGCACGCTGAAGTGTCCTGGATCTTGATCTTGTCGTGGGTCCTCTGTATGGCAGTTCTGGAGGGCCCCTCCTGTTTGTACTATTATCTTCCTGTCCGACTTCCTCAGTATCCAAACCGTCCTCAGAGTCCTTGAACAAGAAGCTGGTTGTGCCTAGCTGCTCGTCAGGATTGTAGTAAGGCTTCATGCGGAGGACGTGAACAATGTCCCTTCGCTTTCGTCGTTTCGAAGACGGCTCATAATCCTCGACTTCGTATGTGACGTCTGACCGGCGGCGTATGACACGATACGGACCAAAGTACCGCTTCAGTAACTTTTCTGATAGCCCAACCTTCCGGACAGGGGTAAAAATCCATACGAGATCTCCTGGGTTGTACGCAACAGGTCGGTGCTTGCCGTCATACCGCTGACGGTCCCTCTCCTGGGTGGCCAGTGTTCGTATGCGAGCCAGCTGTCTTGCTTCTTCGACCCTGGTAATGAGCTGTTTTATATAGTCATCCTGAGTGTCGTCCGGCTGGAATGGGAACAGCGTATCCATTGTGGTCTCAGCTTCACGGCCATGGAGCAGAAAAAACGGAGTGAAGCCTGTCGTATCTTGCCTTGCTGTATTATAAGCAAATGTGACCACTGGCAGTATTGTATCCCAATCCTTCTGCTCAACATCCACATACATCGACAGCATATCGGCTAATGTCTTGTTGAAGCGTTCTGTGAGACCGTTTGTCTGAGGGTGGTATGCAGTTGTCATCCTGTGGACAACGTCGCATCTTGACATGACCTCTGATACTAGTCTTGACTGGAATACCTTTCCACGATCGGATATCATCACACGTGGTGCTCCATGCTTCAAAATAATGTCTTCTACTAGAAATTTTGCAACCTCTGGAGCTTCTGCAGTCGGCACAGGTTTGGTGGACAGCGTAGCGCGTGAGGTAGTCGGTGCAGAATGGATCTGGATCCATCGGTTACCGGTTGTCGACTTCGGGAACCTCCCCAAAGGTCGATCCCAATTCGGTGGAATGGAACTGCTGCAGGTGGAATTGGTACTAGATGACCTGGAGGTAATTGCGGCACGAATGTTTCCGTCGCTGGCACTCTTTACAGTGACTCACATAATGCTTGACAGATCGGTAGAGACCCTTCCAGTAATACCTGCGTCTGATTCGGTCCAGGGTCTTCACAAATCCCAGATGACCGGATATTGGAGCGTCGTGGAAATACTTGAGAATAGCTGGCTGGAGATGAGCTGAACGACCAGAAGCCACTTGGGGCCTAGTGGATCGTAGTTGTTCTTATACAATGTCCCATCTATCAATTGAAACCCTCCTTTGGCCGGTTCTCCTTTCTCCAAGGCGTCTATGGTTCTTAATAACTCTGAATCTTCCCTCTGTTCAGCTGCAACGTCACCTAATTCAGCGAGGGCTGAAATTCCATTCATGCTGTTGTGTTCTATTAAAGGATTCCTTGAAAGGCTGTCGGCATCCTTGTGTTTGCGTCCGTTTTTGAATACCACCGTGACGTCGTACTCTTGAAGTCTAAGTGCCCATCTTGCTAGTCGACCTGATGGATCCTTCAAGCTGGTTAGCCAACATAAAGAATGGTGGTCTTACGACGGTGAAAGGTTTGCCGAATAAATACGGACGAAACTTGTTGATAGCCCAGACAACTGCGAGGCATTCTTTCTCGGTTGTAGAGTAGTTTATCTCGGGCTTAGAGAATACTCTTGATGCATAGGCTATCACCTTCTCAGCACCTTCCTGAATTTGCACAAGCACTGCACCGATCCCATAACCGCTGGCGTCAGTGTGAAGTTCAGTTTCTGCATTCTCGTCGTATAAGGCTAGAACTGGTGCGGAAGTTAGAGCCTCCTTAAGTGCCTGGAAAGATCTTTCTTTAGTTTCATCCCAGTAAAACTTGGCGTCTCCCTGCAAAAGTTCTTGCAGTGGACGTGCCATGTTACAGAATCCTTTTATGAAACGCCGGAAGTATGAGCACAGCCCAAGAAAGCTTCTCACATCACGAATGTGCTGAGGAGTTGGAAATTCCATGACTGCCCTTACTTTATCTGGATCAGCGCGGACGCCATCTCCGTTGACCAGGTGCCCCAGGATTTTTATCTCTCTGGCGACGAAGAGGCACTTCTTCGGATTGAGGCGGAGTCCTGCAGTCTGAACACACTTCAGCACCGTTGACAGGCGACTCAGATGTTCTTCAAATGTTTTCGAGAAAACAACAATGTCATCTAAATAACAAAGACACGTCGTCCACTTAAGGTGTCGAAGTAAGTTGTCCATCATGCGTTCGAATGTGGCCGGAGCGTTGCATAATCCGAATGGCATTACTTTGAATTCATAGAGGCCATCAGGTGTAATAAAAGCCGTCTTTTCTCTGTCAGCTTCGTCAACCTCGATTTGCCAGTAGCCTGTCTGCATGTCCATGGTTGAGAAGTATGTAGCTCCTTTCAAGCAGTCTAAGGCGTCGTCGATGCGCGGCAG
>JARYHS010008074.1:39423227-39546154 GCA_031002005.1 Vandiemenella viatica | reverse complement strand
TTAACTAGACCTTCAGCTCTGGCGTAGCTTGCTGTTTTGATATGTATTTCGTCGGAACGCTTCTGCGGTTCGGGATTCCACGTTAAACTGTAGGTCTCCTGTACCAGGTAGGACTGCCGGGTTGGGATAAGGCGGCTATGACAGGGGCGGAAAGCGCAGCCTATAGAAACACTGTCACCAGGTATTACGACCACAGTGAATTGTGATTATAATTACATTATTCGACTACCTAATTCATACTGAAAAAAACTTATTGGCTAAATATTTCACTTAATAATCCCTATACAGGTTGCTATACAAGAACAGAATATCCTAGCGGAGTTGTAGACTAAACCCTATTTGTTTATACAGGGCGTTCGCCGGAAAACGCTACCCTCCCAGTCTGTTGCCGTCGGCAACTTGCTCGGTCAGTGGAGCCAGCAAATCCCGCCGACACGGCACCGTGAATCAACCGTACTGTTTAACACCCTCCGCTGCCCCAACAGTGCAGTGACGCAGTATAATGGGACCCTTACATTGTTAAGAACGGTTTCTTTGCATTGTAGCTAGTTTGTGACTTCAGTCTCTTATTAATCAGTGTTGTGAATAAACGTTTCTTTGCGGTTTGGCTGGTTTGGGGCTTCATACTCTTACTAATCTGTACCGTGTTTGAGTGTGAGTAAAATTATGGTACGTTACAGTTTGCAACAAAGAATATTTCTCTACGATACATATGTGAAGAAGAAGTCGTTTAAAAAGTGTCGCAGTAAATTTCGTCGCGAATTTCCTGGCGCTTTACTGCCAGCTAAATCAACAATTCTGCGTCTGGTTAAAAAAATAAGAGAAACGGGTTCATTTTTTAACAAAAGGAGACTGTCGGTCAACCGTATTCTCACAGAGGAGAAAATGGACGATATCGCTTTTCGACTAGAACAGTCACCCAAAAAATCATTAAGTCAGTTAGGGCAGAAGAAATATGTTCAGAAGATGTGAAATGTGTATTACACAAGAGGGTCAACACTTCCAGCATCTTTTATAAGGTAAGCTAATGAATTACGTCACATTTAAATGCTTAGCACATACAAGTTTATGAGTTTATGAAGCGTAATTATTATGAAATAGTCCGCGGCCGACGGTCGAACAATGCCGGAAGCTGACCGCTTGCTCGCCGGGAGCAGTTTCTTCCTAGTAGCGCTAACAGTGGGTTGCGTTTCCCGGCGAACGCCCTGTATATTCTATACGTAACAGATTTTCATAATCGATACCAATAGTTTTCAGACCTAAAAGAGTGCTTAGGTTTCAGAGACCTGTAAAGGGTATTTAATTTCTTTTAGGCTGGTCTGGTAACTCAGGGGTTACGGCCTCAGCCTGGGAATTGAAAGGTCCCCATTTCGAATCCCGAACTCTGTTTGGATTTTCAAAGGCCCTTGACACAACCTTCACCTATAACACAGCTTGCTGTGTTAGTTGAAGTACGCAGTATGCTTCGAATCCCATACTAAACTGTGGGTCGCAGATACCCCGTAGAACTAATGGGTGATGTCAGACGGATACTACAGCATCCAGTAAGATACCCTGAAACCAGATCATTACGATCACACGAGATTATTTTCAATTGCTTTTAGAATATTATCTCTGTTTTTGTACTGCTCTAATTTGCGGATTTGTATGTTAAGGGTAGTTGAAATACTAAGGGCACACAAATTATATTTAGTATTCAATTCTTCGTCACTTCTTTAGATTATAACTATTATTAAAGTGATTTAACTGCCTACTTTTAGTTCATACTTTTTGAAAAATTTCTGTCCTACTTTTGTCCAGCTCTAATTTGCAGATTTTTATGTTAATGGTGGTTGAAATACTAAGGGCACACAAATTATATTTAGTATTCAATTCTTCGTCACTTCTTTAGATTATAACTATTATTAAAGTGATTTAACTGCCTACTTTTAGTTCATACTTTTTGAAAAATTTCTGTCCTACTTTTGTCCAGCTCTAATTTGCAGATTTTTATGTTAATGGTAGTTGAAATACTAAGGGCACACAAATTATATTTAGTATTCAATTCTTCGTCACTTCTTTAGATTATAACTATTATTAAAGTGATTTAACTGCCTACTTTTAGTTCATACTTTCTGAAAAAATTTCTATCCAACACCTAACAAGAAGAAATTCAACTGTTACGTCAGTTTACCCTGCTGGGTGTTTTCTTCATTCGGTTGAGGATAAGGGTAGATAATTGGACCTTCTAAACCTCCTAGAATTCTGTTATTTTTACGCGGATATGAGCTCCAGAACTTTTTATTGGTGCCGTAAAATCTTTATCTTGGGTTCAAGTGGTAGCTCAGCATGTGTAAACATCTTTCTCCCCGCCATACGTCTTGCCTCTAACATGAGTAAAGTTATTCACAGTAATATTGTAAAGTGTGTTTTTTGTGTTCGTCATGGCCCTCCCGCCTTAATCTGAGATATGTGATTGGTAATTTTTCCTGTCCTTCCTTTTTTTATCTTGTGACAAAAGTTATTCACTGAATTGCAACAATTGCATCTTTGTTCAGTTTTTACCAAAAGTACAGCGACTGCATTGTTGTTGTACACGCTTTATGGGAATCAGCATTACAATAATGTATTTTATACATTCTATCTTATGCTAAGAGCGCAGTATGTTTTATGATTAGACCTGAGTGTTATAAGACTCTGTTTCTGGGCACATCTTAGTTAAAAAACGTGTTCTGCTGTAAGAGCAATGTTTTCTGTTGCTCTGAGAGGGTCGCCCAATTTACTGCTTACAGCACTTTAGGGAGCTCTCACTTTCAGCTCGTGTCTTGTATAAGTAATGGCTAAAAGCTACACGAAACTGGATGCTAAGCTAACAGCGGCGTCGCCATCCACCGAGGACACAGCCCGCAAGAAACCTCGTTCCCATTTGTCGCTGACTCAACATTTTTTTCAATCGGTTATATGAGCGCAATTAAATTTTGTGTATAGAGACACACGCATCCATAAGAAAGCTGTTAGTGTGTGGGCTACTAGGAAAGGGGACTTTTTCAAGAATTACATCAGCCTGAAAGCTGATTTGCTGTTTAGTTAAAGCTTATCGAGTCTTCGATAAAATTACTCCAAAGGTTTTTTGAGTTGAACGCATTTTTGTCTTTATAATCACAGGAAAGTTAAGGATATTTCAGTTTTTTTTTCTTATGGTTTTACGCATAGTCAACGTCGAGGTCATTAGAGGCGGAAAAGGACTGGCGACAAGGAATAGGAAGGAATTTGGCCATGGACTTTTAAAGGAAGCATCCCGGCATTCGCTTGAAGTGATTTTTGGAAATCATAGGAAACCCAAATCTGGAGGCCCGGACGGGGATTCGAACGGGCGTCCTCCAGAACATAAGGATATTTCAGGGAGGTTTTGGTGATTGCATTTTAGTCCAACTGCAGTGTTTAAAATGGCAAACTCAACTTTTCATGAACAACATGAACAATTTTGCCATGTTATTGTGAGTACTTTGAGCGATAGTTTCTTCACGCTCTGCACGTGCTAAAGCAGCTTTCACCTTAATAGCTGGATATCGTTTTTCGAAGAAATAACACCACTGAACTGTAGCTACCTATAAGTTTACGTACTTCTTAAACGAAGGACTGAGGGATTAACGTTTGGGGATGATATTCAACGAGACATGGGTTCAACTCCTTGCTCGTCTATCCAAATCTTGATTTTATGTGGTTTCATGAAATCCCTCTAAGCAGATGCCATGACCGATTCGCTTCTTGTTCCCTTCCAATAATTCTTTTCCGGCTTTAATTAATTCGTCATTGACAAAAAATAAGCTCTCAATTAAAAATAAGTCACAAAAATGTTTTCACCATAGTAATTTTTGATAAAAGTCCTTGTCATATTATGAAGACCTGGGTGAATATGAGTGGTGAAAACCTCATTTGTTCCAAGACTTCCGCAGGTAGAATTTACAGCACTTTATACAAAAAATTGTTTCCAATAAAGTAATCGGCATAGTGCAAACCCCCATACTACATGAAGTATTGTTTATAATCGGGTTTACGTATTTTATAATGGTATTAGGAGCTGCAGTCCCCTGCAGTTAAAGGCCACTGCAGTTAAAAGATGTATTTTTAATCATTTAAGCGGAAAAAATTTATTTCATAAGGGACTATCAAAAATATCGCATGTAATGCCTAAACTTTCGTTTCCTATTTGAAATTATTAAAAACCTTTCTTCGTCAAATATACAGGGTGTTACAAAAAGGTACGGCCAAACTTTCAGGAAACATTCCTCACACACAAACAAAGAAAATATATTATGTGGACATGTGTCCGGAAACGCTTACTTTCCATGTTAGAGCTCATTTTATTACTTCTCTTCAAATCACATTAAAAATGGAATGGAAACACACAGCAACAGAACGTACCAGCGTGACTTCAAACACTTTGTTACAGGAAATGTTCAAAATGTCCTCCGTTAGCGAGGATACATGCATCCACCCTCCGTCGCATGGAATCCCTGATGCGCTGATGCAGCCCTGGAGAATGGCGTATTGTATCACAGCCGTCCACAATACGAGCACGAAGAGTCTCTACATTTGGTACCGGGGTTGCGTAGACAAGGGCTTTCAAATGCCCCCATAAATGGAAGTCAAGAGGGTTGAGGTCAGGAGAGCGTGGGGGCCATGGGAACGAAACTAAAATGAGCTCTAACATGGAAAGTAAGCGTTTCCGGACACATGTCCACATAACATATTTTCTTTGTTTGTGTGTGAGGAATGTTTCCTGAAAGTTTGGCCGTACCTTTTTGTAACACCCTGTATAATACTTAACTACGACCACTTAGTCATACACATATACGTATATTCAAAACATCATTTAATTTGCTTAACACTTTACTGCACTACCATTTGTAGTGGTAGGGACAAATATTGTAAACAAAACTTATTTGTCTCCATATGGCAATAATATCACTAGTTATCCTTAAAATAGTAAAGAAGATATTCTCTTCATGGTCGTCATTTTAAATTTCACAATACGGTTTAGTTTGAACAGTCGTCAAAGACACGTAGAACGACAAGACTATCGAAATTCATAGATCTGTGAAGAGATTTCCTATATCATCAACAGCTGTGATTTTTATCTTAATTTTGTTGTCAAATGACATATACGTACAAAACATTATCATTTTTTACGACAATAAGCAGATACAATACAGCGGCAATACTTCTCTCTATGATACAGAATGCCTTCATAACTGTTAATCGCGTCAGACAGTAAGAACCGATTGTGCATAGAGTAGACATATGTCACGCAATTTTGTTGACGCCAAATTCAGTTGTTTACAGAACATCTACTTTATTACTTGTGTGAGTTATACTTGTCTGTAAAACTTTCTCGCTTTGCTATTTTAGTTTCTAATGGACGTAAACGTTGAAAGTTTCGCCGGAGATCGGTGATAAGATTTTTGCACTTCGGAAATTTACACGAAAATTGTGGTGAAAGTATTATAAATGAGGGAAATGGTATCAGTTATTTAAGGAAGCTAGAACCAATGTGCATAGTGGGGAACAAAATTGTCGCCGTGGTGACATGATTTTTTGAATGAAATGAATACACAAATTTTGGAAAACAAGGGATTCACAAACTTTGAATTTCAATAGGCCTCAATTTATTGCATGAAACGGTAACGGTACCCTTCATTATAAAAAAAACCTGTATTCCAAATGGCTGCCCATGCCTAAACAAATGACGAATAACCACAAGGAGAAACGATTGATCGTTATCAGGAAGAACGTGATGGTTTTCTTGGTTGTTGCTAGGGATGAACCATGGGTTCTTCATATCACTCCTGAAAGCCATTAGTAGTCTTTTTCGTGGCAGCATTCAGACTTTCCAAACAGCAACAACAAAAAAAAGCTATTTGGGGGGAGGAGACCGTGAATAGCATCTTTCTCGTGTAATTTATGCAGCTTGGGGCGACCATAAATACGAATTCGTTCTATGAAACACTTATTCTTAACAAGTCTATCTCACCTCGCTATCTCATTATCAAATTACGCACCACTGAAGCAGTGAATCCATAAATCATTGTTTGGGCGGTGGGTGTGAAAAGCAAAATCGATTTGAAACTAATGTTCAATCGGGCCATACGCAGTGATAATAGCAAACTGGCAAGAAATATAGGCGAGATTTAAAATAAAGGATCTTCAACAAATGGCCAAAAATTCAATTTTCAGTGCATAGTAAACCATTAAATTGGTTACACTAAAAGTGTTCAGATTAAACTATTCTGCCATGTTTAATGAACTAATATGTCTGATTGTTCGTTTAGTATCAACATTTTCTTCCTGTACGCTGGTTCAGTAATTTCCACTCCTTTAGAGTTTTCTCTGTGCATGTGGTGTCTCGATCGTAAAGTTTCCTTATCACGTACCTGTTATAGTCTTGGTTCTTAATGTCTTCAGTTTATACGAAATTCCTCCAGAGTACTATGTTACGCATTAAAGAATGTTCGAAATTTTGGCTTGTTGATCCTGTCACTATACAGCTGCGGTCTGGTACTATCTCAGTGCTTAAAGCGTTGCTTTCAAAACTCAAGGTCTCGCGATTGAATCCCGTCGCAGCCAGGAATTTTTTGAAGCATTGCTTTGTTCATATAAGGTACACCGGGACGTTCCGTGGTTTGGATTCCACTTTAAAACTATACGTCAAATCATTGCACAGTTGGAACTCGCATCAAGTAGAAATTCTGTCGATCGGAGCCCGAACAATCCTTCCATCCAACAATGCCAAACGTATAAGGGTCGTCCGGAAAGTCATGTCCGATTAATAATTTAAAAAAAAAAAATGTTTTAAAATAAACTTTTTTACGTAATAATATCTTACACTACTTTCCTGCATAGTCATCAATTAAATTCAATCTCTTGTCATACAGTGCAGCCTTGCTCATATTCCTCCCTGCCAGGCTGTTGAGAAACCCCTAAAGCTGCTACTACCTAAGCGACTATTGTGTTTGGCGGGTTGCGGGTACCCATCTTGATAAAAAAAATTCTGTACTTCAAATAAGGAAATATGTGAAAATTATTGATTTCATCCATTGCAATATGCCAGGAGTTCTTTATAAATTCACCTGCTGATTTTAGCGAGTGTTCAGCAACGACAGACGGGCGTCTGTTCAGTTATTATCATAGACGTTCTTTCTCCTCGTGTTCTATTGACGGTGAATACAACATGGTCTTACATTTATCGCGTTAAAGAATCGACTACCACATCTCTTTTAAACCTGGCGGCGTTCTCAAGTTTTTAAAACAAACATACATAGTAACAGAGAATCCATTATGACTTAACATAACCTCGCACAGTGTAGTTCGTTCCCACCCGGGGGCGTAGTATTCGTCTCTAAAGACCTCGATATTAAAAAGAGACGTAAAGCAATTTAAAAAAAAAAAAAAAAAAAAAAAAAAAAAAACGCACAGTGTAAACAGACAGTCGACTGAAACTAGTTGACCTTGAATGGCGGCTAGTTGAAACGGTAGCTCTATCCTCGTCACAAATGGGTATTAGTTTCCAGACGGTCCCAGTATTTGACCTAACGTGGTTCGTATGCGGTAACGCTATTGTCGGGAGGACGTGAGTTAGAATCACCGACCGGCCACCTAGATTTGCTTTTCTGAATCATTACAGACGAATGTCGGAATCATTCCTTCAAAAGGCGATGGTCGAATTCCTTTCCGTTCCTTGCACCAGTTCCTTCTCTCCTCTAATTCCCCAGCGTCCACGAGGCGTAAAGCTATAAGCAAAAATAAAAAATAAAAAAATTAAAACTATGAATATCAGAAGCGTAACTCGTCATACCTATAGCTACATATTTAATAAGTAATAATAATTCCGTGTGGTCGTAATAACCTGGTGACGGGGTTTCTGTTGACTGCGCATTCCGCCCCTGTCTTAGCCACCTTAAGGTAACCCGGTAATGTAACCAGGTACAGGAGACATATAGTTTAACGTCGAATCCAAACCACGAGACCGAGAGTGGTGGTGTAACGGTTAGTGTTCTCGCCTCGCATTCGGAAGGACGCCGGTTCGAATCCCCGTCCAGGCATCCATGTTTGGGTTTTCCATGGTTGTCCAAATCACTCCAGGCAAATGCCGGGATGCTTCCTTCAAAAAGGCCATGGCCGAATTCCTTCCCATTCCCGTCTCTAAAGACATCACTGTTAAGAGATGTTATGCAGTAAAAAAAAAAAAAAAAAAAAAACACGGAATCGTTTTGGCGTACTTCACATTACATAGCAAGCTGTGCCAGATGTGACGGTCGTTTTAAGGCTCTATGAAAATTGCCGCCGAGGCAGGGATTCGAACCGGGTAACTTCTATTCCCCAGTCAGACACCTTAACCACTGAGCCACCAGACCGCTAAAGATATACTGTCCATCCGAAAATCGCCCAACGCGCTTCAAACTGTTTTCACTTCAGAAACTAAAAATCTAACTTACTCCACAACCCGAAAGTTGGTCGAATTTTCCCGAAGGAAATATAGCAAGCTATTGTGTCAGAGGCAGGAAGGCAAACTCCTTTTCTCAGGCGCTAACAGTTTAAGCCTTGGATACACTAGGGGACAAATGGAGCGACATGCCGCGCGGCATGTCGCTGGACAACACCCTGGAACACTGCCGCGGAACATTTAGCAGACACACTAGTCAGTTGTTTCAGAAATGTTGCCGGAGGAGGTTGTGTTGGTTAGTGCTGCGTACATACTTATATCAAGTAGTTCAATTTTCTGTAGGACGCGTGTTCGATACGCATATAACAGAATTATTAATATTAAAAAAAATCAAGTATGTTAAGACGTAGAAAACAGAAAGAGGCACGAATGAGAAATTTTGTATCTGATTAAAAACAAATTAAATAAATTTATATTTTAAATATTGCTTCTTATTATAAATGTGCCTATTTTTCTCAACAAACTAAAAACACGGATTTTGATGATAGTTCTTGAGGTTTAAATATTAAAATTCTCAGTGTTTCCTGGCAGAATAATTTTTAAACATAATTATGAGATAGAAAAAAAAGATTCACTGTACCAGTAGAATCAGATAATCACAGTTTGAAGAGTCCCACAACAACCCATAATTCTAGTACAGCTCGATTAGGTGAAGCACCATTTAGTTTTCCGACAGCACAGACATGGCAAGCTGCGCACACGACTACACTCGGCTACAAATGTCGTGGGACTGACGCGATGTTTTCGCTCTGGAAGCGGCAACCACAACATGCCGCGCGGCACGTAGATGTCGCGCAAATTGTTGCACACAACATTGTGGGACAGCGGGGGACGTTGCAGCGCCACCCAGACTCAGTGTTGCGCGTCAGATTTGTCCCCTAGTGTATCCGGGCCTTTAACCACGGAAAGTTCCGACGTTGCTCATATAATCAAATACAACTCCTAAAAGTTACTGCTCACCGCGGGATATTTTGAACCTGCGACCGGAGAGTACCTTACTGAAGTAAGCGCCTGAATCGCTGAGCCACTTGAGCGCCCCCTTTTTTTTTTTTTGGAATGCAGCAACTAAGGCCATACAGCCAGATCAATGTGATTATCATAACTCTTCCACTGAAACAGTTTCTCCATTACTTTGTAGCTACTAAGTACGGACACAACATTTAAACACCCATGCCATCGGCCGGATCCAACCGGCGACCTTCTGCTCTGGGGAGGCCAGTACCCTAGGTCCTACGCTACCGAGGCAAGGCTAAGATCTCCTTGTTATGAAGTATACGTGTGCTAAGTACTATCAAAACCTGATAAAAATTGTGGGTTTGTAAGAACAACGTTAACAAATTAAGGTGAAGGGGAAACGAGAAGAGGGCTTATGTTTTTTGTAAATCAAACGTAAACAGTATTTTTCTGTTTGTTTTAAAGTATGCGTATGCAAAGTTCCATCAAAATCGAATAAAAACTGTGTGTTTGTATGAAGAATATTGACAAAAAAAGATGACCATAACCAGAAGCTGGCACTCGATATCAGGCACAAGTCTTTAGGAAGATTTTCTTTTTTAGGTGAGGGTGTCAGGGATTGGAATAAGTTACCCAGAGAAATGATGAATAATTTGAGAAAAAATTTGAAAGAATTTAATGTTAAAATTTGTAAAGGGTAAATGTAGGTGGATGCAGAAAAGTGGGGAGATGGGTGTTTAGGGAAATTGCCACCGGAGCATGCGCTCCACTGCAATTTAATTTAATTTTTAGAAAACATTCATTTTTATGTGTAACAATGAAAGGAAAGAAATGCCACGAGGCAATATTTACATGGAAAAGAAAGGGCAAATACAACACTCACCAAAGTTGAAGGGAGGGGGCAGCAGCAACACAAAACAACACACAAACAAAGAAAAAACAGTATTTCCGGTGAAAATCCCTTTTTCAAGTGAAACAGAGAGGTGGCTGGTCTTGCGTTGAACGCAGCCACTCATAGAACGCAATAGACCGTCGGAGGTGGTGGGGGGGAGCAACGATAATACAACCGCGAGTATAAGAAAGATTAAGATGGCTGAGACCAGCCACCTCTCTGCTAACTTGAAAAAGGGATTTTCACCAGAAATATTGTTTTCTCTTTGTTTGTGTTTGTGTGTTTTTGTGTTGCTGTTGCCATCCTCCCTTCAACTTTGGTGAGTGTTGGGTGTATTTTCCCTTTCTTTTCCGTGTATTCATTTTTATATATTAGATACAAGTATAACCTATACTTTTGTTGCTGTCCAAGCGGAATATGTCATACTTACACAGGTATACTGTTAACATTAGCATGTTGGTGACACAAACTCATTAGATTTTATCCATCCAAAAAGCATCCAACGCGCATAAAATACGCACAACACGTCATAGCATGTCGGTGACAGGAAGTCGCGAACTGGTAGACATAGCCCCTTCCAAACATCGCTTCCACTACCAAAAAAAAATCCTTTGCTGTTTTGTGATTGGGATTCTGTTTAAACATAGTCTACTGTATTTGTTATGGCATGTGTGGCTGTTTTGTGTGACGCTGTTGTGTGCTCCGGCAGCAGCAGGTGGCTCGCTTCGCCACGGCCAGCAGCCGCCTGAGCGTGACCCGGCCGGCGACGGCGTGCCGCCCGGACGCGAAGACGTCGCCGCCGCTGGCGGAGGCCGGCGTCGCGGCCACCCCGTCCGCCGCCGCATCCCCCCGGCCGTGCGCGGGGCAGCTGGCTCCCCCGGGCAGAGGCAGGGTCCACTTCGAGCAGCCGCACACGCAGCAGTCCGACGGTACGGCCACCCCGTCCCAGGACGACAACAGCGCCGGACGCACTGCGGAGCTCGTCCCTGTCTACGCCTGTGTGCGTACGTTCATCAGCCTCACAAGCTGCACACTCGCTACAAAACATACGGCCGATACTTCAAAAACTATCATTTTTGACAAATATTACTCTTTTCAAATCGATTTCTTTTTTTAAAAAAAAATTACTTATCTTGGTAACTATATAGTGCTAGGAAATATTCCTGTATCACCACAGATAACTTTTAGGTCAGTTCCACCAATAGCAGCACATATTCAATTAGAATCCTCAATATTATAGTGCGCGTCACGAACGATGGCGGCCCAGTTTAGCGAGGCTCTGCCAGTAGCCCATAGGATTCAGTAACAATCCATAGCCTGTCGTGGTAACACGAGTGTCGATTGCGATGTTTTTGTGATGTAGACGGCTGTAAATCAGTGAGCTTTGCAATAATTCCTATTCTAAATAATGGAAGATGAGCAGCATAAGCGTAAGGTTCTGCATAGTCATAGCACAAAGCAAGTTTTTAAAGTATATATGCATTTTAAGCGCGAAGCAAACGCGAGAGGGCCGATCTGCGACGTTGCCAAAGCTCAAGAGAGAACTGCTAAAGTGTGTGATACTAGCCCTATAACTGTACTGCTAATAGTTAAGCGCGACAACTTCGGATATTCTATGTCAGTCCTGTTTCTCTCTCTCTCTGCGCGACCCGCCTTCGTTCGTGAGGCGGACTATAGTCAAGATGTATCGAAAATTAATTCAGACACTTAACCTATGTTACTGATATTCAAGTAATTTCACTGATCAGCCAGAATATTATGACCAATATAATCAATATTAAATCCGTCCAGGAGATAGCAGCGTCACCTGACGAGGAATGGCTGCTAGTCAGGCACACGCACGGTGCATGTAGTATCAGCGAGCATGCTATCCGTATTTAGAACGGGGAAGGCGGGTTCGACCTAGGGCAGATTGCGATGGCTCAGAGGCTCGACACGAAAATTTTGGAAGCTGCACGACTTGTCCGGAGTTCGAGGAGTGCTGTGGTGAGTGTCTTCAACAAGTGGCGAAACCAAGGTGAAGCCAAATCAAAACGTCGAAGGGTTGGGTGGCCACCCCTCATTTACAGATGTTGGCAGTACTACGCTGGGCAGACGGAACTAACATCAGGCTTTAATGCTGGGCAGAGTACAGGTGTGTCTGAATACACAGTGCACCGAACACTCCTAACTATGGGCCTCCGCAGCCGACGACCCATGCATGTGCCAATGTTAACACCGCCACATCGGCAACTACGACTGAAATGGGCACGTGTCCATCGTCACTGGACGTTGGTCCAATGGCAGAGCGTTGCACGGTCTGATGAATACCGATTCCTTCTTTATCATGCCGATTGCAGGGTGCGAATCAGTCGTTTATCAGGAAAACAGCTTCTTGACACCTGTACTGCTGGACATAAACAAACTGGTGGCGGCTCAATTACGCTCTGGGGATCATTCAAGTGAGCATCCTTGGGTCCAGTGGAGCACGTGCAGGGCACCATGACGGCCAATAAGTATTGTACACTGGTTGCACACCTCGTACAACCCTTCATGACAACCATGTTTCCCAACAGCAGTGACATTTTTCAAAAAGATAATGTTCCATGTCACAAGGCCAGGAGTGTGATGGAGTGGTTCGAGAAACACATTGGCGAGTGGCAATTGATATGCTGGCACCCCAACTGGTCAGATCTAAAACGGATCGAACACATCTGTCATTGAACGTGGCGTCATAGTTCATCGCCCCCCTCCCCGGAATTGACGGGAACTAGGTAACTTGTGTTGCCAACTCCCTTCAGTGACCTACCAAGGCCTAATTGCTTTCTTGCCAAGACGTGTCGCCGTTTTTATCCATGCCAATGGTGGACATACTGGTTATTCGGTAGGTGGTCATAATGTTCTGACTGATCAGAGTAAATTCATACTATACAATATGAAATAACTGATTTACACCACATTGCAAAATTGTTGCTAATTTTGTTTGCAGTTTGTGAAATATGACGTTTGTTTATTTGTGTACTGCATGCCAGCTTCCTGCATGTGCTTATTTAAGATCTAGTTGTGATGCATCCAGCCACAACGTGAAGGCGACAAAAAACTGATGCTTTTAACTCTTTTTCAAACCCAGCCTTGGTCTACAATGTTAAAGTTAATCACAGCATCTGTATTGCCTTTAATACCCCCTGACATGCTTGATTTTGTTGTTTATTACTGTTTGACAGCAAGTTTACAGCAGGTGCTGAATAGTTCAGTTGAGAGGTAAATGGAAGCATCATCTGTTGGCTTTGCTGCTGATTTGAGGGTTGTTAATTTATGTGCGACCCTAAACTTTGTGTTCTATGTTTCCAGTATGTTATAAATGAACAATGTTTTTTTATCGGCGTTGTACATCAATATAATTATCTCTTGAAACTAACATAATATTTCGACTGCTGTAATCTCTGTCATCAACTGCAAGTGAAGTTAAAAGCTTGCCACTAGAGCGTTATTATAGATTGTGGTATCAGTATCAGATGTCATTAGCACCCCCCGGAGTACAAAACACGGAATGTTGACGACAAGTAGCCTCAATTATAAGCATCTAAGCATCACTAAGTTTGAAAACACAATACCGATTTAAAGGATCAGATGAGAGGCGAATTTCAACCGCTTCTGTAAGAATACTGCCCTAAAGGCTTCTGATAAGCGATACTACCCAGGTGGTTTCGAAATCGAAACAATGTCTTAGTTCCAGACTACATTCCGCCATAGCAGATTCTCTTTCTGTCCCAAATACACATGTCGGGCATGTTCCAAACAAGGTTGATTAATTATCTGCTACATGTAATTATCCACATTGTACGAGCGCAAAATGATGTCTACGACTGTTGCTAGGCAACGTAATAAAGCCCGTCGTTGCCATGTCAGCTCATCAACAACGTGCTCTATGCAAGCTTTAAACTTTTGTTTTTTACGGCTTGTTAACTCTTCACCTGTAGATAGTGACGAAATATTGTGTTTAAACAACATTTTAACTTTATTAGTTTCCCGTGAAGAATTTATCAATTTTCAATATGTTACTGAAAAATTTCAATAGCAATGTTAACCCTTGTTTGCATACCTGTTTTGTGCATTAGGAATACATATACGCCATCCAAGACCCTTTTATTACTCAATCTTGTCTTATAGCTTCAGCTATTTCCATAGCATTCAAAGGACTAGAAAAGGTAGAATCATAAAGTCATTTTACAGTGTGTTGTCACTTCAATTTACCTGTTCCTTTAACTTCAGGGTTTATTGGAATTGTCTGCTTATGTCTTGATAGATTTAGCCATTTCTGATGGTCTTATCTTCAGCACTTGGCTTTGTGTGTTACAGTTACGAGAGTACATGCCTTGCTGCTAAATTGCGTCAAGTTCGTACAAGAGTTTAATTTTTTCAATTTTCACTTTATTTCTTTATTTAGATCTTGTAATATTGTATTACTAACTTCGAAGTCACCAGTATATTGATATACTTTATATAATACTTAGGAAGATTCAGCCCAACATGATTTTTAAAAAAATCACGTGGAATGTTTCTCCTCCGTTCCGGTTTATTTATATATTTAACAGCTGAGAATTGGAGCCCACCGCTATCTGTTATGGGGCAAGTGTATTAATGTCTTTTTCTTGTGTGACTAGTTGAAAGAAAGGTTTTGTTATCTTTGACATCTTAATCACTATGAAGATCCTCTTTTCCAGTCCATTTAGCTAGTATCTCCCCATTTTTATTGTTAGTTGCGTATCCCCAGGATACTTTATGACTGTATCACCTCCTACCTGAATACATTAATTTGGTTTTGGTATTGGAAGCAAGGGTGAGGTTGGTATTTTGTGCCAAGTAGTTTATAGACTGAGGCAGTAATTGTATGACAGCTATTCCTTTTCAGTGGTATCTTGACACATTACTTCCTTAAAGTCGGGAAGGTATTGTTTAATATAGACAATAGACCCAACACCCAGATTGGGACACTCAACGTCGTTTTGTATCCAGGAAGTATGCCCTTCGTCAGTTTTCTAATCAGTACAGATCTTTAAACAGCTATTATGTCAATGCTATGGTGTTCAGCTACCTTGTAATCATAGTCGATGACAGTATCTGCAATATTGGAAGACTTAAGAGGTGGTTAATATTTTCCTACGAAATCTCAGTACGTATACTAGCTGGTTTCTGAAGGTCCATTACGCTCTATCACAAGTTATAATGGTCCTTGATTCAGAACTTTAGAGCTAATGTGCATATAGTGGTAGAATAGATAACGTCACCTATTCAGACAATGGTACGGACTACTAACAAATCTCGGGGGCTCAGTGCTGGCATTCGGTAAAATGCGGGTTTGATCCACCTTCCAAATTTTGGTATTCCATTTTTTTTTTTTTTTTTTTTTTTGTGAAATCAGTCACGCAGAATGCCAGGATGATGCCTTCAAAAGGCCATGAGACTGACTTATAAAGATAGGGCCGTGTGTTGTATCGACTCATAACGTCGGTAAACAAACTCATATGTAGTCTTCATTTGTATTGGATCTCACGATTCCTCTCATCCATTTTTGGCAGTGTAACAAATTTAAATTGGTCTCATTCGGCAAAGTAATGCAACAGAACGGCCTGCTATACGTTTCCTCCAGAATTTTTAACACCCCATGTCAGTAAATCGTAACATTCACGTTATCTTTTTCATCATTGTATCAAACTGCTATAATCAGCTACACTCCAATCCATTTTTGTGCCTTTATCTTATCAATTTGTCACTCATACGTCCTCTTTATTTCTTCAAGTTCTAGGCTCTGTATTTCAGACTCAGTTTTAAAGGTTTAGATATCTTCTTTTACAATATCATTTTCAAAAACCAAGCTTGGTGGATGAAAGTTAAAGCTCTGGTCTCTCATTCGGGAGGTCGCGAGTTGTGATCCCGTCCTGGTATCCTTTCTGTCCCTTGCCCCAAGTCCTTTACCACCTCTAATAACCTCGATGTCAAGTATATTTCCTTCTGTTTCTCCGATAATCCACTAAACATAATTTTCGATCTTGAGGATAAAATTGGTGACACAGTGGATATGTCATTTCCTATATCGTATATTGGCCATCCTTCCGCAGTTGCTTATTACACAATTGTAAATAAAGACACCGTCTATTAGCCACTGGTTTTATTGATGTAAGCTCAGAGGCATTTCGCCCTTGTGGAATGGGGCATCATCAGTGAGACTTATGGTTGAGGCAGTTACATGGTGGTCCAAACACAGGGTAACAACAGCTATTCTCTGGAACCATAACTACAGTTCACGTCACAAAAAAGTGCAAATGGAGCTATTCCTGACCACCATGTAACTACCTCAACCATAAGTCTCACTGAAGATGCCCCATTCCACAAGGGCGAAACGCGTCTGAGCTTACATCAATAAAACCAGTTGCTAATAGACGGTGTTTTTATTTACAATTATGTCATTCCCTCCTTCAGTGTCTGGCTGTATACAATTAAGGCCGCGTTGAAGCTTGACATCACTTAGAATCTTACACGTGTTGGTAATGCCTTTGTAGCACTGTTTGTTCTCTTGTCGCCAGAAGCGCCCAGCGGAGACGTGGACAGCGGCGCTGTGGTAGTGGTGCTGGAGGACCAGTGGCCCACGGTGGGTCATCGACCTCCGTCGCTGGCTGCCGTCGACACGGATCCACTCCTCAGGGCGTCACCCCAGCGCAAGTAGGCTGTCTCGGTCCCGAACACGACGACCAGTATACCGACAACTCCAAGCGACACACCCTGTCCTCACGAGCACCACCGCAACGCAGTCAGTTCGAGTGGACGGCACCTGCTATGGCACCAACCGCAGTGGTGCTAAACACCAGCCGTCTGGACACCACCGCAGACATCGTGGACTGGCATGACGTGCTACAGCATCAGAGGTCCACGGTCGGCAAGGATTCTTTGACCTATGGAACATTTGCCTGGAGGCGTCCCCATAGTGCCAGATCAGAATATCCTTCGGATCAAGCCGTGGGAGACAAATAGTGACTGCTATTCGACTCCCACCAAGCAGTGACATTCAAACAGGTGACATTCCTGAGTGCCTGACATCGTCATTACTTCCATCAGCACTGAGTGCTTTCCGGTAATACCGGAATGGGTTCTGGTACTCACGAAATGGGTGTCCTTGACCGTCAATCGGTCTCCACCATATATTGCTGACCACAGATGTCTACTCATCTCTCGCAGCCTGCACAAAATCTTCTTTGATGTCAGTCACAGCAAGTTATTGGTTGTGTTATTCGAGCAACAGTCAACTGTGATCTTCGAGTGATGCCCATGTACAAACGCTTTCGGCATAACGTTATCGCTGTGACTTCGAAAGTGCAGTGGTACTTCCAGAGCCCCAACCCTCATCGTTGAAGGGGTCCCTCCATGTTCTACTGTATAAAGAGTTTCACGACTGATGACTGTGTAAAGCGAAAGAAGAACTGCTGAGTATCATCTGTTGATCTTATGGAGGCAGTAACTTCAAGCTGATTAATAAAGGCATTGAGGCATAGTGAAAGTGTGAGACTTTCCTGAATTTGAGGACCGGGTTACCTGCCCCCGATTAGCACCTGCTGTCTACTATGAGCGCTACGCCAACAAAGTGTTTTTACATGTTTTATAATCCACGGTAAGTGCTGGAAAACTGGCCGTCAACACATCACAGCTGCTCAGGATCTCATCACTGAGCATGCAGTATGTCTCAGATTTGGTACTTTTCGAGCATGCCACTGCTGGCCAAAGAACGTGTTTCTCAGGTTCCAGATGTGATTGGCGTTTGGTGACACCATTCATCTGCATCCCAGTTGTACAATGTATCAGAATTATCGCAGAATGGCGGTCGGTGGACTTACTGAGATTGTCGTCAATGACTTAATTATTAAATGACACAGGTTGTTCCCGAAAATTTTGGTCAGACTTGAGTTAACCATCACTTCGTCTCAGAAAATATATACGTACGGATATTTTATGCACTGAAGTAGATCCTCAATTTATATTTCCGCTCATCTTGTCCATTCTTACAATTTTCTTTTGCTTGTCTCAAATCATATTCATTAAACAGTTGCACTAACTTTTTATATTCACTATACAGCTGATCATTAACATTAGTTACTTGCTTGTATTGCAAGATATTTTTTAACGTTTCGGAATTTACATAATACGTTATTGTTAACAATACTACATACTCGTAGCTACAGAAACCATAATAAAGAACTAAGTTCAGCGCAGAATCACAATTTTGCATACAAATCTTACTGTGAAGGATTTCTTACCATGAAGGATGATGTTATAGAAAGAAGTAAGTTGCCTATTAGTGGTCCACTAGTAGAAATCGTACGGTCCTTACCAGTACGTTTCAGTAAATTGTTCTAGCACAAAACTAGTAATTTTTCCATACATCATTTGTTTCATGAATTCACCTCACTTAATAAACAACCTCACGCTTGATATCTTCGAAACTGATAGTTAAGTCTCCAGCATCACTTTGACAGTTTAATAGTAAATTCAGTTAGTAGGTGATCCCTGATGTCTAAAAGACTAACTAATCTGTGTCATCAATAGGAAAAAGGCACATGACTGCAGTGTTGACCTACCACCAATTCGGTTTCTCGGCCGGCTGGTACCGATGAAGGAGTAATATGCAAACGCGTATAGCATTGTTGAGCGAGAAATCACGAAGAATTGTTCGGCCGCCGCGTGACAGAGTTTGGATTAGCCGCGCATGCGCCTCTGTCATGGCTGCCCTACCCCGATAATCCTACCGGGGAAAGGGACCTACAGCTTTATGTGGAATCCGAACCACGGAGCGTCCTACCGTGCTTCACATGAACAAAGCAAAGCTCTGCCAGAGATGAAAGTCAGTTTTAAGGCTCGTAAAAATTCCAGCCGAGACCGGGATTCAAACCGGGGACGTCCCGTTCCCCATTCACGCACCTTAACCAACTGAGCCAAGGAGTGCATCAACTAATAGATTTGCTTCTTATTAACAACTCTCTTAATTTCGATGGAGGATTCAGTTAAGTAGACACTTTGGTTCAGGGTATGGCAAATATCTACAACTCAGTTCGAAAAAAGTAATGAATGTTTTTAAAAAATCCGCAACTCAATTCGGTAAAATTAATGAAAATAATGGGTTATGGTTCCCGATGTTGTAATGGCTATAACGTGTCCTTATAATGGTTTGGATGGTAGCATTGTTTATAGAGTATTATTAAAGGAAATTTATTTCCATTCACGAGTAACGCCAAGTTGATTGACTGCAACACTTTACAGCATTTATGATGTATTGTCTTTCACCAGTTGATGTGTTCCCAACAGCATTGTTTTGTCGTATTTCCCCCCCCCCCCCTTTCATTCTTCCTGTGGCAGATAAAGACTGACTCCACATTTATTTAAAGGTTTCATTGACTATGCTGGTGATTTTAAAGAATATTATTACTTGACATAACTATAAAAGCTATTACTATAAAACCGTACAAACTGTAACTATAAAAGATGAAATGGGAGACGTTTCTTGTTAAATAATCGTACGTTCGAATAGACAGACGACCAATTCACAGACACGCATAACAGGGTTACAGTGAGGATCAGAAGTAGTAATTTAAAGGTAATTTGCAGTGCAGTGTGACAAAATACGAAAATCATTGAACTGGAATTCTATGAGACACTGTAGAAGCGCACAGGCGTGTTGAGAAAGTATTCGCTATTCCATTTCGCTCCCTGGCTGTCCATCTTTACCCCTATACAATATCGTTTACCTACGCTACAGGAACCAGGCAGGAAAACTGACGTCGAGGGAAGAAGAAGGAAATTCGCATTCCTTTACAGAAAATTCCTGTCCATGGATATTCCATAAAAAATAGTTCAGCAACATGATATCGTACTACACGTATTGTCTGTTAAGCGTTTCAGAATTACTTAAATGTTTTGAATCACAATGCAAATCATTCATTTGCTTAATACGTTACTAAAACACGATATTTTAATTCTTGGAACAAAAACAAAAATGTAAATTCTTTGAAGCTGCCTCGAAATTCAAGTGTTTAGCATTAGGAACCCTTGCAGGGATCGATGCTTTCAGTACCTAACTTATTAAATTGTTTGTGACTATTGAAACATAAATACAGTTGTTGGTAATTATGACTGGGTTAATAAGTGTAGGTCGGCTATTGTTAAGCTGAACTTAATTTTTACAAGCCAAGATTTCTTCATTTTTTATGAATGTTCAATCGTTCGTAAAATTATGTATGTGTGTAGTGTATCTATTGTTACGTCTCAATTTCTTTATAGATACAAGAGCATAAATAAAAGTTTATATCGATATTACAAAACACACATCGTAAGTGAATTTACAGCCCGTTACTTAGTACTGTATAACAAAGTTACGGCAATAAATGATCTGAGATAAATTAGTAGTTGATAAAAAATGAGAAATAACCTGAAATGGTAACGCTATGATTGCGTCGTTTGCAAGGACTCACCGATTAGTGCAAGGAACCAAAATTCTTGCTGTAGCTCTCGGCAAGCCCACGCCTCTGTTTTTGTAGCTCTGCCGACAGCTGACAGTGTCAGCTAAGGCTGTCAGATCTTGCATTAAAATTCTTATCATCCGCAAATGACGGAATAACAATATTATATCTTTTGTTTACTTTCTTTATCCTGTGACTTCTACAAAAAACATTACGCTTCATCAGACACAGCGAACATTCCATCGGCAAATTTTGAACAGCTTGCAAGGCACCTCGCGTATTAGCTATAATTCTGAGTCCTGGTGGAACGATTCAATGCGGCGTGTTTAAGTTCGTGTTTAAATGTTCCTATTACTACAGGTTCAATTTCGTCCGGTCGCCAGTGGGGATTCCACAACTAATACTAAGAATTAAAGTTATTCACAAAACTAATCACTTGAAGCAGCACGTGGTGGCAGCTATACTACTAAAATGAGTAGAAATTACTACCACACAAATCACAAAAGTTTGCATTCAACACACAACTTTATTATCTGGAGAAACACGAAAATACACCGCCGAAGTATCCACCAGTTACAGTGACCCGTGTAATCGAACTTCTATCACCAAAGTTTGCAGGATTCGAACCGAGTAGGCGAAAATAGTATGCGATGCCGCTATCACAATAATTAGAAAGTTCGGAGCACTGTCCTCGTACACTGAACACTACCGAATAATACTTGAAATTACAGTACACGTTAGTTCCACCGTTACAAACACTTTTAGATTATCGTTCCCGCGGTATTGTCCTCAACAGTCGGCAACTCCCGCCCTTAGGTCCACACGGTATTGCCGTGTACTGTAGACTGTCGCCATATTGTTTAGACTCCGTCAAAGATATCCCCACTCACAGATACTCCTCTCGATCTGTGTTAGTTCGATGGTATCGTTACAGCTGATTCCCATCTTCCGGTCTCTAAACACCCCCTGTCCCCACCCGTCCAGCTGCAGTAACAACAGCCCACACAGGTGTTTCATGCATTCCTAATACATCGTCGGAGGCTAGGTCACCAGCGAAAAGAACTATTCCAGGTTCTCTTTAATTAATTGAGTAACGGAAGCCTGTTGAGGACGACATGTTGCTCCAATAATGTTATCTCACACTGTTGCACTACTGTGTCGATTCAAGATGTTGCAGTAGAAGGTAATACAATTACAATCAACCGATACGATAACGACAGCGATTTATTTTCACATTGATCAATTACTACACTGTTTTCACACACATTAAGCCAAATATAAAAATGCTGCCGCGCTACACACAAATTCAGCTACTCTCATCACGCGTCATTACAATTCCTGTATTGCCGCCATTACAATCTACCTTTCCGCCTTCTTCACGAGCGGTCTGCTTCACTTTTACATTGCTGCCAACCTCTAAAAGTAGAATATAACAAAAATACTTAAAATTATCCCATTTTGTTCTAAACATTCTACTTTACTGTGAAGGCTTTTAATTAATACATACTTATTTATTATATTATAATTTCTGGGTAAGTGAGACCTCATAACTACAGCTTTAAATGTAATTAATTATTGTAGCATTACGTGCACAATATCAGGTGGTTGATATTCTGGAGTCGGCTGAATCACACAGCCCTCGATATGTCACCTGACATTAATAATATGTCTATGAATACACGATGAAGGAGAGTGCGAACTAGGAATAGAACACGAATTAGACTACCGGAAGCTCAGTGATACGAATATGTGTAGCTCTTCGCATTGTTATAATTGACATTGCGAGTAATTGACCAAAGAAATCTTAAAGGATAATGGCCCTGGCAATGTATGACTTTCAAGCTGGCCTCGCAATGTCCGACCGAGAACTTGGTTGGTTTTAATGAAGTGTAGTATCCATCATGCATTATCTTTACTCAACGAAAGCAATGTCAACTACACAATCTCAACCATAAAATCGTCGCAAGTATCATAACAAAAATGGAGCTGACTGAATTGAATTATGGTCAAATACCAACTAAGCAACAACAAAAAATCACAAAAGTATCAGAACTTGTTAGTGCAATGTTATTAGAAATCATCGTAGTCTCCTTCTTGCAGATGATGAAAAGTAACTTCGAGGAGCCGAAAAGTGACCGCATGTGACTTTTTCTAAAACACGCATATCGGATGACTTACTAGAAGCGATCACCGTTGTTACAACATTCCCTGACACAACACATAAGAGCTAATTAAAATTTATAAATGACTTCTATATTTTATATCATACCAGTCTGCGCTTGATTTAAGTTGTCGGGTGGAGAGTTTAAAGCATTTATTTGTAAGCACCAACGGTGAAATATGGACAAAATGAAGTATCTTGCACTTCAGATAGACGAATATGGAAGTTAAGGGACAACTGCTCTAACAAAAAAAACGGAATCAAAACACCTCACCAAATCATTCGAAGGGGAAAAATGCATGGATACAGTGGTTTGTTTGGAGGGTTAAGCAGCGGAAGGGAGTTGGTGAGGTGAGGAGCGGAGCGATGACCTTGAACCGCCAATCGAGCGCGAACAGAGTATAATACAGAAGAAGCTGCAATAGAGCAAAGTGTGTGCAGAACTCAGTTTCATTAATTCAGTGGATCCGAGTTCAAAAAGTACAGCGAATTTTTTGACTGACCACACATTTACTTCATTTCGGAAGCTCCAGATAGGATTTTTTTCTCTTCTTTTGTGTCAACAATTCCTCTTTCTCAGATCTTAAGCTACCAGAAAAATTTCTGCAAATAATAATCTAAGTAAGACATATACACCACTGTGGAATGACTGTCACTTTGGCCAGAAATACAAATTACGTTCAATACTAAAATGAAACTTCGACTTGTAATTGTTAATTTGAAAATGTTCACCGTCAATAGCGATCGAACAATTGTATTTAGAACGGCCGTAATGGAACTTTTAGAAATAATGGGAAAATACAATATAATTTTGCCCTCATCAGCTGCATTCTTCCACTCTCTTATAACAAGAATGCATGAATGAATCTATCATAATATTTGATATGCTCATTCATTCTTTAGTAGCAGATTGATATACTGGAAAAAAATACAAACTAATTCTTTTGAATCTAACCACGTACCCTCCGTTTACATCTAAAGCTTTTACATCAAAACAGCTTAACTGCATACCCAGCAACACAGTATTGTAAATTTGGTTTAGTGAAGAGATTCTACAAAGTTTTATAAGCTATCAAATATTGTGTTGAAGAATAGAACTAAAAACTGTTAATTTTAATTGCTGATTTAAGGTATAAGCTCTAAATTACGACTAAAAATCTAAAATATCTCAGAGAAATCACCAGAAATAACCACGTCCGTACAAATATTTACGATGTTTTATAATGCAGAAAATTGTCATATATTGAGTGTATCGTTCATGACTCGTATTGTTCGAGTGGATTATCTAACGAAACCTATGGGTCACTTGTTCAAATAAGGAGCAACGAATCTTGTTTCAAGTTTCACCATCCAATTTCACGAATACCACTGGACTCTCATGACAAAGATTGTTAAATGTATATAAACTCTTGGGGAAAAAAATCTTCGTTTGATTCTCCTTAGGCTGTTTAAATCAGTACTTCCGTCAATTTAAATGTATGGGACCTTTCTCCTTTTACCTACCTTCACTTATGGGGGATACAATAATGTTATAAAATAGTAACTTAGATTACGTTACAGCTATGTCTCTCCTCTTTCATGTTTTCATATCTACAGTAACGTTCCTCCGACTTTAAGAAAATAACTATTTTGTAAATATTGTACGTTCGATGTGACTTTAATGTCTGTAACTTGCGACGTTTGTGACTGAAATAAATATTCATTTTTTAAATGTATGACCTGTTTTATCGCTTCATATTAATTTGTTATCCTATACCTACTCAATAAAATATTTATTTCCCTGTTTTTAATTTCTGGACACATTATAACCACATGGCATTTTTATTCTCTATAACAGTAGCTGTCTGCACGCATTTTCACAAATGACAGAATTTTAAGATTATCAGCACGGTTAAGCCTGGAATAAACAGTTTTGTACCAACGTAATGCGGGGCACATATATATATAAACTAGTTCCGGTTGTGAAACAACACCACTTTTTTCCAGATCCCGTATTTTAATAAGGCAGCAATCATACTGAACAACTAGAACAAGAGAGCATAATTAAATGAATGTGCAGAGCATATGACGATACTGGTACAGATTTCTTTTCATGAGCCGATGTAAGTACAGGTAATTTAGCAATGAGATAAGTTCAGAAACTGTTTTGAAATGTAAAACTAACACTTGGATCTGTTAGTGTGAGAGATAGTGCTGTCTCGATGGCCTGTTGTGTCTGAGAAGTATCGGCTGTGAAAACATTTAGAGCTTATTTATTATTAGTAAAACGTATATGAAATGACCAACATTACTGCTGATACTGTCAGTTCAAAATCTATAGATCGATTTTTTTTTACGATAACAATTAATTCTGTAATTAGCGTTACTTCCATGTATACATACCCTGATGGATTTTTGATGATACACCTTGGCCAACAGAATTATCAGAGACGCTCCAACAAATCTCCCAGATGTCCCAAAGGTAAGTATAGAGAGCTAATTAGTTGTTCTAGTGCTTTCATTCATAACAGTGTCAGTTAATCGAGGTTTATTTATTCAGATTAACATTATTTTCTGTATGACTTGAATAGTTGCTTTCGGAATGCAGCAGAAATACTTGTTACGTAAAAATTTCAGATAGTATTCAGGTAATTAATGTAAAAAACACATTAATTTTAAAGTATTATAGTGCATTGATATTTTTTCTGTTTTATAGAGGTTTATTTACTCAGATATACAAATTTTCTGTACGACTTAAATAGTTATTTTCTGAAATGCAGCAAGAATACTCGTTATGTAAAAAGTAAACATTACATTAATTTTCATTTTCTGTTCTATTTCAGCCTTTTAAAGCAGAATCACTTAAACGTAAAAAGGTATATTTTGTTACTGAGTACCATCCCTTACAACATTCACGAAACCTATAGACACAGTAGTTGTCTTCCAGAGGAAAAAAAATTAACTTATTGTACAGGAATCATACCATTTAACTTATCCAATCCTGCCGCCTTCGAAGCAGTTCTAGACCCGTAATTTATGCCGTCGTAAGAACATTTCTGCAATGCTTTATATCTGATGTTGCAAAGTCTCGTAATCAGATTTACTAAATGGCAGCTGCGAAATCTAAGCGATAACACTAAATAAACAAATTATATTAATAAAAAGTATATCAGGAAACGTAACACAAGTTTAAGCTCAGTCAACAAATGTCACATGTAAAATAAGATATGACATTAATTATTAAACTCTCTTCATGCGAGGATGTGGCTCAGAGTGTCAAGGTAAATCATTTCCCGTTTTACATTTAAAAAATTTAACGTTTCCAGTGAGAATTAACATAACAATAATCAGAACAAAAAGTACATGACCATCTGACTGATTCGAAGCATTAGTTCATTGAATAAGTGTCGATTGTTTTGAGAAATCAGTACCAACAAACCACTTACAGCTTCCATAATTCACAGCAGCATAGGGAATAGCGGTTGTAACACTTCTACACATAAACGACAGAGAAAGTAAAAACTAATAATAGAATATTTCTAGACAACAAGGAGTGATTTCAAATTAAAATTCCATCTACAGATCACGGATTGCAGTTGTCTCAAGATTATTATTAATATTCAGACGTCTAACGTTACTACTAGATTCTGTAAGCCAGTTGAAAATGCCTGGAGTGCCTGAAATAATACGTATTTAATGTAGTTTATATCTTCTGCAGTTCCATTTTAAAATAATGAGTTATTAAAAAACGTCAGTAATGGTCGGAATTTTTATTTATTTTGTATTATTTAAGTAATATGTTAGCCCCCCCTGGCATTTCCAAAATTTAACGTTTCCAGTGAGAATTAACATAACAATAATCAGAACAAAAAGTACATGACCATCTGACTGATTCGAAGCATTAGTTCATTGAATAAGTGTCGATTGTTTTGAGAAATCAGTACCAACAAACCACTTACAGCTTCCATAATTCACAGCAGCATAGGGAATAGCGGTTGTAACACTTCTACACATAAACGACAGAGAAAGTAAAAACTAATAATAGAATATTTCTAGAAGGAAAACCACATAAAACTCTATTAACCAATAGAGAAAATCAGAATTAGTAATTTGTGCGAAAGAAATGATATAATTCATGAATTTATTAATGCGTATGTAGGTGCCGTCGACACCAAGGATGCAGCAGACAAATTATGGTAAGTAATGAATTAAAATCCACGTAGGAGTGAAAAGGTTACCTCAATCAAGCATTATACATTGCACATCGAATACTTGCATGCACAATCAATACATCATCAGTCCTTGATCCTTGATAAAGAGAAAAAAAAGAATATACAATCAAAAAATGAAAAGCTGAATAAACTGATAAACATGCATAATCATGACAAATTAGGACACAGCAGAAACAAAAAACGCTTAACACATACATTTCACCCTAAACCAGCTACCTTCACACTCATGAAAAAGAAATGTTAGAGAAAAACAAAATATTTAATTCTTAAATAGACTAATTTACTGAAAAACCAGTATTGAAGCGGAATAAATACTGTCACAAGAAAACAAAGTTAACACCACTTTAAACATATGTCTGGCAAGAGAACTAATAACTAAAGAAATTTAACATATCACCTCTCAAAATAAAATAAACAAAGTACCTGTAAACAACAAAAACACTCAGTAGCCAAACAAGAAACACAACATAAACAGGATAACCAAAAATGACAAATATAATGTAAACCTATTCTACGGCGTAATGGTCTTTCAGGGACGAGGTTAGTGAATGATATTTAAGATCACTTTCCGAGCTTTATACGCCATACGCTTGTAAGCTTGGCATCAGAAGTATGCTCTAATTTTTTGCTGGTTTAAAAACTTTATGTAAAACAGTCTTGATAATTACACGTGGCACAATAAACACAAAAACCTCCAGTACACACATCCTGATAATTAGTAAACAAACGACTGTACAAACAAGCGTCTAGTATTTACTATGCGCGGTTAAAGTATCCACTACCAACTTTAAAAGTCTCATTAGTATTTGATCGACCCTCATACTTACTGCACTCTTTTTATACCCTGTTCACTCCGAAGTGGCGGCTCAAGGTCATATTCGCCTGGTCCAGTTCCCTAATCACCTACACCTCCCTATCTCATATCCGAGATGATCACACTGTCTAGGAATGCGAATCGTAAATTTTCCATTCGCATGTAGGGATGAGGATACCGGAGGAGGATAGAGTAGACTGACCTTGAGCCGCCTCTTCTGACTGAACTGACTATAGATTACAATAAATCCACACTTGTTTGTTATTCAGGTTGCAGTATTTTGCAACGTATAGAGAAGGAATAAAATAAAGAAATTACTTAAAAATTATCCTTGTAACAAGTTATGGTTGGATGTATATGTTTGTATTCATACTGAATTGTTAGAGTATTCTCCTACACGAAACAACATTGGCAAGAGGAGAGATTCGTGAAATAGCGATTTTACATCGCAGTGCATGACATGCAAACACGTACTTCCTGGTCGATTCGTTCCGTGTCTACTACTCTGTGATCGTTACTCGGCAGACACGAGGGGCGTTAATACCGGAAGCACGCCACGCCCTCTTTAAGAGCCTTCTGTGACAGACTTCCCGAGTCCTTCACCTCGCCGACTCACCTGACGCGCGTGTCGTGGACTTGATGAACCTTGCTGGAGAGAGGTGACATTCAGAAGGACCCGTGTTCGAAACCCGCCTCCCAAATTAGTAACAAGTTTAATATATCCTTATTTCCTGTTCCGGCTCTGCTTAAACTAGCCTTGTGAAGTAAATCACTATCACAAATTAACGATTCATTATTCAGATTGTGCTTTAAACTGAATTCACATTCACAAATACACACACAAAAAAACATAAAAGCTAATTTAAAATACCGGTAACAAGTTATTCATAACACATTTCGGCATACATTTTGCGAAATTGCCTTTTAAATGGTATCGATAAATCAATAATGAAGAAAAATTAAGCTGAAAAACATTATTGTAGAAGGATCCTTAAGCCTTCCGCGGCCGACTTTGTATATGATTTATAGCTTTACGGGCTATGCCGTGTCGTTTATTGGATTATCTAAGCTTTCGGCTGTTATACTCCAGCCTTCTTCAGAGATAGTGTTTATATTTATGTTGACATAGCAACAGTCGCCAAGCATCCCAGAGTAAAAGGCCACTATCTTCGTTGATGTTGTTGGAATTCCTTAATATTCCTGCTGCCTTTTTCACACGTCGAGGCCACCACAGTAGCCTCGTGTCTTGAAATTTTATTTCATGCCCGGTGTTAGTAGCATGACGCACGACGGCAGATTTGTCGCTGTTGTTATATTTGTAGTGGCGCATATGTTCTTTAAGTCTCTCCGCCAGTGTGCGACCTGTCTCGCCACAGCTGCAGAGGATTATATAAACACCCGTAAGCTGGTGTGGGTGTAATCTGTCTTTTATCCTGGTTAATGACTGGCCAAGTTTGCAGTGAGCTTTATACACGATTCGCACATCCACCCAATGTGCCGAGAAAATTCACCTGTCTTCCATACATACGTGCTATCACTGACCGGATTGGGAAACTGTTTAAGCGGGTGGAGGTGCGAATCGTGTATAAACCTCACTGCAAACTTGGCCAGTCATTAACCAGGGGGTAAAAGACAGATTAAACCCACACCTGCTTACGGTTGTTTATATAATCCTCTGCAGCTGTGGCGAGACAGGTCGCACAATGGCGAAGAGACTTAAAGAACATATCCGCCACTACAAATATAACAACAGCGACAAATCTGCCGTCGTTCGCCATGTTATTATCACCGGGCATGAAATAAAATTTCAAGACACGAGGCTACTGTGGAGAGAAGACCAGTGGTGGCCTCGACGTGTGAAAGAGGCAGCAGAAATCTTAAAGAATTCCAACAACATCAACGAAAATAGCGGCCTTTTCCTCTGCGATGCTTGGCGACTGTTGCTATGTGAACATAAATATAAACAGTATCTCTGAAGAAGGCTGGAGTATAACAACCGAAAGCTTAGATAATCCAATAAACGATGCGGCATAGCCCGTAAAGCTATAAATCATTATTGTAGAACTTGGAATTTTTTAATTTTTTTAAGTGTGTTCACTAGATATTTTCTACTCGAATTCTCCATCGGATAATACTAACGATTTTTAGTAGAAAAAAATATCTGCTTAAGTATCACATTAATAAAAATTAATTATTGAGTTCATTGGTGAAAATTATTGTCCCCATAAACTTTTTCACTACATATTGTATCCGATACGTGAAATTTTCCATCAGATAATACAAATAAATTTTAGTCCAAAAACGTATCTGCTGTTAGATCATATTTACCAAAATAACTCATTAACTTATTTTGTTAAAATCATTATCCGCATAAGGACCTTTATAGTTTTCCCGTAAAGTTCAGAAAATTAGGGGATGTCTAAATATCAACATAATTTTGGCTGACTCCCAGTCATTCGCCTGGCGTGTCTGAACCACAATGCTTTCGAACGTCTTCTGTTGTGCTAGCGACATATTATCTATTTTTTCAATCAACCTCATGCCTTGTATTATTAAACGATCCTTATAACATATCTGATATCCCCTTCCAGATCTTCTGTTCTTTGTATATAATTTCTTATCTTTGTATATTTCCTCATGTTGTGTTATACTTTCATCATCCTGTGACTATTGTATAAATTCCAAATAATACATTGTTTTTAGGGTGCATTCAAGATAGAATTCGGAATTTCTACCATAATAGCTACGTGAGTGACCGGTTCTGTTTCTGCCAGACTTTCGATTCTCTGAAGCCTCCGTGTTCTTCCATTATTAGCTTTTACGATGGTTCGCAAATGTTTACGGAAACAATTAATATCAGCTTACTCGGAAACTCGCTACATTTCGACTGAATTTTGTAATTAGTTTGCTTCTGCTCTACCAAGAATTTGTCTATTGTGTGCGTTTAATTTTAGCTATTATTAGCTTTGTTTGTTATTTCACGGTTAACTTTTTATTTCCTATAATAAAAGATGTGATAAAAGATGGAATGAAATTCAGGTATAGATTATAAGAATTCGGTAAAGTTCCCGTTTACTTTTCATCACAGAAAGCCATTTAAACTGAAGGAAACCTTTTTTTTTCGGTTTATAGCCAGTTAACAAACGACATGGGAAATATGCCACAAGGTTTCTCTCTTTACAATCAGCTTCCCATTTTAAAGATAATGAGTTTCATGCCTTCATTATACAGGGTGTTTCAAAAAGGACTTTACAACTTTGAAAATTCATATAAATTTTATGAAACAAGGTACAGAACTGGTTTTGGTGTTGTTTTAAAGGAAAGCACTTCAAGTTTTTTTTACCTTAAACTAAAGATGTTCTATGTGGCTTCCGTTGGTTATTCTGCAGACATCCCATCGGTAGTCGATTTCTTCCCAGACTCGCACTAGCATTTCAGGTGTACCTTGTTCAGCAGCAGCGTAAATTCTTGCTCTAAGTTCAGGTAGAGTGGCCGGCAAAGGAGGTACGTACACCATATCTTTTATGAAACCCCAGAAGAAAAAATCTAGCGGTGTCAGGTCTGGGGAACGGGGGGGGGGGGGGGGCATGCAATTGGCGCATCACAGCCAATCCATTGACCTGGAAAGCGGTCATTGAGAAAATCCCGGACGTCAGTCAGATAGTGTGGTGGTGCGCCATCTTGCATAAAGAAAAAATTTCGTTTTCGGTCATTCTCATCGATCTATGGTATCAAAAATTGTTGCAAAATATCAAGGTACACTATCCTGTTGATGGTTCTGTCTTGGAAAAAAAAAAGGGGCCGTACATTTACCTCTTGCTCAACGCACAAAAAACGTTCACTTTAGGGCTATCACGAACATGTTGCAATGTTTCATGTGGATTTTCACTGTCCCAAATCCTACAGTTATGTGTGTTAACCTTGCCACTTAAGTGAAAAGTTGACTCGTCAGAAAAGATTATGTTGTCCAAGAAATGTTCATCATTATCCACTCGATTTAACATATCCACACAGAAGTTCCTACGTGCAATCTTATCAGTGTCTTTAATTGCTTGTAAAAGCGAATATCGGTATGGTTTCAAATGCAAACGTTTTCTCAACACACGCCAAACCGACGTATGTGGGACTTGCAGCTCACGAGATGCACGCCGGGTCGATTTCGTAGGGCTGTTGACAAAACTTTTTCTCACTTGCTCAACGACCTCGTCAGATGTGCTTGGACGACCTGAGGATTTTTTATGTTTTACTGAGCACCCTGTTTCTACAAAACATCTATGCCACTCATAAATTGTAGGCCTACTAGGAGGATCTTTAGCGTACTTGGTTCGAAAATTACGCTCAACTGTTGTCGCACACTTCGATTCTTCAAACCAAAACACACAGCTAGCACGCTCGGGTCCAGTGAAGGCAGCCATCTTTAACGTAACTGGCGCTAGCGCTTGTGCGGCGCGATTAGGCACTAGCGGACTACGCGAGTCAAAACGTGAAGTGTTTTCGTTTAAAACAACACCAAAACTAGCTCTGTACCTTGTTTCATAAAATTTATATGAATTTTCAAAGTTATAAAGTCCTTTTTGAAACACCCTGTATTTACAAATAATGTTCTCGCGTGACTAGCCGAGTTATAGGAGTGTTATCGTAATCATACGATATTTCGGCGCTCTGAATCATCGGCGCCATCTTCCGCAGTCCACGCCGGCCAGCAGACACAACCTGAAGATGATGGCACGTTACGCAGTAGAAAATTCGTTCTTACACGATCAATTGATCTGGCAGTATGCCCGAGAGATCTTCAAGCATCAGATTCGCTGGTAAAACCTACGATTACATATAACTTTATATTGTTCTAACTACTGTATCAGGCTTTGCTGATTAATTTTGAGACGCTATTAGTGAGGGTAACACAATACCAAGTTTCAGTGTTACCAACATCAATCTTAACTTGTCCTCACAAACATCATATCTTATTTTGATAGATAATGTTTTACACCAGACATCACAAAGTATAAATGCAATAAATATTTACAATGAAGAAGTTACCTAACAATCGTTCATGTTAACAGTAAATAAGGATGTATTAAACTTGAAATCTTGGTTGTCCAGGTTGAACCGCGTCAATTTGTCGAAACTCTGAAGAAGGACACAAAATGATGGTCGAAACGTCAGGTTACGACAAATTGACGCGGTTCAACCCGGACAACCAAAATTTCATTGACAACGACCGCGGAAGTCTGCGCACCCTTGTATTAAACTTGTTTGTGCCCACTTTTCGAGTTTTGCTTAAGTTTTTTTTTTTTTTTTTTTTTTTTTTAACTGCTTTACGTCTCTTTTTAACATCGAGGTCTTTAGAGACGGGAAAGGATGGGGGGCAAGGATGGGGGCAAGGAATGGGAAGGAATTCGGCCATGGCCTTTTGAAGGAAGCATCCCGGCATTTGCCTGGAGTGATTTGGGGAAACCATGGAAAACCCAAATCTGGATGCCCGGACGGGGATTCGAACCGCCATCCTCCCGAATGCGAGGCGAGAACGCTAACCGTTACACCGCCCCGCTCGGTGTTTTGCCTAAGCATTTCCTTTTTGTTAATTGCAAAAATAGGTGGCGACTACAGTATTAGTTGCAACCCAAGCAACGGCAAGTAGTCAAATTAATCATCAGCCTTCCACGACGGATCAAGTACACCACTGATCTCCTCAGGTAGGAAAGCAATTATCATCTAGCCAGCCGACATAAAACAAATTAAACGCTGTAGTTTCTCATAACGACAGTGTTTGAGGACCAGTAACTGCTATACGTAACAGACAGAATATCGAATTCAGACGAGAATTCACGGTGGAGAGCATAGAGTGAAACTAACTATTCAAAGTATTGTCAGTCGTTCGGTCTGACAACACAACTATTCCATCACCCAACGGGGGTTTTCATTCAGTTTGGAGGATCTCATTAATGACGAGAGGTCTGTCGTCTCCACGAAGCAGAGGCGGTGACTTTGGTCCATTGTGAGGCGGGAGGCGGACCTGATATCGACGTACAGACAAGGTAACGCTTACAGGACGCCGAAACAGAGTGAGGTATGCAATTAGTATTTGGAGTCAAGCCTTACGTTCAAGTGCTGAGGTAAAAAAGGTTTTCTCTAAAGACCTCGCTGTTAAAGAGACGTTAAGCAGCAAAAAAAAGGTTTTCGTAAAAAATTATTTTAACGTAGCAGTGACTTTTCCCAGAGCGGGTTAGCTTGTCGTAAAGATCAATGACCGTTAGTCTTAAAATTTAATATTAAAAAATAACAAAAGGTGGCAGAAAGGATAAGAGATATTGTATCTGAGGGCACTAATTAAAATTTATATTCATTCTTATCTGAATTTATTACTCAGATGAAATATAAATTTTCGAGTTTTGAAGACACGCGTGAAAAGTTACTAAGCGACAATACTAATTATAAAGCGGGATCGAAATAAAAGTTAAATTCCAAGTCCGACTGCTTAAAGATGACGTAGTTGAACCGAAAACACACAGATCATTTTTTCCTTAACTATGGAATTATTTTTTCCGAAATTGAAGTTAATGAACTAAATCCTAGCAATATAAATACCTGCTATAGAGTTACTGATCTGAATATGGAAATAGAAATTAATAATTTTAATTAATAATAGTGCCTGTAACTTCATCCACTTGGAACATAGAATTTTTGCTGTTAATCCACTGATGAAACACGCTATATCTGTGTATAGTTTCTTTGAAATCAGCTCATTATTTTTGCGTAATATATGAGTCCACAGCTAAAAATTCCAAACTACACATGTCTGACTTCTGTTTCATCGCAATTACGTAACTCATCAGGATAAAAAGTATCATACATGTCAACATATCACTGTATGGAGTTTCATTAAAGACGAACCTACGTCCTCCCGAATGCCAGTTCAGAGCGTTAAGGCTCACCCACCAAGTTCGAAAATACTACGAGAGTATGTGAGTTAAACTGTTTTCTTCTACAAGCTACAGTGGAAAATTAGACTATGGAGTCTTTGGCGCATCTTTTAGAAGAAAATTAGTCACATCACATTTAAAAAATATTACGTATTGTCCAAACGTCTCATGGTTGCATTCCTACCTTAGTATATAATAATTCCGTGTGGTCGTAACGACCTGGTGACAGGGTTTCTATTGGCTGCGCATTCCGCCCCTGTCAAATCTGTCTTAACCTAACCCAGTAGTCCTACCGGGTACAGGGGACCTACAGTTTAACGTGGAATCTACATCTACATATATACTCTGAAATTCACGAAATTGTGGGTGGCAGAGGGTGCTCAGCACCAAAGCTAATCTCTTTGTTGTGCATTCCAATCCCGAATGGTGGAATTCATATAAGAATCAGTGCGGCACCTTATTTCTCTAATCTTATCTATCCTGTCATTCCGGCTCAAATAGGTTGATGGACGAAGTATTTCACTACACTCGTGAGTGAAAGTGGGAGTACGCATGTTTACCAATAAGCTTAAACGAAACGTGTGTCGTCTATCTACCAGAGACTCCCAGCCCAGTCTACTAATCAGTTCTGTAACGCTTTCATGAGGACTGTATGTAGCAAGGGGTCACGAATCGAGCGGCTATTCTCAGTACTTTCTCTATACTGTCAATCAACCCCTTACGAAACAGATCCAAAATGGCACAACGGTAGTCCAAATGTGGACGCACAAGAGATTTGTACGCTATCTCCTTTGTTTGTTCATTACAATTTTTCAATATTCGACCTATGAATCGAAGCCTAGAATTTGCTCTACCTACCAATGAATTAATGTGTAAGTCCCATTTCATGTTCCTTTGTACTGTTACTCCCAAATATTTCATAGAATCGACCATATCAATAACTGAATTGTTTAACTCGTATTTCTGAACAATTGGATTCTTTTTGTTAGTTATGCTCATTATCTTGCACTTTTTACAATTTAGCGTAAGTTGCCACTGAGCGCACCATGCCAAAATAATATCCAGATCGCGCTGAATTTCTAAGCAATCGGCCAAATTCTTTACTTCCCTATAAATAACCGCATCATCGGCTATCAATCTAAAAATGCTTTTCACTTTGTCTTCCAGATCGTTTATAGAAATTAAGAAAAGAAGTGGTCCTATTACACTTACTTGAGGTACACCCGATGTAACATCTACATTAGAAGAACTTCCTCCTTCAACGAAGACATGCTGCGACCGACCAGTTAGAAAATCCTTTATCCATTCGCAAAGCTGATCCGATATACCGTACGCTCGAAGTTTCGCTAAAAGGCGGTTGTGTGGCACAGAGTCAAAAAAGACAAATCAACAAAATTCTTCACAAAAGCTCAAGCTTCTCCCTACGAGACTATTCAATGCCTAGGACAAGACCCATACGATCCAACACACAACCGACCAATACTGACACTAACACGCCTTTACAGGACATGCCAAAAGATAAACATATTACCACTTACCACAAGACTTGACTAGACAGCCATTACGAAAACTTTTATCAGACAAATTCAGAGGCCAAAGGTCCGGAACTTTAGACGCTACATGAGCCTAGCTCAGACAGATGACACGACGAGAGTCAAAGGCTTTCTGAAACGGAACCACTGAAGCTTTCTGGCAGTGTTCACATTGAACAGCAAGCTATGGCAGATGTGAACGTCGGGTTAAGAGCGTTTGAAAATCCCTGTTGAGACAGGGATTCAAATCTGGGACCTTTTGATCCACTATCAGACACCTTAACCACTGAGCCACCAGGCCGTTACTCGCCCGTAATTAATGTTAAATCGTTTCTGATTAGAAATGAGGTTAGATGCAAAGCTATATATTATCTATCGGTGACCTGTCACAATGATGAAATACATCGCTTCCCATACTTCCTGGATGCACGGAGTTGTGCCTTGCTGCAGATCCTGAAATCTCGTCGCGCTCTCGTGAAATAGTGAGGCGGCGAGGGCAGTGCTTCTAGCGTGATGTATGTGCCAATAACGCAACATTACTAACAGCACCTAAGGGGGCCCTGCCGTATGGTATATAGTGACACAAACAGACGGTCACTATAAACGGCGTCTGCAGCCGCTCTGTGAAACCTCATACGCTTCCAAACGTTCACAAAGCAACGTCTATATTGCAGGCCCGTCACGCAATGCCGTTGTTCTGTTATTCCTCATCAGTTTTTTGTTCCCAATTCATAATAAACATCACAACTTCCAAAAAGCTTACGATTCCATAGACAGAGGGTCGCTATTCAATATTTTGGAGGAATTTGGCTTGGACAGGAAAACCCTGAATATCATCAAAGAAATCCTCACAAATACGACCTCAAAAGTTAGATTCATGGGTGAACTGTGAGAACCTTTTGAGATCAGAACAGGGGTCCGGCAAGGGGATGGCCTCTCCCCCCTGTTGTTCAATTGTGCACTCGAAAAAGTTGTGAGAGAATGGAATGCAAAGACCAGAGGAGGAATTAGACTTGGAACAAAAAATAAAGGAGTTACGATTAAGTGTTTGGCATTCGCTGACGATATGGCGATGCTCGCAGAAACATGGGAGGAAGCCAAAGGACAAATCGCCGAATTACAAGAGCAGGCAGGGAAGTTAGGACTTAAGATTTCTTTCGAAAAAACAAAGATTATGACAAATATACCAGACACTCCTACGAGAGTCCGAGTAGGAGCTCATAAAATAGAGGTGGTTAGGAGTTTCAAGTACCTAGGGGAATGGATTGAATGGAACAACCTTGAAAGTAAAACAATGGAAGCGAGAAGGACCAAAATGGAATTAGCCTTCCAGAAGACCAAAAACACTTACAATAAGAAAAGCCTCTCTTGGAACACAAAGATAAGACATTACAACACAGTAATTAAGCCGGAAGCACTCTATGCAGCAGAGACACTAGTCATGGGGAGGAAAGGAGAAATGGAGAAATTGGAAATCAAAGAGAGGAAAATTTTGAGGAAGATCATGGGACCCAAATTCCAGAATAACAAACAAGTTTTCTACAGAAACGAAGCCCTCTACGCAAAGTCCGAGAGACTCTCGGAAACCATGAGAAAAAAAAGGATTGATTTCTATCGACACATATTCCGAATGAATCCTAACAGACTAACAAAAAAAATCTTTGACTTCTTTTATGAAAAAAAGACTAAGCCCAACTGGTTTAAGGAAGTGGAAAAGGATCTGAGAGAACTCCACATTACCGAAGTGATGTTAAAGAATGGTACAGCCAAGACCGTGACCAAAGACAAAAGTAAGAGGTTCCAAGTTGCGATAAACACCAGAAAACCGATTCAAATATCAGAAGAGGAAAGAAGGAAGACATCAGATAGAATGAAGAAATACTGGGAGAAGAAAAAAACGCAAGTATCCAAGAAGTGATTGATCTGACGTACCCCAAAGATGGGTGATTCGAAGAAAAAAAAACGTCACAAATCTATCACTTCGGGAATATCATCCTAGTTTCAGACCAGAACCACTGTGACTTTAAAGTGTTTTTTTTCCCCTATGCTGTAACACTTACTGTTATTTACAATGATAAAAATGGATCCATAAACTTTATCTTTAAAAAAAAATGGTCTGTTATGGATAGAGGAATGTACCAGGAAGTATCACCTTAAAAATACTGGAAAAGCCTTAATCGGGTTCTTTATAAATTTTACTAATGACTTAATATCATTATTTTAAGAGAGTTTGTTTACTTCAGAGGTTTTGCTCCAATATAACAATAAAAACCGGGAAAATAGAACTTGACTTTACCTTCACGAAATATTTCTCCAGGTACTTCAGTCTTGGGTATCTTCCTGTTCTGCACCAAATCTTCTCATTGCTCTCTCTACATTTTGCAGACAGGTAATCATTGTTTATCCTCTTTTTAACTTATTTTGCTATACATATTTCACGAAAAATAAAAAGCTAATTTCGCATAATGTTTAAACGCCAGTGTTTGTGAAAGTCGTAGTATCATGAGGGTATCACGTAAATAGCTTGAAAATTGGCGGATTCGTCGCTCCGCGTAAGACGTATAAGTCATTACAGTTTAGTCAAAGCAGTAATACCTGGACGAACGTTTTGCGGAACCAAGTCATTAGTGTAAATCAGGTCGATTTGGCACTATATGTTTCTTCAAAGGTCAGTGTCCGTATGCAATATTTTTATACAAAATCGAGAATAAGGATCGAGAGTGGTGGGTAAACGGTTAACGTTCTGGCCTCGCATTCAAGAGGTCGCGGGTTCGAATCCCCGTTCGGGCATCCAGATTTGGGTTTTCCTTGCTTTCCCCAAATTACTCCAGGCGAATGCCGGGATGCTTCCTTAAAAAAGGCCATGGCCGAATTCCTCCCCGTTCCTTATCCTCAGTCCCATCCCGCCTCTAAAGACCTCGACGTCGACGAGGCGTAAAGCCATAAGTAAAAAAAAAAAAAAGAGAGAGAGAGAGAGAGAGAATAAGTGGTAAGGGTAGAGCCAGGAACTGCTATTTCTAGACTCTGATGAAGCGCATAGCAATAAGGAACGGACGAATCTAACTGTGGATGAGTTTACTGGTTTGCGTGGAAGAAGACTTTCGAAGGTACCACAGCAATGCTCATTTGGGGATAGAAGATTACACTGAAAATCGAAATAAGAGGACGCGGTGCCGTACGGTAGCGGTTCCCAACCTTTATTGGTACACGACCCACATTTAAGTAAAAAAAAAATTCGCGACCCACCTAACATCAGTGTTTATATAATATGACCTTGATACTCTTTCTACTATCCTATCCTACTAAAAGGCAAATTTTCGTACAAAGGATATAATATCAACAAAAACAAGAATTAATAATATATAAAATAACAAAGATATTATTGACTGGGAGGCGGCTCCACAGGCCTCATCAAGTTGACAGCTAAAATTCCACGATTAGAAGTAACTCGATCAGCATCTTAAAATTCAACTGATCTGCCAAGTCGATTTTTGGTGGAAACCACCTGCAGACCCGAATTCGCGCTGCCTGCATTGTAATTACAAATACTTGGTTGTGTTTCAGTAACATTTTCAAACATATTATTACCAGACGCGGAGGTTGAAGTTTCGTCACCATTTTGAATAGTCTCTTTTACGGCACGACCCAGTCCTCAACCAACTTTCCACAATCACATTAAATCTACTGTCAATCAAAACAAAACGCAAATAATAACTCACTCCAACAAGCAGAGAAAGACTGTTTCGATCAAAGACTTTGGTTTCGATTCAAGAATAAAGAAGAAAATGACAATGTAAAGTTGCAGGTGGTATGCGCACCATCTCCGCTCTGAAACGGGGCAGGAGAGGGGGTGTTCAGGGGTTGCCGTAACGATTGCGCGATTGCTGCCGCTGCTCTATCTCACAACGAGGTTATTGCATAATACAGGCTGACTGTTAGAGAAAACTTTTTTTTTTCTCACAAAGTATTAATTTAAGCTAATAGGTTTCATGATTATTGCACTTGTAAAATATCATGTTATATTTTTTAAATAAATGAAATAAATGATATATTTTTGTGGCAAAACCCTCGATTGTTCCGCGACCCACCAGTGGGTCGCGACCCATAGGTTGGGAACCGCTGCCGTACGGGACTCCTGACACTGATAAATAGTAACTGAGAAGTGTTACAGGAGTTGTAATGACAGTCGACATCACGCACAATCGATTTCATTCATATTCTGTCCGTCCATTCCATAATGTCTCAGGCTAAAAGTTGTTCATTGTGTGCTGATTAAGACATGTGTATTCGAACGTTTTTCATTTCAGTTTCGACTGAAATAATACGGCATGTGTGTTTGCGCCTCGTTGTGGAAAATAGTTTACATAGTTAAATTTGCCAACAGCTAGATTTATTTTCATCGTCCCGTGAAAATCTGAAAGATCTTAGTACTGCAATTTTAATGCGCTCTTTCCGGAATATCTAATACTAATCGCGTTTTTAGATAAACGACAAATCACAGCTTTTTCCCTGTATTATGGCCAAATATGTCGTGTATTGGACATTTTAGGATACAGTGACTCAGCAACTGGTCCCTAGAACTCCTTCAAAACATAGATCTACCCACAGTACGTACAGAAAAGTAATCTACTAAAGAACCTTTAGTAACAATATGAAAAATTTCTTCTATTAGATTCCATAATATACGGTAGCTGTTTTGATATATAGTAGCAGGTTCAGAAGTGACAGATTGTTTTCAAGCTATTAAGAGTTACACTGAATTACAAATTTATTTCATTGTGTACGAAAATATCAGTGGTATTCAGTATAAATTTAATTCTAATTGCATATTTATTTAGTAGTAGGGCAAATTTTTATTTATTTATGTAGTTGTCTGTTTTTTGTTAGTAAATAGTGGAACCAACATGATCAACTGTATTTATGATCAGAAAGTATTCATATCCATGGCGTAAAAGTAAACACTGTATACCAATAAAAAACCGTTGGTTTGGATACGGGAAATATATAAATATAAACAGAATATATTACAAATGGAACCTCGATGGTTAGAGGTGGAATGGAAAGTCGTTATTTAGGTTGTGCCGCAGTTATCAACAACAATACAGAACTCTCTCTGGAATATTAAACAAATAACAGAATGAATCAATGCCTGTTATCAGCAGGTAATTGATTTTTGTTTGGTGTGTCTGTCGAGAGAGAGACTGAGCGTGGTGGATGAGCGATAACCCTCTGGCCTCGCTTACGGGAGGACGCAACTTTGATTCCCCGTCCAGCAATCCAGATTTGGGTTTTTAATGGTTTCCCCAAATCACTACAGGTGAATTCCGCGATACTTCCTTCGATTTCTTCCCGTTCCTTGTCCCCTGTCCTTCCTCACATGGTGTCTACGTCACTAGGAGTAAAGCCATAAGCAAAAAATAAAATAAAAATAATAAAAAATAAAACAGCTAGGGAGAGATGTGAGGTTGTTACATAGCTTAAGTATTGTTTTTACATCCAACAATGGAGCAGAAAGCTCAACTTATTACTCCAGACCTCGTTCACTCTCTAGGCTACTCTTGTTTTCGGTGTGGCTAAAGTCACATCGAATTACTATTACTATTACTCCGCGATTCATTAACAGTGTGTGGCGGAGGGTGCATTGCACCTATCCGGGAAGGTAATGGTTTGGAAGGGATATACGGGATATGGCAGGAGGCGCCCATGGGCTATTGTGAGGAACCATCTCAGCATTCGCATGGAGCGATCTGGGGAAACCATGGAAAACCCAGATCACGATGGCCGGAGTACTTTATCGAAAGATACTCCTGTCGGATTTTATGTTTAGTCGCCCTGTAAATCCTTTCTATTCCACTCCCTGATCGCTCGTGGAAAAAATGAGTACAGAAATGAATCGGTTCCGGCCCTGATTTCTCTTATTTTCGCGGTCATTTCGAGATATGAATGTTGCTGGTAGCAATATTTGCTGGCTGTCATTCCGAAATACGTCTGTCGTGAATTTTTCAATTAGCTTCTGTCGAGAGCAACGCCTTCGTTGCTCCAGGTCTTCCCAACCTAACTGCTTCAACATCGCACTTACGCTTTCTCTCCAACTATATATACCTGTCACGAATCGGGCGGCTCTTCTTTGGACCTTCTCTAAAGCCTCCATTAATCCCTTTTGATGGGGACCCCATACAGAGCAACAATATTCTAAGTGAGGCCGCACTAGTGACTTGTATGCAATCGATTTAACGTCCGGAGTGCATTGTTTTAAATTAAGACCTAGAAATCGAAGCATACGATTTGCTTTCCCAATTTCATTCTTGATATGCTCATTCCACGACAAATTACTACGAATTGTTACCCCTAGGTATTTAGCGGAATCTACCGTTCTAAGGACAGTGCGATTAATAGTATATTCAAAGGTAAATGGTTTCACCGAATTAACAATTATTTTATAAAAAATTTCCACTATTTGATCTACAACTGCCGGATATTTCCCTTTGCGTTTAAAGAAAGTATATGACCATTTTTACTGTTCATCCGTCAAGCAGCTAACAAAAACGTTTATATGTAAATTTTCATTTAAATATTGGTTTATTTAGGTAACATACACTGAAGTGCCAAATGTCGTGGTATGCCTCCCAGTACCCTGTGGGACCTCTTTTGACCGGCGAATTGCAGCAGTCCGAATCGGCGCTGACTCGAAAAGTCATCGAAAATCCTCTGAACAAATAGCCGACCATAATTTGCCGGTGCTGGGCACTGTGCACGAATTGATCTTTCGATCATATACCAGATATGTTCCACTGAATTCATGTCTGGCAATCTATCTAGCCAAATCATTCAAAACTATCCTTCGAACCAATCATGAATGATTTGTGGAGGTGACATGGCGCATTGTCATCTGGGAGAAATCCATCGTTGTATGGAAATATGAACGGCTGTTAATGCTATCCAAGTAGCGGAACATACCTACTTCCAATCAGTGGTCTGTTCACAGCACATACCAGGATGACGCGCCACCAGCATAAAACAGTACCTTACTGACAATCTTGGTCTCTGGCTTCGTGGAGTATTCAATCCACTCGAACCTTACCGTCAGCTGTCACCAACTAGAATCGTAACCCATCTGACCACGCAGTCTTTATCCAGAGACCCAGGGTCCAAGTGATATGTTCACTAGCACAGGAGAGAACCGATAGAGTATCTTTAGTAGAAACTAGCCGATATATAACACGGTGTTTCGGCGGTCATAAACTCTGCCGCCATTGTCAGGTGACTGTTGCCTGTGGATGATGGGGCTGCTTATATACCGCACGGAACCGTTAAATACTGGCGAAACTGTTGGCGTTAATTGTTCGCGTTGACTGTTGGCGTTCATTGTTGGCGGGGCAGATAGAGAGGCAATTCACAAGTTCCCGTGTAATCTCATTTCTGGATCAATGGTCTCCAGGCTTCACTTAATTGAAATCCAGAATCTCTGTTTACTAGATTATCCGATATATGGATTTCGAAAGTTTCTCCGCTCTTATACAGAAATGTTCTTGTCGGTCTTCTGCTGGCATATCCCGTCAACGCCAAAATTCACTGCACTGTCCGCATGGACACGTTTGTTGTACGTCCCAGACAGAGTGTTGCTATTCTTTGATGCAGTGTTGGCTCTCTGTCGCCGGGATGCTTCCTTCAAAATGCCATGGCCGAATTCCTTCCCTTTCCTTGCCCCCATCCTTGCCCCCCATCCTTTCCCGTCTCTAAAGACCTCGATGTTAAAAAGAGACGTAAAAGCAGTTCCAAAAAAAAAAAAAATAAATAAATAAAGGCTCTCTGTCAAAAATGACACTTCGACACAAACGTCACTTGTCTTCATGATTAAGTAGACGTGGTCTTCCACTGCATTATTTATAATGGGAGATAATTCGGGAAATTAAATATTCACGGCACACGCTTGAAACTGTGGATATAGGAATATTGAATTCACGAATAATTTCTGGAATTGAGTACCCCATGAGTCTAGCGCCAAATACCATTGCGCGTTCAAAGTCGAATATGTTAATTCGTGTCATCCACTGATAATTATGTCAGAAAACCATTCACATAACTCTGGAGAGTACAAGTGAAAGCCCAAACACACATAGCACATTTATAGCTGTCTATCGTGGCGCTACCACAATCTCAATACAGTACAGTCTTTTCATCTTTCTATACCATGACTATTGGCTCTTCACCGTACATACATACATACATACAGTAGTGGTAATTGATATGAGTTTTTAAAAAGTTTGTCTTGACTTACATTACTGTCTAGTTACGAGGGTGGTTCCAGATGTAGCCGTCCTAACAAAGAATCAATATAATTTTTTTCGGAAAATATCTTTATTTCTCTACATAGTCTCCTTCTATCTCGATAATTTTCCCAGCGATGTTTAGTAACTTGGATTTTTATAGTGAGAATCATCGAGCTCCTCATAATATCCATGAACCACATACTCCATCTTTTCATTGTTGGAAAATCATTTACCATCGACCCAATGTTTTCAAATTTGGAAATGGAAAATAATCCGAGGGTCTAAATATGGGGAATAGGGTGAGTTAGAAAGTAATTCGAACTCTAACTCATTGATTTTGGCCTTCGTGATAACGGATTTATAAACTAGAGGATTATCGTCATGAAGCAAAGCTATCTTTAGACAAAATGCGGAAGTTCTTCTTGCTGTCATCACTTAACGACTGCAGCATTGTTGCATAATAGTCTCCATGGATTGTTTTTCATTTCTGAAGACAATCACTGAAAATTATCCCACGCACATCCAAACAAACTGAGGCCATAACCTCGCCTGCAGATCGAATGTCTTCGGTTTCTTTGGAGTCGATTCTCCTTTTCCTGTCCATTATTTTCACTGTTACTTCGTCTCAGATATGAAGTAATGGCCCCGTGTTTCATCCATGGTTGTAAATAGATGCAAAAATTCGGCATTATTGCTATGAAATTTTGCCAAACACAAAATTGAAACATCATCACGATGCTGGTTTCGAAAATTTCAGTCAATAGCGAAGTACATCATGTTTCGAAATGCCTACCATGTCTGATAGCTCGTAATCTTTCAGTAGACGGTCATACAATACCATTTTGTGGATTTTTTTTCACCAGTTCTGACGTAGCCACTTCATTTGGTTGACCACTGCGATGTTCGTCTTGGCAGCTCGTGCGACCTCATTTAAACTCAGTCGCCAAAATTTTATTGTTTTAAACGAAAGCAGACTCCCCTATGATTGTGTCGATAGTTTACTATCAGAAGTTAGATTGTTTTCAGATGGCATAATGTTATATGAAAGGATTAAAACGGTAGAGGACTGTGAACAGCTGCAGGGTGATCTGGACAGGGTATATAGCTCGGCTGGTAAACATGAGATGGGAAAAGTGTCATCTTAGTAGATACACAGATAAAAAATTAAAGGTTGATTATGGTTATAAGGTCGGGAACGAATTGCTTGTTGAAGATTTGAATTGTAAATATCTTGGCATAACATTTGATAACACGCTCAACTGGGCAGCGCACATTGGACAGGCAGTACAAAAAGATTTCAAAATCCTTCACTTATTGGAGAGAGTGATGAGGGGATGTACGAAAGAAGTAAATGAACTGTATTACAAAATTATGGACAGATCATTATATAAATTTGGTGATGTAGTATGGGACCCTCATTTTGGGTATCAAATACAGGAGCAGGAAGGTGTTCAAAGATGGGATGCTAGATTTGTCTCTGGAAATTACCACAGAACACAGTTCGTGGGTAAGCGGGTCAGAGAATGGAATAAGTTACCAAGAGAATTGACGAATAGTTTACCAAAAGGGATGAAACGAATTAAAATTGAAATTTGTAGAGGGCAAAGGTAGGTGAGTATAGGAATCAGTAATGTGATAAAAGAGCTGGAATGGGATTCAATGGAAGATAGGAGGAGCTTGAAGAGAGTCATGGCGGTGTACAAGGCGTATATTGGTGGTGAGGTGTGGAAAGATATTGTAAGAATGGAAGGAAAGAGATGACCATGACCATAAGCAGGCACTCGATGTCAGGCACAAGAGTATGAGAAGATATTCTTTCGTGGGTAAGGGACCCAGGGATTGGAATAAGTTACCAAGAGAATTGAGGAATAATTTACCAAAAATTATGAAACAATTTAAAGTTGAAATTTGTAAAGGCCAAAAGTAGATGGGTACAGGAAAGGGTAAAAATGGGTGTGTTGGGAAATTACCGCCGGAACGTACGCTCCATTGCAGGTAATTCTTGGGGAGACAGTGCTCACATTCTAAGATTCACAGCCTTAGCTCTGTCATACTCTGTTGCTGAATACTGCTGCCCAATAGTGCCAATACAAAGAAGATAGATGTGCAACTCAATCAGGCAATGAGGATAATTACGGGATTTATTAACAGTACGAACACCATATGGCTTCCAGCGCTATGGAACATCTCACTCCCAGCACTAAGAACATCAGAAGCTCTCATGAAAATCTGGAAAAATATCCTGAAGAACCATCAGCTGCCTATACATCAAGACATGATTCAAACAAAACACCAACGCTTGAAATCAAGAAAACCACCATGGTGCACAGCAATCAACCTTAGAAAGTCCTCTTTCAACATCTATAAGCTGTGGACAACTCAATGGGAGCAGTCATTAGTACAATATCGGATTAACCACGTAGCAGGAGGTAGCAAATGCTACGGGCCTCAAGCGTTCTAGGGGGCCTCGCATTCTAGGGGGACTCCGCTAGATGGGCGACAATTTTTTTTTTTTTTTTTTAGCTCTAAAATTTTCCCACGGACGGCAAAAAACAAGGACCCCTCAAGATTACAAGGTTTCGATCTCCCCAGGCGGCAGTGGAGAATCATCAATCAGATTCGAACAGGAAAAGGCAGATACGCCTACTTATTACACAAATGGGGCTGGGTAGATTCTGCAAATTGTGACTGTGGATCCACCTTACAGACAATCAATCACATCGTTTCTGACTGTCCTCTTTGGGCCTACAAGGGAACAATGGCGGAAACACATGATGCGTCGATCAGTGCAGTTGACTGGATTAAAACATTAGACCTAGAGATATGAAATTGTGCAAGCTTGTGATATGTACATTTCCTATTGTGTACATTGTTAAATAATCATACGATAAATTGCAATTAAATTAAATTAAAAGAGCAGAATCTAGCTGCGCTTTAATATTTGTTGGACCAAGGCCTTTTAAGTTTATTTAATACAGCGATAATCAATTTCATTCCATTTTTACAAATTCACTATAAGCGTTTAATATTTATGGTTACCGAACAGATAGTAAACAACGTAGCATCGTCAGACTTTAAAATTAAGGACTACATGGTTGGTACTTTCTACTATAGTAAATCTTTTCAAGCAACAATTGCCATGTATACGTCATATCTCTATTCGACCGCTGTGTAGAAGCATCCAAAGTGCATTGTGTCGGGAGCACGTTGTCGCTGTGGGATCATAAGGTAGAGCGGTCCCTCGGGGCGTGTCCCGACCAATTATCGATAGTCGATAGGTGTCAGTCCGTAAACAACCTGCTGCGAGCCCCGCCCCGAGCTGTCAATCTTAACGACCCAGCCGCGCGTTAAACCCAACGGCAGCTGGGTCTCCACGCTCGATATCGAGGAGACGAAGGCCGCGTTAAAGACATGACACCGCTCTCGGCACTTCGCGAGCCAAGTCATATTCCCGTGTCACAGTCTTTACGTTGTAACAGAACCAACAAATAACATACTCCTATGTTCCTGAATCTGTACTGTATATCCAGCGCTCTTGGCGCTTCAACGTGGGGGATAATTGCAGCCTGCATTACAGCCTTGATGAAGTCTCCACTATTCAGGCAGTAGAAAGCTAGACTTTAGTGGTTCCCAAATGGTGGTCTGCGGAACCCTGGAGTTCCGTGCAAGGGTCATAAGGGTTCCATGTTCCGTCCAAGAATTAAATAAAATGTTCGTTGAAAATAATCATTACCGCGTTGCGAGAAGGCAATCATGGTTCTGCTTCCGTTTGTGACGACTTACCAATGTGAGACTGTGAGACTGGTTTTTCAGTTTACACTTATACAAATGAGGATCCGTCGATCCGTCAAAAAATGAGTGATCAATTAAGGTTCCGTGGCCAAAAAAATAAAAAAATAAAAAAAATAAAAATAATGGGAACCGCCGAGATAGAGTCATTCATGAACAAGAGTACAATAATGAACATTAACACAAAGGAAACGTGGTTCACCGACCGATTATTGCATTTTCTTTGTTTATTAATACTTAAGAGCTTTTGTTATCTTTAGCTTTTCAGATACCATTAAAGCCAAACAACAAATTAACCTTGTCTAGTGTGTATTATTTACGCAGACTGATAATTCAAAAAGCAGATTTTGTATTAAATGGAATTAGCTTAAAAACATTAACTGAATTTAATTTAAAATAAATCAATAAACAGAATACATTATACATTTTGCTGAATTGTGTTTCAAATGGTATCAATAAATCAATCACAAAAATCACTTAACGATTTAGAAATATACTGAAAATTTTCAAAAGAAGTATTTTCATGGCATATTTATCATACGATTTATGAAACTCTTCAGCGAGTTATATATGTTAGACTCTAAGACTGAAAACGCTCTATGAGCGCAAAAAAAAGACCACAAGGTGTTCTGGTTTCTTTAAAACGGCCACAACACGTTGTGGCTTTGTGTTCACGACCAATGTCTCCAGGCTGCATTTAACATATATGATTCTTCTTACCCGTCGCCTTACAAGAATTCACAAAAAAAAAAAAAAAAAAAAAGTGAGTTGTCATATGTGGAGAATGTGACCTGTACCAGACGCAAATTACGTGTTCTACCTGTTTTTTGTAAGTGCCATGACGCGAATAACGTGTTGTGTGGCCATTTTCAAGAAACCAGAACGCCTTGTGGTCTTTTTTTCCGACTGAATTATAAGACACACTGTAATTAATAGTACGTGGAATATGATTACTTCACGTTTTCGGTGAATATGAGGCCAATTTCTGGAGAAACTGTACTAATCACGCACCATATCAAGTTCTAGGTTAACATCGATGTCTAAGTGAATACAACTTACCGAAATTAAATGTAAACGTTTGCAGGCAGGAACTTCTTATCCCTAATTAAAGTGGTGCGGAGTCGCAATTAAAACTCGCCATCGGCGCTGGGTATCCTTACTGCAGCACTAATGATATATCAGACAGGAGGAACATCAAGTCAGTTTCTCTATTCCTCAAGTTGTTACTGGGAAGATGAATCTGGTATGGGTCAAGGTGTTTATTTGTTTGGATTACAGCAATCAGAGTAGAGACATGTAACCTATTCCCATGCTGACACAACCCGGGTTACAAAGTCAGAAAATCTGTCCTGAAAGAAACGACTCGTTTTCCTTTAGTTATGCACCACTATCATAATCGCGGTGCAAGAATTTTCAGATTGATTGTTATGTAACTCAACAATACAAATCGAAAATGAATATATATATATATATACATATAAATCACTCTTTCCTATAGTTCTCGACATATCCACTATGAAAAGATATAGTTCTTTGTGCGTTTGGTGACTTTATTCTTCTGGCCCAGGTTGCATTTCAACCTAACCCCTACCGATACAAAACACCCATGACCAGAGTGTAATTCCTTGCAGTTTTGACAAAATTATTTTTTCTCAACCTAAGTATCTCAATTTTAAGACAGTATACCTCGAAAAGTAAACGAGCTATCGAAAAATTTTAATTTTCACTTTCTATTTGTCTTGTCATGTTACATTATCATATTTTGTTTTGGCAAGATTTTTCTTCTGGTACCAGCCGGATTTCCACCTCTCCTTTGAGATAAAATATCTCAAGGACTATGCGACAATACATAAAAAAAACGATTTTCCTCGTTGAGTTACAGTAGAATCCACCATTTAATTGCGGCATCACGGATGTAGTAGAATCCCCTTTACTTACACTGATTAGCCAGAACATACCACCTACCTAATATTGATATAAACCCGTCCAGGCGATAGATCTTTTTATATTTCTGGTTCTACTTTCCCCTCTTATATTGCGAGATTTGAAGAGACTCGTAAAATTCTAAAACTTTTTCAAATTCAAAGCCGCGTACCTTTTTAAGTTTTTGAGATACAGAATTAGAGCTAGTATGAGTTGTAACATATACACTCTCGTTTAAAACAAGACTTGGTTCACTCATACCAGATAATTAGTCTCTGAGATATGATCCCGTTCATGTAGATGTGTTGAATCTCCAAAATCGAAAATCGTCGATTGACTTTGCATGTTGAGATGGCAACACGCGACTGTGCCACCAATGTCAGATCGGTACTGGCACAAATCTTAGTCTTTCCTCTTTAAAACGAGAATTAGTTATCAGAGTTATTGAAGTTTGAAATTACTACGACTTTTGCTGATTTGGGTGCGACTGCCTTTAAAGAAATTTTCACGTCAAAAAATAAAAGTGACATCGCGGGATAGCTTGACATGATACCATGAAAAAACGCCTGTACATTCAATGCTGTCAGTCAGTAATGGACGTTTAACTGCCTCTGAGTCGTGTGCGCAGTGCTGTCAGAGGCAGACAGGTGGCACCAACTGCACGGCACCTTCCTCACTAATGGAGGAGCGCCCTGCGAGTCGCTGACAGGCAGCACTGAAGGTGAATAATTCACGGCGTCTCTCTGCCCCCATACGGAGAATCGACAGCTAATTCGCGTCACAGAGGTAGGTTATAAAGAGCCACCTTGTGCTTGTAATAGCTGACTCAATCGACGTGACAATTTCCCATCGTTTCCTGAAAGAAAAAAAAAAAAAAAAAAAAAGAAACTCAGTGCAGATATTTACACAGACCGATTTCTAGGTCGTAATTTGAAACAATGCACTCCTGAAGTTAAATCGATTGCATGTAAGTCACTAGTGCGTCCTCACTTGGAATATTGTTGTTCTGTATGGGGTCCCCATCAAAAGGGGTTAATGGAGGCATTAGAGAGGGTCCAGAGAAGAGCCGCCCGATTCGTGACAGGTATATATAGTTGGAGGGAAAGCGTAAGTGCAATGCTGAAGGAGTTAGGTTGGGAAGACCTGGAGCACCGAAGGCGTTGCTCTCGGCGGAAGCTAATTGAAAAATTCACGACTGACATATTTCAGAATGACAGCAAAGAAATATTGCTACCAGCTATCTCGGAATGACCGTGAAAATAAGATAAGAGAAATCAGGGCCCGAACCGATTCTTTTCTGTATTTATTTTTTTCCGCGAGCGATTAGGGAATGGAATAGAAAGGATTTGCCGGGCGAGTAAACTTAAAATCCGACAGGAGTAGCTTTCGATAAAGCTCTCCGGCCATCCTGATCTGGTTTTCCATGGTTTTCCCAGATCATTCCACGTGAATGCTGGGATGGTTCCTCGCAATAGCCCATGGGCGCCTCCTACCTTATCCCGTATATCCCTTCCAAACTGCTACCCTTTCGGATAGGTGCAATGCACCCTCTGCCACACACTTTTAGTGAATCGCAGAGTAATAGTAATAGTAATAGTAAGTCAGAGGCAAAAACAAATACTTATACCTTCCGTTGAAGAGAACAGGGTTTGCTACACAGATTATCATTTTTATCAGAACTTTATCAATTTCCCACTCTAATTGTTTCGTTGCAATAATCTTTGACACCATGTGTACCTCAGAAACATTTTAACCTAGTGTTACTTCTTCACGAGCGGTGGTTGAATCGATATTATTAATAAAAGATTATTATTATCATTATTATAAATCTCACAATTAGTGTACAAAATGACACCTATACCGATTCTGTAAGTTATCTCAACAAATTTCTGCATCATTCCAAAGTTGTACGCTCTGGTTACGCATTCAGGAGAACGCCGGTTAGAATCTCCGTTCGGGCATCCAGAATTCAACTGTGGCAAAGTATATTTATAATTCGCTCCCTACCTATAGTGTCAGAGATAGTAATGTTGACCGATACATTGCTGAGTCTGTGCAGTTGGTGTCTGATGACTGCAGTCACTGAGGGCAGTGACTACAAATCCGTTATGAGGTTGTGTATCATCACTGAAGATGGCTCTAACATAAAATTGTAGTTTAAAAAACTAAAAACACGCTTTCCTAGTAATGTGAACTAAAAGGTTAAAAATAATCTTTAAATGTAAATATTTTGTTTAACACTGATAGGACGTCCCACAATTCAGGATAAATTATTTTTTTTGATTAAGCTTAAAAAATAAAGTCACTGATTACAAAATTAACTTTAATGTATAGAAGCATGGGGTGCTACATCAATTTTTTTTTTTTTTTTTTTTTTTTTTTTTTTTTTTGTCGTTCGCTGTTTGTAAAGATAGCGTCATTGTCAAAAGTTGTGTAGGGAGCACCACACGCTTTCTTTTACATTAAAGTTAATTTTGTAATTTATTCTTTAAGCTTATTCAAAAAAATTAATTTATCCTGAATTGTGGGACATCCTATCACTGTTAAACAAAATATTTATAATTAAATATTATTTTTAACCTTTTAGTTTACATTACTAGGAAACTGTGTTTTTAGTTTTTTAAACTAAAATATTATTTTTAACTTTTTAGTTCAGATAGTTTCAAAAGTATGTTTCCTACTGTTGGCTTTTCTTCGCCAATCTCTCTTTTTCTTTGTGTTGTAGTTTCATTTTTAATTATTATTTCCACGAGTTAAATATATTTAAATGGTCAGCTCAGCCAGAGGTCCAATAGCAGGGTAAATGTGGAAGACTACTTTTCTATAATAGTACGAAGTAATGTTTCGAATACTCACTATTCAACATCACGTTAAGCGACTGCAGATAGAGAAAATTTTCTGGATAGGAGACTGTGGAAGACGATCGTCTTCAGCAACTAAGACTCGTAAATCACACCCGGGAAACTGGAGATGGTCTCCAACGATGATGATGGCTATATTGCACGGGAAATCTTCGAAGGGTCTGGCCGCCAAATGACGAAGGTTTCTCGAATCGCGCCTGTGCACTAATGTCGCGGCTGCATTTGCCTAACTCGGTAATCCCATCAAGTATAGGGTACGTGTAGTTTAACATGAAATCCGAACCATGGGTTCTCCTAATCTTTTTCATTTATAATATCCGCAAAAATTCGAACAGAAATCGGGATTCGAGCAAGGAATGTCTGTTCGCCAGTCACGCGCCTTAACCAAATGGGCCACAAAGGCGATGCGGAAAGTGGGTGAAAATGAGCCACATATGACATAAGACGATTAAATCACTTTAGTGTTCTTACTGTCAAAGTAATGAGATTACCAAGACATAGATACGAAATTATTGGATTGTCATCGGTTCTTAATACATGTACAAAATTTCAGACAATTCGGACTTTCTGAAGCGGGTGAAAATTGAACTGAAATTTTCCATTACATTCTACCCCTTTTAAGTTGTTTCTGACAACGTAGTGAGAGTGAAATTATTGAATATTTATCTGTTCTTAATCAGTGTACAAAATTTCAAACAATTCGGTCGTCTGGATGCGGGTGAACACTGAGATGAAAGATTCCATTACACGCAACAATTTTTCGGTTGTTACCGTCAAAGTAACGAGAATAGCAGGACGTTGCTAAGAGACTGCTGTAGTGTCAACGGTTCTTAAAACGTGTGCAATTTTTTCTGTTTTTACTGTCAAAGTAATGAGAATATCAAGATATAGCTATGAAATTATTTTATTGTAATCAGTTATCAATACATGAGCAAAATTTCAAGCAATTCGGACATCTGAAATTGGGTTGAAACTAAATTGCAAAATTTCACAACATTCAACCATTTTTCTGTTGCTACTGTTAAAGTAATAAGAATAGCAGGTTATAGCTATGAAATTATTGTATTGTCACCGGTTCCTAATATGTGTGCCAAATTTCAAACAGCTCGGACATCTGGATGTGGGTCAAAATGGAGTTGTAAAATTCCGTTACATTCATACATACATACAAGTCAAGCTAATATAAAGCGTGTAAAAAATGATTGCAATCGGTTAGTAGGAAGTTCCTAGAACTAAAATAATTATTTGTACGGCCATCATGGGAAACAGACTTTGAAGTTGGTTTAAACGTTGGAAAGCTTAGATTCTAAAATAAAATTTGAGGTTTGTCTCATCTCCCTAGGTCACGGTCGCGGAGTAAAAAATCAAAATATGTGCGGAATATTAAACTTTTTTTTAATCAGATATAAAAACTACCGAGCCATATTTACGGGGATTTCGCGTTTTAAATACTAGTGTCTCGGTTAAAACTTGAGTTGTATATTATAATGTTAATATTAACTAGAGACGAAGCAGAAAATTCAAATCCCATCAGAATTCTGAATCGAGCCAAATTTACTCCTATCGTCAACATATTTAATTAATTAATAATTGTGGGCCTGATTCTTGACCGGCATGATCTTTTACATAAAACACGGGCCTATTACAAATGAAAAGGCAACTGTGAACGCTAAAAGAGAAATATACTTCCATTGAAGAAATGAAAATGAGTAATTTATTGTTTGAAAACAGTTACTTCGGTGGATCAGTTTCATCAAAGACAATGGACTTTATAGTTAATAATTTCTGATATCAGGAGTTTTCCTGTAACATTTCGTCAGTGATTATGTGGGAGATTTACCACCGACAGCAAGTGCTACCAATAGTGAGTTTCTGCGTCTAGGACACTTCAATATTAACAAGGTATAAGGTTTCTCCGTATTTATAAATTAGCATAGTTGTATTTTACAATTTCAAGTGTTGGATCAGTACTAAAGGATCTTTATTTATCCTATATATCCATTACTTTAAGTAAATTACCTTTTAAATGAAATCAATAATTTTTCGAATATCAACTCCAATAGTTTATTAGACTTTCACAATAAAAATTTCTATAACTTATTTTTTTGTATCCAATTTACAAACATTATTTTATTTCAAACACGGTGTTTGAAGTTCATTGGTACAATAATAGCTATTTTTCCTCTGCCCTCGGGCTTATCCTTATCACTATTAAATTACAAATAAGCGTTCCTTCCGCCAGGATTATGTAACGTCTTTATTTCATGCTTCCCAAGCCATCTTTTTTAAAACACCTACCCATGACCAGAGGTCTTCTCTCAGGCTCGAAGTTTTCTGACCTTGAAAATAAATGTCCAAAGTTACTATATATAAACATAATTAATTAATAAAAAAATTTATAAAAATAATAAATCTCACAATTAGTGAAGTTGTGTACCTCACGAAGGGAATAAGTATTATTTATTTAATCTTTAAACGCCATAGATCGCAGTAGTGGAGGTAAGCCACTGATTTTGCGAAAATGAAATTACATTTTAAAAAATTCACACAAAGTGGACAGCGGATAAAAGTGTCACCAACATAAAGGATTGAACAATAACGCTTAACTGTTGCTCTCGGCATTCACTGATGATAATAATGTTAAACATCTAACAAACATTACTTTTATATTTAATGTTAATTGTCCTGCGGTACAGGCCGCTGCAAGTACGGTATATACTTCGCTGCATAGTTTTGATGAACCAGATTAAAATATTAATAATAACTAGTGATTGCGCAGGGGTCGAAATTCGACCTAATTCATTAAGTTATTTAGGTTTTTTCATGAAAGAGTAAAAAATCATTATTTGAATTTGTTCTGTTGCGTTTGCTGCGAGCTTAGATAGATTATTTACTGCATACATTGACGTTGTTGGCTGCGAGCGTGTACAAATACATTATTAGCTTGTGTTGTTTGCCTTAATTCCTTGCAATACCTATATAATTAGAATGATATATTCCACATGTGATTGTATCCTTCTTTTTAGTCTCTCTCTTTCTCCAACCTGTCAATGTTCTATATCGATGCATAATGGAAACAGGTGCAAATATCTGAATGAAAAAAAAAAAATTGTTAGTGAAATTACTGAGATTCAAAAATCAAAAGCCCCTTAGCCAAAGTATAACCTTTTAAATAATAAAAATTCCATATATTATCTAGCAGAACAGCTACATTCCATTTAGAAATGTTACTTTTATAACTTCAAAGATTAATCTCTACTTTATGTGACTCTTTTGTTTCAGCAAAGACCATAGATTTTCTCAGTGCTGGGAATACGCGTCTGATAGCTGGCTCCGATCCGGTTTAACGCGCACACACACGTTCGCGAATTTATTATTTTTTATTTAATAATGTATTTGTAACATATATTAACTATACTTATTATATTTTTTTCTTTACTGTTGACCAAAGACCACAGACTTCGGCAAAATCGCTAATTATAGTTGCCACTAAAAAAAAAAAAAAAAAAAAAAAAAAAAAAAAAAAAAAAAAAAAAATTGAATGTAAACAACGAATGTTTTATTTTATTTTATTTAAAGTATTTGTGACACACATTATACATAGATTTTATCTTTCTGCACTTCTTCTCCATGTAACATTTAACTATGACAAATCTCACACTTCTCCATGGGCGCAATATTCTTAAAAACGGATCCGAAGTTTTCGCTTAGCATATTAATATATTAATATTTATATGAATAATTACGCCTATGCAATTGAATATTTGTTTATTTCACCGAACGCGTTTCACTTCATGCTTGAAGCATCTTCAGCGGTTCGTTCTGTGGGGTATTTTTACATGAATTAGTTTCTTATATGCTAATTTATACATGGGGCTTATGTTAATAAATATATACAATTCTACTTACAATTTTCCATCAATTACAGTATTTGGCATAGATTATGCCGGTAATATCATTTTGCATCTTCATTTTTGCGAGTATCAAGTCACTTGCACTGAGCACTGATTTTAACATTTGTTCTGTGTGTTGTGCTTTCTTACGATAATTACCGTGTGTGTTTACTGTGGTGTATTTGGCATGGCGGTAGGTTTGTTTATCGTTTGTCTTCTGTTTCCTTGGTGGATGGCGCGCTTTTAAATATACGTTTGTGTTCAGATTAGTGTGTTTGGTGTATTTTTGGTTATATCTTTTGAGGTGGGTGTTTGTGTATCTTATTTTCTTTTAAGAACTGTGTACAGTGTTGGGTCCGTCAGGTTCGTGTATTCATTTATTATGTTTTTTCCTTCTGCCAGTGATTTTTGGATGTGGTAATTTTCTTGAAAAGTTAGTAGTTGTGGTTTACTGTTGTTTATAGTTAGTATTTCCATATCTTTCTCCATTTTTGTAGGCTGGTGATTGTATTCTAGTAGGTGCTCTGCGAAAGTTGAGTGGTTATTATATTTTAGTGCTCTTAGGTGTTCTTTGTATCTGGTTTCGCAAGCATGAAGTGAAACGCGTTCGGTGAAATAAACAAATATTCAATTGCATAGGCGTAATTATTCATATAAATATTATTTATCGCAATTGAGGAAATGGCCCACAACAACCAGATATTAATATATTGATAATAATAATAGGAGACTCAAGCATATATATATATATATATATATATATATATATATATATATGAAAAAAACTTAAAACATACTAATGCTGTTAAAATAAACTGATATAGAATGTTATATGTTTATGTGCATATAGGTCCGCTGGAGCATCATGAAATCTATTACTAATATAAATATGAAAGTAACTTTGTCTCTCTGTCTGATTGTTACGTTTGCAGGCTAATCCGATCATGATGAAATTATACACGTAAATGCTATTTGCCTTTAGGAAGGTCACAGGATACTATTTTCTGTATAGGTAAAACACATTGTCATTGAATTATGGAAAACTATCTGAACTGTGAAAGACAGACGCATAATATGTATACGTCTATATAATACCTAACGACAGACGGGGTTGGTAGTGCAGTAGGCAAGATGCTTGCTTCTTAAAAATTTTCCGTGTGGCTTCCGGTTCAAACCCCGCTGGGAAGAAATATTTATAAGAATTATTTTTCATCGTTTGAGCCAAGCCTGGGATTTTGTAGTAAGGATTCCATGTTAAAATGTAGGTCCCATAAATTCAGGGCTGGAATGCGTGGCAAATCGTAGGCGATAGAACAGTACCTTAAGCGTTTAACTTATTCACGGTATACTGGTTCCACAGGCAGTTTGTGTGTGATCTAAACCAATAATGTTATATACGTGAAATTAAGTCTAGATCTTTTTATTACGTTTTGACGACTAAATGTGTATACCGATATTGACGGAATTAGACAAGGAAATACTTTGTATCTTTAGGAAGGAAACCGGATACTTTTTCCGGTATCAATAACAGTTTCGGTCATGAGACAGGTTCGACGGTAGAGTAGTATATCGATAGCGTTCCTGTCATATTATGCCGACTCGGTGTTGTTTGGTACTTATCTTACGTAACTTTCAGCTTTGTATATCCAATTCTAGCAATGAAATTCTAAGTTCACGCGTATGAAATCGCTGTTTTTTTTGTTTTTTTTTTGTTTTTTTAAACTGCTTTACGTCTCTTTTTAACATCGAGGTCTTTTAGAGACGGGAAAAGATGGGGGGCAAGGATGGGGGCAAGGAATGGGAAGGAATTCGACCATGGCCTTTTGAAGGAAGCATCCCGGCATTTGCCTGGAGTGATTTGGGGAAACCATGGAAAACCCAAATCTGGATGCCCGGACGGAGATTCGAACCGCCGTCCTCCCGAATGGGAGGCGAGAACGCTAACCGTTACACCGCCCCGCTCGGTGAAATCGCTGGTAACAGCTAGTAGTGGTATATATTGTTTTCATCGACGTGTTGTTTCGTTACGCTTTTGATAGTTTAAATGCCACTACCGCTGTCGTTTTTGAACATAATTTGCACCAAAATGTTGGTAAATTAATGATAACTCGCAAGTCAACAAAAATCATTTGAATGCCTATCTTGCCAAAGTCATTGAGGTCAGAGGCATAGCTTAGTATTTTATAATACATGAACTAAAATATTTTCGTGTCCTGTAGAAACAGGTATACAGGAAGTTGTAGTAAGAAACAAGCGTTGTCTGCTGGGGACGTATTTCTTCTCGCTGTGACACGACGGGGGCGATGGCAATAGCCTGACCCGACCTCGATACAAAATTCACGTCTCCTGCTTCCGACCCCGGAATCACTTGTCTCATGTCAACGAAAAACAACTGCAAGTGTCAGGCGGAAACTGCCTGGCCCGCCTTTTGGATACGTGTTTAGGTGTTCGTATTCTGACTTGGTGGATTTACGTGGTGAAATATCACGAAATCATTTGCACAACCGATACATTATGCAAATATGCTATAAAAATAGCCGGCTGAACCATTTCTACTTAATGAATCCGTCGACTAATTACTGCTCTTAAATCCGTTGTTGAATCACTTTTCTGCGAACATGTCACCATTTGCCTATTTGATCGAATGGCCCGGAGAAATGACAATGATTTGTGCAGAGTCTGACGATTACTTGTGGGTGTAGGATCTTTGCTACCATATTTTTGCTAACTTTTTCCTGCAGCTTCCCAAACGTGGACCTGAGTGGTTGACAAATTTAAAATATGTGTAGTACAGATCAAAATTAACGTAGGAAAAACCGGAATTGAGAAAAGTAAATGAAATATGCTTTCATCAAATGTTCCTGGTATAGATGCAATTGTGTCAACCAATCCTTGGAAGGAAAATAAATTTTGTATTTTTATAAAAGCAAAATTTGTAATGATGCAAAAAGAGAATATTAACCAAAAAAGTAGGGCAAAAAAATCTACCAACGGGAATCGAGCCTTCAACCCTGAGCACGGGAACACAACTACTCAAGCCGTTCTATTATTCACCTATCAATGTACTGCAAGGTATAATTTTACAATTTATTACCCTCGATTTCTCATAAACGAAGATAAAAAACTAACGGTATTAAGGCAAGACATCTCTGGTGATATACTATTTCCATGTCTGTACTGTAGACATCTCTTTTCAAATTTACAGAAATGAACAACACATAGCGGTTTTAAGAATACTATTTCATCTATTGACTTTTATTGTTACATTTATACAGGGTGTTACAAAAAGGTACGGTCAAACTTTCAGGAAACATTCCTCACACACAAACAAAGAAAATATGTTATGTGGACATGTGTCCGGAAACGCTTACTTTCCAAGTTAGAGCTCATTTTATTACTTCTCTTCAAATCACATTAAACATGGAATGGAAACACACAGCAACAGAACGTACCAGCGTGACTTCAAACACTTTGTTACAGGAAATGTTCAAAATGTCCTCCGTTAGCGAGGATACATGCATCCACCCTCCGTCGCATGGAATCCCTGATGCAGCCCTGCAGAATGGCGTATTGTATCAATAAAATGAGCTCTAACATGGAAAGTAAGCGTTTCCGGACACATGTCCACATAACATATTTTCTTTGTTTGTGTGTGAGGAATGTTTCCTGAAAGTTTGGCCGTACCTTTTTGTAACACCCTGTATAATTTCTCACTCAGTTCATATATATATCGAGGTTAAAATCAGTTCTTGTTACTACAACACAACAACACCAAATGATTTATGCTCCCATTCATTGCTCTTGCTTTTTTACTACTAAACAATCAAAGAGTCTGCTCTCCGATATTGCAACTCACAATATGGTCCAACGATATACTATTACAATGAATTTTTCACAAACATCAACGATGGAAAAACTTTACGTTAAGAAAATATTTTAATTTCCTGCTCCGGCGGTAGATCACGTTAAGTCATAAAACATATCGCAGATTTTCAGTCATTTCTTAATATTTCAAACTGTGGAAACATCATCAAAATCTGTTGAGTAGTTTTTGCGTGAGGCCGGAACAAACACACACAACCTGCTATAGCCAGTGCACTTCGAATCGGCGGTTCAAGGTCATGTATCCCTGGTCCTGCTCCTCATCTCTCCGCCCCTCCCTTCCTATTCCTCCGAGCTGACCGTTGTGACCGTGTAGGCGTCAGGAAAATTTCCCCTTCCCATGTAGGAGTTTCGGCAGCGATGTAGGGATAAAGTAGACTGACCTCGAGCCGTCTTTCTTAACTGAACGATCTATAACATATTTACCTGTGTTTACCTGTGTTTTTCGAGGAATCGGTCTGTCTTTAGTACGTGACATTAAAGATGAGTTTTCAAATGTTAATGAAACATTAAATACTCCCAGGAGCTGGTCATAGCCACAATCAAATAAGTTATTACCAAATCAACACTTTCTGCCATTATTGAAAAGATTCCTCGAACGCTTGTTTGATCCATAATTTTCCCGCAGTTTCAACTAAAAGTATTCAATGGTCATAACTAATGTGCTATACAAGCAGTATCAAATTCATAACTTCTTCATATGAACTATAATGACAGTACTGTTTTGTTCAAGCGAGCTAGTGTAACAAGAGTTAATTACAGCGAAACTATAGGTTACATTTGAACTGAAAGATATTTCCTATATTAAGCTCGTACCATTTACGAAAACATAAATTCGGCGTAAGTGTTTATACCATGAGATTACTCGTGAGTCAAAATCACTAATTTAGGCACTATTGGTAGAGAATATCTGCAATTATTGAATGTGAAGTAGGTATTATGAGATTACTCCTGAGTCAAAATAACTAATTTAAGCACTTTTGGTAGAGAATACCTGCAATTATTAAATGTGAAGTAGGTATTATGAGATTACTCGTGAGTCAAAATCACTAATTTAAGCACTTTTGGTAGAGAATATCTGCATATATTAAATGTGAAGTAGGTATTATGAGATTACTCGTGAGTCAAAATCACTAATTTAGGCACTATTGGTAGAGAATATCTGCAATTATTGAATGTGAAGTAGGTATTATGAGATTACTCGTGAGTCAAAATCACTAATTTAGGCACTAGAGAATATCTGTAATTATTAAATGAGAAGTAGGTATTATGAGATTACTCGTGAGTCAAAATCACTAATTTAAGCACTATTGGTAGAGAATATCTGCAATTATTGAATGTGAAGTAGGTATTATGAAATAAATGCGAAATATGAAATTTCATGGCAATCCAAGTACTATTACCAGAGTATCAGTGGATACCCTTCACGGTAGTGAAACATAAATAAGACTCCATAAACTGAAGCATACATTTAGCACATTTTAATGATATTGTTATGGAGAGTTTCCTTCAACGAAGATGGTTTGAATTAAATAATTTCGTAACATTCCCATCAAACAGAACTCTAATTAAAACTGGACCACGGAATTGAAACTTTTTGTATAAAAAAAATTGTAGCAAACGATTCGCAAAACATCTATCAGACTTTTACAGAAAGAAGGACAAGCAGTTGAAACCAATATTTTGTATTGACGAATTTTTAAACACCTGTGGTATAGGTTGCCATTACCTGACTTCTTCTGACATTTCCTCAACTTTTACCTAAATATTTTTTGTATTAGCTCAATATGGCGTCTTTTCCATTTTCACAGCGGGTACATTATGCGTCGTAACTACGTAGTACATCTAGCATGACGAATGTAGGCTCGTCCTTATACTTCGTATTTTATCCACTTCCACTTGATACGAGATGGAATTTTTTTCTGTTTTGTTTATTTAATTTTGCCTTTCTTCTCGACTGTAAGTGAATAATCCATCAATTATTTTCATCCACACCTTTATTTCATGCACTGATACATTGAATAACTTCAGCAAACCAGGGCACATCTTTCATAATACGCTTCATTACTGTAAGACACAGCCGATCACACGTCTGTCATAATTCTTAACCTTATTTAATGTAGTCAGTCTCTTTCGTGTGTATTATCTTCTCGTCGTTTCTCTTTACTTTTTGCTGGTCAACCGACATCGGAACTCGAAGCTCTTTGTTATTCCGGACAATTCCTTTAATATAATTCATCACTAATTTTTTACGAAGTACGTGAATCAGATCAATAGAAAGAATGTGTAATTTTCTCCCAACTGAGTGTGTGGTATGACAGTGTCGCCCACAATGAATATAATTAAATAATTTAATTAATATTCAGATTTTCTTCATAATATTCAATTTTGTAAGTTGTAAATATCAAAAATAATAGGGATGTTGCATGGGTAAATAATTGTATATTAAACCCGGGCAGCCAGAGTTATCATTATTATAATTTTAATTTCTACAAAACTTGCTGCTCAGTAATATAGTGGATATGGGAAGCTGGAACTGCCATTTTCAAACGCTCAGAGACCGGGACAATGGCAAGTTCGCCGCCAGATAGGCGCCTTAGCTCACAAAGCAGAGGACGCGCGCGTACCGTTAGTCGGAAGGTCCACTGACCTCGCACCCCCGCACGGTGTCTTGAAGGTCAACCAGAATAGGCGCGAGCGGACAGCAAATACCAGCTACGATATGAAACACGTGACGACGGACATGTATCGATGACCAATCGTGAACGTTTATAGGAGTTCACAAATGTTAATTCAAGGGATTCTGTTGCATGTGGCGAGAGGGAGACGACTTTTCCGGAGAAGAAAAGAAGAGGCCATTTTTGAGGACACTTGCTGTCGGGACGAGCTACTGTGCAGACGTGTCAGCCGACACGCTCTCGTCCAGTGATCAGTGACTGGGTCTGATCACGTTTTCTTACTCTGGGGAGCTAGAAGTTGTATGGCATGCCTGCCATAATCTGGAAGCTGTTGTGGTAACGCGGTCGTATCCGCTAATCTGGCTTTCGCAGCTGCAGTGGCACTGTGCGTGTCACACTTCATCACGACGATGCAATCATGGTAAAGTACCGACGCATACGGTCACACTTCATTGGGTTTTGACAAGACTTGCGAGCCCTTAAGCGGCACTGAGATAAGACTCTGCTCCCGTCATAAAATCACTGAGCTAGCTAATTTTCACTTTTAACTTCAATTTCTAAGCATCTTGCTAATTTGTGTAAATTCAAGATGATGCTTTTTAACTTTATATGGCGCCCATGGGATACTCTTTTTTGTGGTAATGTCAACTTCAACTTGATGGGCTGTGTTGCCACGTGATAGTATGTTGACTATGCTAATTGTTGAAATATTTAATTCAGTTTTATGTTTGCTTTTCATCGGCGGATTTTAAACGTCGGGTATTGCTTGTTTTTGTTGTCTTTGGAATATGTTTAACGTAAAGTTAACTATTACCCGGCCTTGTATAAGCCATAAGACTCAATAAATTGGATATGATTTTGTGTACAATATTCATGGTTCTAGTTCACCTTTTCGCAACCATTAAAATCATATTCATATTTAATTACTCACGTGTAAAGGTATGAAGGTGTTGTTGGAGACAATAATAATTAATAATAATAATCGTCCACCCCCTTTCTATACAAATGAGAAGAAAAAGACTTACATAAGCGTTGATATCGTCGATATTATAAATAGATACGTCTCACAATTCCACGTTTGCATTGGCACTGCAGTGCCACAGTTTCAAGGAGAATGGCAAATTTTGTCTCCAGACAGAAGTTTAATCACGGCCGCTTCCGAGTCACCTATTCAGAATCAACGTGATCGCTTCCCCAACATGTGATGGTAGGAGTGTTGGGGACGTATATCACATATTCTTCTCCTGCGGTCGTCACTAACACATCCTCATAACTGTTAGCAGAGTTAATCAAATATGGTGTGGAACGCCCCTCCAAGAGTCATTCCCGCCCTCAAATGAATAAATTAGATATATACCAAATACTTTACCTTTTTGCAGCCAAAAATGGCTTAGACGTAGCTAACAGCGGAGTACTCCTGATGAGGAACAAGCTAAACAATAACTATGGACAGCCCATAAAGACACACCGAGGGTGGTGGTGTAATGGTTAGCGTTCTGGCCTCGCATTCGGGAGGACGCCGATTCGAATCTCCGTCCAGGCGTCCAGATTTGGGTTTTCCATGGTTTCCCAAATCACTCCTGGCGAATGCGGGGATGCTTCCTTCAAAAGGCCATGGCCGAATTCCTTCCCGTTCCTTGCCCCCATCCTTTCCCGTCTCTAAAGACCTCGCTGTTAAGAGCCGTTAAGCAGTTTTTTTTTTAAAAAAAGAATACAATTTTCACATAAAATATGTGAAACGTTTCAACGTATATACTATTAAACACATGTAATTAATTCAAAATATTTGTCTGTAAATTTTCACTGGCTCTATATTTCATACTATTTGCCACTAGAATAAAATAAAATAAAGTAAAAATTAATTATTTTTATACCTTTTCTCCTCATGCTACCAATACACTTACAGGCATATTAATCATTTCCTCTCGTTCATAAGGCAGCATACTTTCTCAGTAACCCATCTGGCTGTGAAGTAAGCTGACAGGTGATTATGCTGCATAAAAGCTGCGCCTATTAGTTCATAATATAGTTTACTTATAAACTTTCACGCCGGAAGTAATTAAACAGTACGCTGTTTATATGACGTGACCGTGGTCAATAGATCCTTTGATCATCCTGGCTGTCAAGCGCTCTGACATCGTTATTTCAATCAGACTCCCTAATTGGCTGTAGCGTGCCCGTGCTTGTCGTTACTTCCTGTCAGATGTAGTGTCGCGTCAGTAGTCAGCATTGACCATCAACTCATTCAAATCACAAACAACACCTGGTGCAGCGTATTCAAAATACTGACTCTGTCTCTCTGATAGGACGGGAAGAATTGTCACAAGTTGTCTTGAGGGGCATTTCAGTAGTTTACAACTCTTAGAATAAATATGGTGAACATTATTTGAATGTATAACAATAATGACGACAATGGCAAGAAGAGAGATGTAGGGAGACCACCAAGAAGATGGATTGAGACCGTAACAGGCCACCAGGCCTAATACCGGACAGGAAGAAGAAGAAGATTATTTGAATGTAACTTCGACAAGAAGAGAATAACTAAACAAAAATCTGAACCACATAGTTGACTGAGCAAGATACTTCGAGCTACGAAAGTTCACATTTTACAGTGACCATAACTCTTTGTGAAACGTCCTTTGAGTACAATAATTTGTTAGAGGACGATGCGATGAAAATAGCAGATTTGTAAGTAACGAAGACTTTCTAAACAAAATACCTCGTAACAATTTCATTAAAAAAATTACAGTTGAACTCCAATTATCCGAACTCCTACTATCCCAATCGCTGATTATCCGAATCGCTTAAGGCAGTCACATTAAGACGTGCGTGGAATAAGTGGAAAGACATATTAACTGAAGAAGAGAAGGAAAAGGAGAAAAAGGGGAAAAAAGCTCAAGAAAATGAAAGGGGAGATGGGGATGACGTTTCACTTGAAGAATTCAGAAACATTCTTCTGAAGATACCTGGATGTTGAGAAGTTAGTGCTGAAGATTTAGGAGAGTGGATGGTGTGTGATTCAACAGACCCTAGGTATGGAACTCTAAATGATGACGAACTTATTGAAATTATGAGAGAAGAAAGTGTCGAGGAAGAAGATGACCTGAACATCGAAGTTGAAGCAGACACGGGACTAGCAGCTGATCAAGCATTTGCCGACCTTGAAACTGCGTTGAAGTGGCTGGAACTTGTGAGGTACACAACCTCACATTTGTGTGATTTTACATTAATTAAGCTATTTTTTTTATTTAATAAATTGTAATGGTGTGTATTAACTCGGAATTTTTAAGTTCAAAGGTCAAAGAATAACAAGATGAATAATGAGATCTCTGAAAAATAAAAGAAGAGTCAAGAGTGAGTTGTTGAAGAGAAGATTTGAATGGAGAGAACGAGTTTTGGTTTTTTGGAATGGATAAGTTTGAAAGAAGAGATGAAACAGTTTGGCTCACTGGAGAAGCCACAAGAATCCTGGCGGGATTATTAATAGTAAAATATTAGCCTGAGTGCAGAAGATTTAGAGTTATGGATAAAGATAATGTTATATGACTTGAGAAAAGAGAATAGTTTGTTAAATAAAAAATATACAAGTGATGAGATAAGTAGAAAGTGTTTTGATTTGAGATTGAGATATATGTAGATATAGACAAAGGAATTAATTTGAGTTTGTGTGATAAGAATTGGAATAATAATAATTTTGATTTTTCAGCGTGAGTATCATATTAAAACCAGCGCCGGACAAAGAGGGGTTAAGGAAATCTCTATATACTGGTCTGGTGCTGGGAATAAGAGGCAATAAAGTATATAAATATATTTAAAGTATTATACAAAATAGAGACGTTACATTTAATTACGTCACAAACTCCAGCCCGATTTCGACCACATGCTGCCCGAAAATGGATGAGCACAGTCAAACAGCTCACTTTGACCGAGATGTTCAGCAAGCAATGACTTTTATTTACAGAACGGTACATACATTTTGTACAAATGTACTGCACTTGTAAGTGCTCATAAAATGTAAAAGTGTTGCCTTTTAATTTAGTTAATTAAAAATTCTGTTTCTTTAAAAATAGTTTTTTCTCACGTCTTCAACATACATACAGTAATTAATTAAAATAGATACTTTTTAGGAAAAAAAAATCCAACTATCCGAATTTCTGATTATCCGAATGGGGTCCAATCCCGATTGTACCTACCTATTGGGAACAGAATTTACAAGGGGTGATCAAATGAAAAGGTACGAAATGACGTAAAAACGTAACAGTTAAATATTTGCATATTCCGCCATGGAAGAACGTAGCGAGACATCTCGGGATGCGATTGGAGTCTCTGACTGGGATCGGAGCATGCGCGGGCGCCCGCATGCGCAGTAGAGAGCAGAGGCTCTTATCAAAAGCGGCGTCCAAATGATGCGGCAGTCCGTATGAGGACAGGATGGCGTACAGGTGGGGGATGTGTACTGTGAGACACTCCGACGCCTACGCAGGTCCATCAAGAACAAAAGACCGGGAATGCTCACGGAGGGTGTGGTTCTGCTCCATGATAACGCGCGTCCACACGTCTCCAGAGTCACACACATGGAACTGCCAAGTTCAAGTGGGAGACGTTGCACTATCCGCCCTACAGTCCGGACATGTCGCCCTGCGATTTCCATGTGTTTGGTCCACTGAAGAAACACCTGAAAGGGAAGCGCTTCAACTCTGACGACGTTCTCAAGGACGCTGTGAAGGACTGGGTCTCGTCACGGCCACAGGAATTCTGGGAACAAGAAATCCTGCGGCTTGTTCATCAGTGGGATCGTTGTGCTCAGGCCTATGGTGTATATTTTGAATAAAGTCTACATGTGTACCCGCCGTGTCGTTTCCTACCTTTTCATTTGATCACCCCTTGAAGTTAAGATCAATATTAAAAAACAATATCGAAATATGCTATAGTACCACAGATAGCATCAACATTTGATAACAAGATCTATCTGCAAAAAAAGCTGTTAAAATAATTTGAGGCCAAGGGTGGAACTAATTTCAGTAAATTAAATCGCTGAAATCGCTTGCAAAAAACCTCTTTGCAGTTTCAAATTCAGCTATTTTGCTGGTTACGTTTGGTTGTTCACACATTGCACTTGGGGTAAACACGCTTAAAGCTCCCGAAAACAGCTACTTTATACCAAGTTGATGAAGGAAGATAGACAAATGAAGAAAAACACGGCGAAAATGTTACACTTAGAGGCATATTAATCATTTTCTGTCGTTCATGAGATAGTACCATTACAGCATACTTTCTCAGTAACTCAATGTACTATGAAATTAGCCGAATAATTAGCGGACAGGTGATTTTACCATAAAACCTGTGCCTGTTATTTCGTAGTATAGTTTACTTTTAGATTTCCACAACGGATATCGGTTGCGCAATCGGATCCTATTTTAGCCACTTAATGTAACACGGTAATCCAATAGAGTATAGGGTGTAGCATAACGAATTCCAAACAAAACCAACACAGACTATAGGTTAAATGATTCCTCAGACTTCCACGGCCATCTTTGTTCATGATTAATTGACTTTCGGGTTTTGCCGAGTTGTTTATTTCATTACCTGAGCTTTCGGCTGGTATCCTCCAGCCTTCGTCAGAGATACTGTTTATGTTGACATAGCAACGAGCGCCAAGCACCGCAGAGTAAGAGGCCGCTATCTTCGTTGATGTTGTTGGTGTTTTTTTTAAATTTCTGCTGCCTCTTTCACCCGTCGGGGCCACCACTGGTCTTCTCTCCACAGTAGCCTCGTTTCTTGAAATTTTACTTCATGCCCGGTATTAATAGCATGGTGGACTACGGCGGATTTGTCGCTGTTGTTATATTTGTAGTGGCGGATATGTTCTTTAAGTCTCTCCGCCACAGTGCGACCTGTCTCGCCGATATAAACATTGCCACAACTGCAGGGGATTTCGTAAACACCCATAAGCTGGTGTGGGTGTAATTTTTCTTTTACCTTTGTCAGTGACTGCCCAAGTTTGCAGTTAGCCTTATATACTATTCGCACCTCCACCCGCTTTAACAATTTCCCAATCCGGTCTGTGATACCCTGTATGTATGGGAGACAGGCGAATTTTGTTGGCACATTAATATCATGGGATAAGTTGACGTCTCCCATAGGTTTTTTGGGTCTTAAAACCCTCCTGATTTCAGATTCACTATAGCCGTTGGCTTGGAATATTTTTGTAAGTGTCTCCATTTCTTCATTCAGACTTTCCGAGTCACATACTGTCTTAGCTCTTAAGTTGAGTGATGTCAATACACCTCTCTTCGTTGCCGGATGATGGTGCGACATGGCATGCAGATACCTATTAGTGTGGGTCGCCTTGCGATACACAGTGTGACCCAAACTTCCATCGCCTCGCTTGTTAACAAGGACATCGAGAAATAGCAGTTGTCCATTTTCTTCCACAACCATAGTGAACTGGATTCTTGGTTGGGCACTATTCAGGTGGTTTAAGAACTCTTGCAAACTCTCCTTACCGTGAGGCCAGATGACAAAGGTGTCATCAACGTAACGGATCCACTTTGTAGGTTTAAGGCGCGCGTTGTTAAGCACCTTCATCTCGAATGATTCCATGAAAATGTTGGCGGCTACAGGTGAAAGTGGCGAGCCCATTGCCGCACCTTCAACTTGAGCATAAAGTTGACCACCGTACTGGAACACAGTTGACTTAAGGCAGAACTCTGTCAGGTCAGCCCACTCAGTAGATTTTCCTTGTGCAAGAAGTTTCGCACGTATTACAGCAACGGCTTCGTCTACCGGCACATTAGTGAATAATGAGACAATATCGAAACTCACCAGACATCAGTCTTCTCTAGCGTCAGATCGTCAATAATTTGTATAAAGTGAGCTGAGTTCTTTACAGTCGATCTGATATATCTGTAAAGAACTCAGCTCACTTTATACAAATTATTGACGATCTGACGCTAGAGAAGACTGATGTCTGGTGAGTTTCGATATTGTCTCATTATTCACTAATGTGCCGGTAGACGAAGCCGTTGCTGTAATACGTGCTAAACTTCTTGCACAAGAAAGTCTACTGAGTGGGCTGACCTGACAGAGTTCTGCCTTAAGTCAACTGTGTTCCAGTACGGTGGTCAACTTTATGCTCAAGTTGAAGGTGCGGCAATGGGCTCGCCACTTTCACCTGTACCCGCCAACATTTTCATGGAATCATTCGAGATGAAGGTGCTTAACAACGCGCGCCTAAAACCTACAAAGTGGATCCGTTACGTTGATGACACCTTTGTCATCTGGCTTCAAGATAAGGAGAGTTTGCAAGAGTTCTTAAACCACCTGAATAGTGCCCAACCAAGAATCCAGTTCACTATGGTTGTGGAAGAAAATGGACAACTGCTATTTCTCGATGTCCTTGTTCACAAGCGAGGCGATGGAAGTTTGGGTCACACTGTGTATCGCAAGGCGACCCACACTAATAGGTATCTGCACGCCATATCGCACCATCATCCGGCAACGAAGAGAGGCGTATTGACATCACTCAACTTAAGAACTAAGACAGTATGTGACTCGGAAAGTCTGAATGAAGAAATGGGGACACTTACAAAAATATTCCAAGCCAACGGCTATAGTGAATCTGAAATCAGGAGGGTTTTAAGACCCAAAAAACCTATGGGAGACGTCAACTTATCCCATGATATTAATGTGCCAACAAAATTCGCCTGTCTCCCATACATACAGGGTATCACAGACCGGATTGGGAAATTGTTAAAGCGGGTGGAGGTGCGAATAGTATATAAGGCTAACTGCAAACTTGGGCAGTCACTGACAAAGGTAAAAGACAAATTACACCCACACCAGCTTATGGGTGTTTACGAAATCCCCTGCAGTTGTGGCAATGTTTATATCGGCGAGACAGGTCGCACTGTGGCGGAGAGACTTAAAGAACATATCCGCCACTACAAATATAACAACAGTGACAAATCCGCCGTAGTCCACCATGCTATTAATACCGGGCATGAAGTAAAATTTCAAGAAACGAGGCTACTGTGGAGAGAAGACCAGTGGTGGCCCCGACGGGTGAAAGAGGCAGCAGAAATTTTAAAGAACACCAACAACATCAACGAAGATAGCGGCCTTTTCCTCTGCGATGCTTGGCGCTCGTTGCTATGTCAACATAAACAGTATCTCTGACGAAGCCTGGAGGATACCAGCCGAAAGCTTAGGTAATGAAATAAACAACGCGGAAAAACCCGAAAGTCAATTAATCAAGACTATAGGTTATTCTGATAATTCGTTGTCATGGAAACAACATAGTAACAAGACCGAGCGAGCGATGAATAACGTTAGTGTGCGTATGATTCGATGCTAGTCATCTTCTGATATGTTATTTTTGAATGCAGAATCAATAAATGGCAATGAATTACATGAAATTTTGTTATTATTCAAATATGAAAGATAAAGTTAAAAAATTTGGTTATCCAAGTTCTAAACGAATTAAAAAGGGACTTGCATCCCTGGAAACCGAAAACATAAACCTATAAAGAAATATGAAGTCCGACCGATAAGAATAAAAAAATACAACAAGGGGACCTGCAGTTTAGCGTGGAATTCGAAGTACGGAATCGTTCAGAGATGTTAGACATTTCAGGTGACTTTCCTAAAACATGTGACTCTCAAAATTATTTCTTAATTTCTCTTACATTGAGGAACCATCAGACCTGTTCAGAACAGATTTTGATCCCCTGAGTATATGTTGAAGGATATTTACTCCATATGTCTGTGTTACAATTATTTCTTCAAAATGAGCCCTGGGTATAGAGAAATTAACGCAGAAACATATGTAAATATATTTTAAATATTATAATTTTAGCACATTGTTAACAAGCTTCAGCTTGGTGTATGCGGTAACGCACTAAGTTCCCATTTTGCGAACCCGGGTTCAAATCCCCATATTGCCAAATATTTTTATTTCTTTTTTTATATACAGTAATCATTGAGCATTGATTTTATTTCATTTAAAATTCAATTACGAATTTTTATTATGCGAAGTAACAGACATTATGTTAATTTCAAACATTTACATGCTACCACCACTGAACGGAAATATAAGTATAACTGTGGTAGGGGAGAAAAACCCTGACCATAGATGGCTGTAATATATTTACTTTACGATATTAATTGTAGAGATACAAATATAGAAACGATGAACATGAAATATACCTGTTTCATGAAAAAAAAAAACAAAAAAAGACACATAAACAATGAAATAATGATTTTCTTTAAAAAAAAAGGTGGGACTGGATATTCTTTAATATTTTGTTTTAAAAGTTATTTTGCATAATAAAAATTCGTAAATGAATTTTAAAAGAAATAAAATCAATGCTCAATGATTACTGCATATAAAAAAAGAAATAAAAATATTTGGCAGTATGGGGATTTGAACCCGGGTTTGCAAAGTAGGAAGTCAGCACCTCACCGCATACACCACGCTGAAACTTTAAAACAATCTACTAAAATTATAGTATTTAAAATGTATTTACATATGTTTCCGCGTTAATTTTTCGATACCTAGGGCTCATTTTGAAGAAATAATTGTAACACAGACATATGGATAAATTACCCTCCAACATATACTCGGGGGATCGAAATCCGTTCTGAACAGGTCTCCAAGTTAGATTGAGGAACAATTAAATTAAAGATACCTCTTTGGTGTCGTGTAGCAGCAACTTTTTTCGTGGTCTTAACAAGACGAGTTTGGGAGCGTGCACAAACTACGTGGCTTGGTCCAGGGGGGGGGGGGAGGTGTTGGCTGGAAGGCTACGTTGGGCTACGAGGGGGGAGGGGGGGGGTTCCGAGCCAGCCAACGTAGCTTTCCTTTCATAACATTTTTCAGTTAAAATGATGAATAGAACTCGCAACAGCATATGAATATTTAGTTCCATCAGTTAATTATCTCCATATGTAAATTACAATCGTCTGACAAAGAGAAAACAGTACATAATGTCTTCTGGAATCAAAAGGGTAAAAAACGTGTGGGGGAGTAGAGGGGGATAGAGGCAGAGGCACGTGGGGCTACGTAGGGGGAAGGGGGGTTCACAGGGGGCCAAAATGAAGCTACGTGGTTTATGCACGCTCCCTTTGGATGGTGAGCTGTAACGCTACAGCTCACATACGGGAAGGCGTCGGCTCAAATACGCCTTCTGCCATCATAATTGCCGCTTTTCATGATACCCATAAATTACTTTAGAATGGTTCGCTTAAGAAGGCCACAGCCGAATTACTTCTCGTTCCTTGTTGCCAGTCCTCTCTCGTGACTAAAGATCTTCATGTCGAGGAGTAGTAAAGCGATAGGAAAATATAACTTCGATCCCTGTATGCTCTCCCGCTGTTCATGGATATTTTATGGAGCGGAGTCAAAGACTGCAACATCCAAATGTACTGAGTGGAATTGATATCATGTTACATTCCTAGCCAGGAAAGCAATTTCACGTCTATGGTCTTTCCGTCTAACTATTCGGAAACAATTCAGGTGCGATGGTACTGTGATTGGCCGTGTTGAAGAAAGAGGTGTTCAGTTGGATGTTGTTGACGAGGAAACTGAAGCACAATTATGGTCGTTGAGCTATGAATGAGCGGGTCACACGTAGCTCCAGCCACAACTTAGCCGGCACGCGCTGTAAAACTAAACTCTACCACACAGATGGCTATCGGAGCGCAGTGGCGGGAGTGGGGGGGCGGGGTCCGAGGGTATAAATATCGTCGCCCCCGGAGCAGACCAGCAGTCGCGTCCCGGACTGCGCTCTTCACGCCGACCAGTGGACGCTACCTGAAGACGATGGCATGTTACGCCATCGAAAATTCGTACATCTGCGATCAATTGACCCGGCTGCACGCCCCAGAAATCTTCCAGCAAATAATTCTTCGTTATCTACCGGCCTACAATGCCATACCTACAACTTTTGAGCGGTCTGGGTGCTCAGTGGTTAAGGCGTCTCACAGGTGATCGATAGGCCTCCGTTCCGAATCCTTGTCTGGGCGGAGATTTAACACGACCCTCACCTCCTGTGATGTTAAGTGCGCCAAACACTTCTGTGGTTCTGATTCCACATAAAACTGTAGGTACCCTATACCGGGTGGGATTACGATGAGTGGCTAGAATACGGTCAGATTGGGTAACCGACAGAATGGATGTCACCAGGTCTTTTCTAGCAAAATCTGTAATGAAAAAATATCATTTAGAAAAAGATTAAGACAATGATACCTTCTATCACAAGTAATACGTAATGAATTTATAGGAATCAGCTAAGAAATTGGAAAAAAATAAAAAAATAAAATAAAAATAAAAAAATTGACTGTAGAATCGGAGAAGTATCAACGCACATTCGTTTTTATACTGTAAACAGATTACAAAGTGGAAGGAATCAAGAACTTGAGTGAATGCAACGATATGAAAAGGGAATTTTGGTTTGCAAAACAACAGCAATGGAATGGACTTCAAAATACAAAAAAAACTACGTATGGAGGAGTAAATGTTTTATCAAAAAGGTTAATTTAATAAATGCTTGTAGAGAAAATATCTTAAAGACAGTTCATCCGAAGAAGAAGACATTCAATATGAACCGTCCAGAAACAACTAATATTTTTTTTTTTTTTTTTTTTTTTTTTTTTTTTTTTTTTTTTTTTGGAGAGTATGTATGAGGGAAGTACTTTACGAAATTGGTTTGGAATTTCCAAGATCAAACGAACGAAGTGTATGATATTCAGAGATATTGAAAACATTATGATTTAAATGTTGTCGGTCCATTTGTAGTCACCGAGGGTGATTGAAGTTAGGAACATGTAGTGACTGTTAGAATCTGCATCTGCGAGCCATGAATTCTGACTGTTAATGTGTTTTGAGTAATTACAGTCATGAAAATTGTAGAATTCAACCAAATATAGGGACCATCCAAGAATTTCTTTAAATTTTTACAGAAAAATCGTAAAACACCGTTAGTAGAACGATAAGTTAGCTGAAGCAGAGGTTCGATACCGCATCCTTGTAGTCCTGCTGTATGATTCCGCTTGAATACTCTCAGCTATACTGCTCTGGTTATCTGGTAAAGTAAAAATTCATAGGAAATGAAAGGAAGATACGGAGGGGTATTACAAAACTAAGATATACCTTGGCCCTCCAAATTTTCACATCTTCAAGACTGATTAATTTGTTGATACACACTGATCACAGGAACAATAAAACGAACTTTGAGATGTCAACGGATCTTTACATTATGATGACCTGTTATTTCCATCAAGGTGCCAGCAAAACAGAGTCCAAGAGAACAATGCCTGATCATTTCATAGATGCAGATACAAATTATCCATGTTATATCACAATGGGGGTTTAATTAACTTGTGCATCATAGAACATGATAAATTAATGTCTGAAATAATATCTGAAAATTAAGGTCATAATAAAATTAAAATATAGAAATAAGAGGGGCTATGATGAAACAGGTCTTTATCCAGTAATTGCAAGTCAAAATGAAAAGTAACTGTGCAAATTAAGATAAGCATTGAAGTAGCCATTAGTGAAAAAAAATTTTTTTAGAAATTTCATTATAAACTTTATTACCTGATATGAAATGCAGCAATAATTCTAATCGCACCTAAGATAATTTAATCATTAATATGATTCTAAAATCCCTGAAAATTAAAAAAATCTAAAATAGCAAGGTTTTTTTTTATATATATATATCATTGCCTCAACGGCGTTATACAGCCCCGCTACGATTTGTAGCTTTATCTGTGGTTTCACTGATGGTGATGATTTTATTTTCGCGAAATGTGGACTTTGGGGGAAAACCGGCTTTGACCATAGTGATTACGGCCAGTGTGGAAACCCTTTTGATATTCTTATTTGTTCGATAGGTAACTGATTTCATGTGGTCAGTTGGGGATCATTGCCGCAATTAGTTGTGTTAACAACTCGACGATTTTCCCCAGCTGATTTGCTCGTCTTGGCTCTTGATTACAGCATTGGTGCCCGTGTTGGTCATTTGAGTTGGTTGGTGGATGATTATTGAAGTGGCTTGGTGACCATCTCTGAGGTCCTTCCGGTCTTCCCATTTGTTGGGAGTGACTGGGTTGACGCTGGCGTTGACGGCTTCTGATGGCTGCTTGAAGCTTTCTTCTTATGGGGCATCCCCCATAACTGGCGGCGTGGTTAGAGCCACAGTTTGCACACGTCGGCGTTGCGTCACGCGGACGTGTGCAAACCAAGTTGTTATGACTCCCTCCACAGCGAACGCAGCGCACTTGCTTGAGACAGTCAGAAGCTTGATGCCGAAGCCTTGGCAGCGGAAGCATTGATGTAAGCAAGTAGCGTGGTGGGTGAGTGTAGACGTTCTGGCCTCTCATTCGGGAGGACGCCGGTTTGAATACCTGTCCGGCCAACCAGATCTTCTGTTTTCCATGTTTTTCCCAAATCGCTTTGAAAGGCCATGAGCGAATTCCTTCGAGTTCCTTACCGCAGTCCTTTGCCACCTTGGACGTCGATAAGGAGTAGAGCCATAAGCAAAAATAAATCTTAAAGCAGCGCCACTTAAAGTTTCTCATCAAGCATTCTTAATATTTGTATTCTATTTACCCCCTGTCATAATACTTTATTTATCTATTTTCAATTGCATCGAACAAAACGGAAAACTTCTTCTGGAAGAAAGTGGAAATTGCAGAATTGTACTTAAATGTAGTTGTGATGTGAATTCCTTCGATTTCCGATGGTATAATGGTTCCGGTGGCAGGAATAAAAAAAAGAAAAATATCATTAACACTGCAAAAAGATAAATATTAAATAAATAACACAAAAATTAAAAAGAATTCAATTGGAATAGGAGGGCAAAATTAATCAATCTCTCAAAGAAAGATTTGTTGTTAATCACCCTGGATGTACTTGAATTAACTTCACACACTGAATCTCCGATTGCAGCTTAGTATATCTGATTTGACGTATCTTTGTAAAACACATGTCCTGTTTGATGCCAATAACGATCAAGTTGTGAAAGTAGATTTGCATATGAAAATTCCAATCAATATTAAATTAATTAACACGTAACTCTAACAACCATTAAAATAAAATACAAATATTACAGTAATAAACATCCATATAAGAAAAAAACGCTGAGAGCAATTGAAATTATTCCACGTAATGCCAAAGTTTTATATTGTTATATAATTCAGACATCAAAAAATTGTAAAAGTAAAATTCTCATTCTGTATGAGCAAAATCAATCCCCCGTCTTGTAGTCATCGAAGTATTTCCACAGTACCTGATGAAACAGCTGTGCTAAAATAAATATTTCTTACATCGTTGTGTTTTGTTTTCTGCTTACCGCCGGTATGAAATTTACAATGTCACCCTCTGTAGGTTGAAAAATAAGACATTTCTCACAGAATATAAGAGACTCTCGTATAATTAAGAAACCGGTGTCAAAGGCATAGTCAAAAACTGTTATATGCGCAGCTATGCACTGGGAAAAAAAACGCAACAAGGTTCAGGGAACACATGCTCGCACAAAGACAGAAAAACAATGGTTGAAGAAAATAGAAAAAATGCACAGGTGGCAGATACTAAAAAACATATGCTGATACTCTGCATTCCAACAGAATTGTCCGTTGCCTAGAATTATGAAACTCTCGACGTATAATGTGCAGTGAAACACGAATGTTGGGCAGCACTCTTTTGTAATAAGATTGCCCATACTCACTAGCATTCATCTCTAATATCAGTTTGATCTTACATCAAAGAACAACGCCAAGAAACTTGGCCAGTTTGTCATTTGATATCATCGACTCCAGTAGCTTTGTTGTTCAGTCACTGCATTAGCTGCATGCATCATCAGCTGCAGATGATCTGAAATATTGTGAGCTTTTTTAAAAAATTTAATCTGCTTTGGAGTTTCCACCTCGTCGACGTCGAGATCATTAGCGTGGGAGACGATTGGGGACAAAGGACGGGAAGGAATTCGGCCATGTCCCTTGAAAGTAACTATCACGCCATTGGCCTGAAGTGATTTTGGGAAACCCTGATCTGGATGGGGAATCGAACCAGCGTCCTCTTCAATGCGAGGCCAGAGCGTTATCGCTCACCAAATCACGTTCGGTAACAATTTTTTCAATTCTTCAGAGTCCTAACACGACTCCACTGTTTCTGCCATGGATGCAATATTTCCTGGAAGATTCGATTTTTAATACTTCATAATGACCCAAGAAAATTTTCATAAGTGAATGAAAAAAGAGGATCTTTCCTAACGAATCTTTGTTTCTGGAGTCAAAGCAGGTATGTTCAAACTAAGTGAGCTGAGCATGGAAGCTATAAAACAAGCTATTACCGCGTTGCCAAAAAAAAGTGTTAATTGTAATATTGAATCGTAAGCGAAGAGTGTGTAGAAAAAGTTAAGCTTGCGTCTGCGCCAGATATGGTTACTGCTCCTTTGTAGCCAAGACAACGAAGGGGGTTTAGTATATCTTTACTTTTTCTAATACACTTTCATAACCTTCCTTCTCATCTCCCGTTTCAAGAACGTTTCATTTTGCTCTTCATCTACCGCCAAGTGGTAGCTTTCCTCTATTTTTACTTTCTATAATATAGTGAAGTAACGTCTATTTCCCATATCAAGAACAATTCTTTTATACTTCTGCTTAGTACTTAAATAACGGTTTGGAAAACATTTCTAGTGCTTTGATTTTTTTTCCAATCTTTCGAAAATTGCAGTGTTGTAAATATTCGTTAGCGATAAGTCAGTTTGCTACGCAATTTGTTTATTTATTTGTTTAATTTTTTTTTAAATCATCGAAGACAACCTAACAGAAAATATTGTGATGGTGAAGAAGAGGAAAGACTATGTTTGTAGTTACTAGCCCACTTTTGCCACTCAGTTTGTTATATTTTTACTTCCCACGTTACGAATTATTGTACTAGATGTGTTTCCATTTGTACCTCCTGTTTGTTGTTATTCTTGTCATTTGAGTCGAACCTAGGTCTTTTTCCTAATATTCGTACACACCATCTAATAATTCTTTTCCAATGATTCTGTTAAACAAATTATACATTCTACTTATTTCATTATTTTCCTTCTTGTACATACATTTTATAACTAAACTAGTAGGATAAGCCCCTCCATACGTCTTTTTTCAGTAATAATCTATCTCATATTTGAAGTGTGACATTGTTAAATATTTTACGTACCTTCAGTATAAAATTTTCAAACTCTTTGATTTTTAACTCACTTTTGTAAATTTCATCTTTCTTCGGGAATGTGGTTCTGATACTTTCATGAATTTATTTCCCCTGTTCTTATCATCAGTTAACAAGGATAATTGTCTAATTTTTTCACAGAGCTATTTTTACAATTAAAGTATAATCCAATCTTATTCCGGTGCTAGATTAGAAATATTTCGAATTAATATCTAATTCTGGCTTTAAAATTGTTTCTGCTATGTCAGTAATATCAAAATCTTTCACATTTTTACTCTGGTTGTTACCGACATACAATTTTTCTATGTATTACTTAAATACACGGTTCATAAGAAGGAAGATTGATGTGAACAGCCTGGAGAAGCAGCTTGTTAAAGAGAACTTAACAAGAAAACATTAACTGCGAGAGATGAGGGGGGGGGGGAGCAAATTTAAATATAATTAAAAATACATTTCCAAAACACCTTCGTTTCGTAATTTATCCATCGACTTAATTTCCAGCATCCTTCTACAGCACCACATTTCAAATGATGCAGTTTTCCTTCTTTCTGGTATTCCTAAATTCAAGCTTCGATACCATAATAAGCTGTTAGTTTGAATTTTAGTATCCGTAATAAATTAGGATAACACAGCTAAGTTTCATACTGTTTGATGATAATAGAAGTTACACTTTTATATTATAATTTATGCCTACTAACATTATCTTACTGGATACATTACAACATGTACTGTATTATAAAAATCAGAGGCTTGTGAAAGTGTGTGCTCAATATTTACAACTTTTCAATTGGGGCAGCCAAAACTGCAAACTACACTCCAAGCAGGTTCATTGGCTCCACAAAACAACTGAGCCAGGAACTCATCTATGCTGAATCTGGTTTTGTAAAGGTTATGGAGTCCGTTTACAGTAATAATTCTGAAGATATTCTACCGTCCAAATTTCTTCAATAGTTAGCATACTTATCTGCTAACTCAAGCTGAATCCTGAGAAGATACAATTTAAAAGTGTTATTACCAAAAATATTCCAGCCATTATATATACAGGGTTTTATAAAAACAGAGGTAAAAACTTTAAAAGACGGAGAGTATCACAGATTTATAACTGCATAGATATCCATAACATGAATCGCCACCGTTCATCGCTAGGCTGCGCTGTTCATGGCAGCTCGTAGGCGTGGTGGACCAGTTGCCTGGACCCACGCTCTTCGGATTTAATCAGCTTGGATTTCTTTCTTTGCGGGATACCTAAACCTGTTGTGTATGAAACGCTTGTAGACTCTCAATTGATCCGGTCGCAAAGGATTGTCTGTACTGCTGCTGATATCCACGCAAATCCAAGTGTTTCCGACGGTGTCACCAATCTACCGACTGGTGGTGGTTTGGATCGAAAGTAACGACGAAATCTTCGAACATCTTCTGAAATTAGTATTTGTTGTTTAATAATACGCCATTACAACTGTTGGATATTGTTTTTATTTACCGGAAGCGTTTCGCCTCTCACCGAGGTATCTTCAGCGTACAGTTTTGATTTTACATTTGCATTTTGAGGTGTGGTCGTTGCTCACCTGCGAAACGCGTCCGGTAAATAAAAACAATATCCAACAGTTGTAATGGCGTATTATTAAACAACAAATACTAATTTTTCAAGCAACTGTAGAAGAAAATGGCCTACAATAATCAAATATGTCCTGAAACATTGTGAACTGGAATAAATGAATATCACGTGATCTCTACCTTGTCTCCTTTCATTTCTTTTACCTCATATATCACCTTACCGTGAAGTTTCCTGTCAATTCTTCGTATACAATTGTGAATCGTTTTGATGCTCTCCGTCTGGTCGTAGCGAAAAAAAAAAAAAAAAAAAAAAAAAAAAAAAAAAAAAAAAAAAAAAAAACTGATGTACTCAGAAGACATGTTGGATACCAACGTAACTTTGTACGCATACACATCACCGCCTAGTATGCAAATTATTTCAATTGCAATTCCCTGTAAGAAGCAGAACGGTCACCATAGTGTATTCATGTTGTTCGTGTTTAGTGTTGTTGCCAGGCCTAGTAGGGTATATAAGAGGACTGAAAAGCGTCAGAGTGATCTCTGTGAAGAACCCAAAGGTACTGTATTCGGGAGGACATGGGTTCGAATCCCCGTCTGCGCATCCAGATTTGGGTTTTCCATGGTTTCCTCCAGGCGAATGGCGGAATGCTTCCTTCAAAAAACCCATGGCCGGATTCTTTTATGTTCCTTGCCCCAGTCTGCCTATAATGACCTAGACGTCGACGAAGTTTAAAACCATAAGTAAAAAAAAAAGGTTTCAGCGCCTGACAGTTTAAAAATGGGCTACATTGCGGTTCTCTCCAAATGACCGGCTGGTCGAATCGTGCTATATCCATAATTGTGAGCCATTCGAATGTGACAGTGACCCGATATTTGAGTGCATAAGAACGCGAGGGCAGGCATACTCGTCGATAAGGTTCCGGTTGATCACGTCTGATCGCCACAAGGAAAGCTCCCCGTATTGTGCCCTAAGCACATCATAACCCCTTCACATCTGCGACTGTCAACTAAGAATAATTAAGGCCCGGGCACACAGAACGCGACAAGAGTCAGCGACACGCGATATTCTGTCGCGGCGCTACGCTATTGTTGTAATTCACAGTTTTGAATTAGGGCGGTCACACACAAAGCAATCCGTCGCCGGGCCGCAGTCTTTGTCGCCGCGACGAGCGACACAGTTGTACAAAATTACAGAATTGTCGCGCGACACAGCGACATGGCCGATGAAGAAAAATTTTCAAGCTCATAAAAAAAATATTTTTCGCTTTCAGAATTGTATTTTTTCTTGTTAGTTTATCACTTTTTGTTTGTTTGATTACACTGTAATTATTTAAAATAAATAATACTTCTATTTGAACCTATCTTTTGACTGTGAAGTAAATTTTCAATAGATAAATTGTACTTTTTACTGTGACTATTTCACTTTGTGATGATACGTCTGGTTTTTAGGGTATTTCCTAATATTGACCACCACGCAAATAACTCAGCTGCCTCCAAGGGGGAAGCATCCGGAAGTGATAACGTTATAAATCGCTTAAAAGTCAGGGGTTCGGGCATTTGTTTTTGTTTTGTTTTTAAGGATATATATTAAATGAACAGAACTTACCTCATACAAATGGCTAATCTTTCTCTTGTACGAATTGCTTTTCTCCAGTTCGTGGTGCAATATAGTTGATTTTTAACTGATTGTGTAATTTATCGAAACATTCTCAAGACATACGAAAATATTTATAAAATCTATCTTCATGTGACAAAGGCGGTGGTATTCACCAAGGCATTCTCTCTTGTCATTGATTTCAGGAACCCAGAAGCATCTTTTCTTTCTGCTTAGTGCAAACAAAAGAAGTAGAGTCTCTTCATCACTTGACTTCTTTTATATGAAATTACTAGCCCTAGAAAACTTATTAAGAAAAAATAAATAAGTACAGATCTCTTCCCTATGGAGAGTTTCACTAGCATTGCATTTATCGCTGTAGAGTTGTCGCGTCCTGTGTGACGTACCAAAATCGCGTACCGCCGCGACAAGAGAACGACCAGTTGCTGCTGTCGCTTGTCGCGTTCTGTGTGCCCGGGCAGAACGGGAAATGAAACTGTGTCGGGCAGTTGGCCGCGTATATTAGAGCGCAGTTTCGTGCGGCAGTTGACAAAGACATTGTTGTGTAGTGCGGAAAATGTGACGAAAAGCGTAACCAAAAACATCTAGGTGGAAACTTTCATTTGAGCTATGAGGCAAACAGGGATGCCGAGCATGAAACATTGTTATTACTTTATCAGAAGCTGAGGAAGGTAAAATTATGGAAAAGTGGTCACGTGAGAAAGAAAAGCTCCCATCGGGCTTTTGCACTGACAAGAGAATTCTCCAATGAAAGATTTATGCATTATTTTCGGATGAAGTTGTGAGGTACACAACCTCACATTTTGTGATTTTGACATTAAGAAAGCTATTTTTATTTAATAATTGTAATTGTATATACTAGCTCAGAATTTGAAGTTCCAAGGTCAAAGTACGTCAAGATAATGAGATCTCTGGAAAATAAAGAACAGTCGATATAGAGTTGAAGAAAAGATTTTAAAGGAAGAGGACGAGTTGGTTTTGGAAAGAACATGTTTTATGAGAAGAGATGAAACAGAATGGCTCGATGGAGAAGCCACAAGAATCCTGGCGGGATTAAGAAGAGGAAAATATTAGCCTGAGGGCAGAAGGTTTATGGTTTTGATAAAGATTGTGACTTTGTAAATGATAATTGTTTTTTTTTTTTTTGTTTAACGAAAAATATAGGAATTATGAGATAAGTAGAAAGTGTTTTATTTGATATTGAGATTGAAATACAGATATAGACAAAGTAATTGATTTAATGTTTGTATGGTAAGAATTTGATTAATAATAATTTGATTTACAGCGTGAGTATCAAAATAAAACCAGCAACGGACAAAGTGGGATTAAGGAAATCCTTATGTACTGGTCTGGTGCAGGAAATAAAAGCAAACAAGTATATTTTTAAAAGTATGATAAAGTAACACTCACATGTGTTCTCTACAAAAATAAGGAGCAATACAGGGTACGTTACGAAGTGTTTGAAGAGGTTCATTGCATAATTCAACAATTCAACCCGTTATTTACACCGCAATGCTTAAACTCCCATTGCCACAGAAGAAAATCTGGCAGTATTTTTAAGGTAATTCTTTTAAAAAAAAAAAAAAAAAAAAAAAAAAAAAAAAAAAAAAAAAAAAAAAAAAACTCCGTAATAGGTGTGGGAACCAAAAAATCAGTGTTCAACAAATTATTGTGGAAAATGTAAATTATCTTCACAAAAATTTTAATTCTCTCGGCAGGAAATGGACGAAAGCTGCCTTGAAGGGGAATAGGGTGTAGCAACAGAAAAGATCGATTGTGACGGAAATGTGCCACTGAAAGAAGAAGGTGTTTCTCCGGAACATTACTAAATGATGAAGTGAAAATAATAAGTTAACAAACAATGTAATAATATATATATATCAATCCTTTTTAAAAAAAAATGAACTCAAAATAAAAGTGAAAATTGTGAGTGAACAGCTTTACGATAAATAAATGCCGAATTTACTCACCACTTGAGCACATTTGCGATCCTCGACCAAATTTTTTTGTTTAAATTTAGTTTTAAGGTAGTTTGAATGACCGGTACTATAAATCACTCAATCAATTTCTCTTCTTCCACAGTTTAAAATGAGTCTAAAATAAAGTCAGATTATAAATAACGCAAGAAGGATTGCGGTAAACCGGAACGAATGAGCTGCGTGGCACATTTTCTGTGTCGTGAACACAACTGTGTTGGCCCGCCCGCGTCAACTGCTCGTCAATGTGCGCCCGGACGCTGCAACACAAACAGCTATATTTGGAGTGGCGTCGTGACTGTTGGCTTCGAGTAGTGTTCAGCGATGTTTCGCTGTTATGCACTATCGCGGATGACCATCGTCGGCGAACACGGTGGTGACCGGCGGAGAGGTGCCATTCTCCCAGTGTTTTGAAAAAGCACAGCAGTATCACTCCTGGATTCATGGTGTGGGGACCATCTGGTATGACTTCAGTAGTAACCTCTGACGACACAACCGTACATCACGGATTGTTACCTCTTACGCGACGGTATCGTGATGCCATTTTTCAACAAGACGACGCTCGCACACACACGACATGAATTCCATGAACTGTCTGCATGATACTGAGGCATGTCTGGGGCAACAAGATAACCAGATATATTCCTAATAAAACATGGGACCACAGCACTGCCAGTATCCCGGATATCAAGTACCTGTTACAACAATTGCGAGGCCACCTTGTCTCAAGATAGGACTAAAGGGCTTTATGACTCCCTTCACAACCGAATCAGTGCGTGCATCAAGGCCAGAGGGGGTGCAACGTTATAATGAAAAGTGAGCTCAAACTCACAAATTTCACTTGATTTTGTAATCACAAAAATTATATTCTTTACACTCATAGCCCTTCGAGTTTCATTTCCCTTCTTCCTGCCCTTCTACACGCAGTGTATGTATAACGTCATAATTATTATAACATTTTATGTTATTATTATACTAGCTGTTGCTATTTTTACTATGCGTCGAGTTATGAGAGGAATTCTCGCAGGGATGATTTGACTTTATTTGTAGTCAAGAGCATTGTAAATACAGAGAAAAATCCGTTGGTGGATGCTTAAAGCTTTTCTGTGTAAATGTAACAAGCAATTAGTAATTCCTTGTGGTTTAGTGACCTAGTGTCAAAGTATTTATCCTTCTGTAGCCTAGTCATATAAACAAATCCGGTAATCCTACCAGGTATAGCGGACCTATATTTTAAAGTTGAATCAGAATCACGGAGAGCGCCACAAGTGAACCTCAATTTCAATTGAGAATATTTTCTTTTCGTCGGTACGTATCAAAGCAAATATTTCGACTGTTAGTTGTAAGTTGCAGTTTGGTGGGCACTTTTATGATAATTTCTCAGCATTTCAATGTCAGACCAAAAGCATTAGACACATTATTTTACCCCTGGGATCATGGCCTGTTAATCAAAACTCAATCAAAAACCGACCAGTTTCTCTTACGTGACTCGAGTTCATCAAAAAATAGATCATAATTTGAGGAATTTTTATGTTAATTTGACAGTTCTTCTATTTCAGATCATAACGAATCTTTTACTGCTGCGACATCTTCAAAATCGGACCAGCAATTTTAGCGTGAATCATGTTAAAAGATAATTGTAAAGTAATTTACGGAAAGTTTTTTTTCTTAATCTATAGTCATTCAATAAAATCAAAAGTACCCTATTTTACTCCCGGTACCATGGACTGTAAATTGTTCGAAACCGGATAAAAATTCAGCCAAAAGTTTTTGCATGGATCGTTTTTAACGAAAATCCGTACTGACGATCACATACTTTTGTATTTATTTCTCCGATTCCCGAAGATACAAGAATGTTAACCATACCAGATGTACTCTAGGGGACCCCGAATCCTCAAGAATATTGTGTTTCTTATGTGATTCACAGCAAACAAAACTTTCTTCTCGCAGTTGAATTGGTTACGGTGCACAACATAAAAATATCCAAGTGATTATCAGTTTGTGATTGCAATTATTCTTAAAATCTTCTAAATTCTGGTTCGTATGCTAATTATTGCAAGTATAACGCAAGAAACTCAAGACTATTAATTATTATGAATCTATTTGCGTTATACACATGCCATATTCTGTTTTAATAGTTGTTTACATAAAATACGTTATGCTCATCTAAACTGATTATTACAGTTACGGTAATGAGCAAACTAAAATGATTTGTATTTCTTGCATTATTATTAATAAGGTTGTAATTTTTTTGAGTGCTAAGCCATTGTAACATTTGTGACTGCACATGGAGAAATCAACACCTTAGAATAGCGGTTCCCAACCTTTGATGGTACACGACCCACTTTTAAATAAAAAAAAATTTCACGACCACCTAATATGAGAGTCGATTTAAGATCAGAATGGGAACTGCTGTATGGCCTCGATACGCTATCGACTACCCTATCATACGAAAAAACAAATTTTCGTACAAAGGATATACTATCAACAAAAACAAGAACTGATAATACATAAAATAACAAACATATTATAGACCGGGAGGCGGCTGCACAGACCGTCACCTCATCAAAATTGACGGCTGAAGTCCCGTGATTAGAAGTAACACGATCAGCATATTAAAATTCAACTGGTCTGCCAAGTCACTTTTGGCGGAAACCACCTGCAGACCCGCGTTTAGTGGTTGATAGGTAGGTGGGTGCTTAAATTCCACGATTAGAATTAACTCGACCAGCATATTAAAATACAACTGGTCTGCCAAGTCGCTTTTTGGTGGAAACCACCTGCAGATCCGATTTTAGTGTTTGATTGGTAGGTTTGTCATTGTGTTTTTCTGCACCCAAATGTATGAAAATATGGGAGACTGGGAGCAGGAAAACACAATGGTAAAATTAACAGTCATCCACTAAAATGTCATTTGTAGGTGTTTTCCACCAAGATATGACTTGGTACATCATTGGCATTTCAATTTTAAAATGGAGTTTTAACTAATCCTAGAATTTCAGCCGTCGACTCGACGAGGTGATGTTTTGTGCAGCCGCCTACCGCTTATTACAACAACAACAAACAAACAAAAAAACAAAAACAAAAAAAAATTATTACACAAACACAACAATCAGTGAGATTTCTGGCACTGGTGTTTATTGATAAGGGCATTGATATCAGGATTAAAACTGATTAATTTCAACCTTAATTCACTTTCTTCACATAGTTTATTTCTATATTCGTTTTTCAAAAACAATAAAGTAGAAAAAGCTCGTTCGAACAAGTATGTTGTGTTGAACGGCATCAAGAACTTGACAGCTAATTTAGAGATTTCTGGATACTTTGCTCGTACAGTCATCCAGAAGTAAATTAAGGATTTTTCCTTGAAAACTGTCTTTAAAGAAGAATCGCATGATAGCTCTATTAGCGAGTTTTCTTCAGCTGTTTTCAAATGTTCCTCTTCAAAACGATTTCTTATCCAAAAGCAACCATCGTCAATTTTTGGAAAGTAGCTCCTAAATCAATTATTAGTAAACGAATAGAACACATTTCACTTTTTAACACATAACAAAATTTAAAATCATCACGGGTACTTGAAATAAAAAAGAAATACTAATTGAAAAGAAATGAGGCTTTCAACTTACTTATGATTTACTAAAAATTTGAAAAGGTTTCAAGGTGCTCTTTGATGACATTTGCAGTTTCCTTGATTTTTATTTCGTTTGATTCAAGGAAGTCATGCAAGACAGGAAATGCATCAAAACTATTTTCTTCTACTTTTCAGATCCATCGGTCAAGTTTTTTAATCATTCCATTCTGGTCGTAAAACCTGTGGATATCCTTTCCTTGTATTGTCAGGTTCATTAGATTGAGTGCATTGTAGCAAGAAGTTTTAGCCAGTTCTCATCGCAAACACATTCGATATATCTTATGGATTTATGGTCACTTTTGTACTCCAATAAAAATATTCTTAGTTAATCACGAAGTTTAAATAATCTCGAGACTACTTTACCTCTCGACAGCCATCGAACTTCACAGTGAAGGAGAAGTTGTTTGTATTCACTGCCCATTTCGTCACACAACACTCCAGACAATCTTGACAAAGTTAACAATTTTCACAGAATCGTCCAGACTTTTGTTTAGGCACTCATCCAAACCTTTTACACCCAGAGCCTCTCGATGAAGGGAGCAATGACTCCGTTGCATCGAAGGGGCCACTGACTTAACTTTGGCTACTAAACCTGAATAAATGCCGGACGTAGCACAGGCAACATCACACATTTTGACCAAACAATTTCATTTTCTTAAAAAAAAAAGTGTCAACACATTTAAAAAAATCTTCTCCCGTAGTTCTTGTAGGCAAGGACTTGCAAAACAACATTTCGTCTTCTACAGAATAGTTGAACTCAAAACGAACAAAAGCCAATAAATTTGCCTGAACAGCAACATCTGAGCTTTCATCAATTTGTAGTGAAAATAATCACTTTGCTTCAGAGTTTAAATCATTGTTTCCTCGACCCAATTAGACATTTCATCGATTCTCCTTTTTACAGCAGTGTTTGACAAAAGGGATTTCACTTATTCGTAGTGACATATTTCCATCATACAAAGTATTAGATATTATTTTTCCTGCAGGTAAAATAAGTTCTTCACCTTCTGCATGAGCAGCTCTCTGCTTTGCTATTAACAAAGGTAATTGGTAAGACGCTATGGTAGTTTGTTTGTTTTGTTGACCTGACACTGACTTTTCCATTGTAGGATTGGTCGAAAGGTAATGTGTTTTTTTTTTTATTTTGAAAGAATTCAAGAGGCTTACCTATGTACTCAGGATGCTTGGTTGATAAATGTCTTTCAAGTTTAGATGGTTTCATGCTTTCAAGCACAGATTTTCCCGACAAATCACGTACTGAGGTACTGGCTCTTCTTCTCTTCAGTACCGGAACCCATATTTCAAATAATCCAGGTTATACATTCTCAGATACGTCTTATGCTTTTTCGCGCTGCCTGCATTGTAACTACAAAAACTTATTATTAATAGCCGTGGAGGTTGAAGTTTCCTCACTAATTGGATACTCTCTTTTACGGCACGATCCAGTCCTCAACCAACTTTCCATAATCACATTAAATCTACTCTCAATAAAAACGAAACGCAAACAATAGTTCACTCACACAAGCAGGGAAATACTGTTTCGATTAAAGACTTTGGTTGAAACAAGAAAATGACATTGAGAGAAGTAAAATTGCAGGTGGTAAGCGCGCGCATCTCCGCTCTAGAGCGGGGTGGAGAAGGGTTGTTCAGGGGTTGCCATAACGATTGCGCGATTGATGCCGCTGCAATATTTACAACGAGGTTATTACATAATACTTGCTGACTGTTTATGAAAAAAAATTCTCACAAAGTTTTAATTTAGGCTAATAGCTTTCATGATTATTGCACTTGTAAAATATCTTGTTATATTTTTTAAACAGATGAAAAAAAAAAAGAAATATTTTTATGCCAAAAACCTCGATTGTTCCGCGACCCATAGGTTGGGAACCGCTGCCTTAGACGATCTTCTTGGCTTTTCTAATACTTCAAGAATTTTACTGTCATTCCCAAACTAAAGAAAAATATTCACGAAATTCACAATTTGTTCGAAAATTTTCAGTTGCTTTAAGTCCAACAAATTCATGTTAACTACGATTCTTCATATAAAGAGTTTTTCCTTATTGAATGTTAATAATTGTAGGTCATGTTTTTCCTAAATACTAAAATTTTTTACTTTACATTTTACTTGTTAAAATTAAAAGTCCACTTCAAGCTGCCGAAATAAAATGAACAATCAGGATATTTATTTTACGACTATTTAAACATTATAAAGTAGAAAACAACGGCATTACCACTTTTTTATCGATTTGAAAACTTCTCGTCATCCATATTTTAAAAAAATATTATGAGCTTTTACAAGAACTTCACATCTGGACCTGCCATCTGAGAACAACTAGAGGAGGAAAAACACGGATTGCTGACAAATGATCGTACTGTGTTCACCGAAGAATTACATCGGATGACATTCGTTGACGAGTATTGTGGCGAACTGGCAAGAGATCCCATTGGGGAAGCACTCCTAGCGACATTTCGTGGGAAGCCATCGAGTATGACTTCAGGTAACGGCTGGTATTGACTGAAGGAACTCTGTCGGCACGATGGTACGTCACAGATATCCTGCGTACTCGTGTGCTATCTCTCATGCGGCAATATCGTAGTTTCAACTTAATAACAGTGCATAAGAAATTTTGTCTGAGACTAATGAAGTACCAATACACTGAACTAAATCTTTGATATAAAAAGCAGATATCATATGATTGGGTTTTCGTTTGTAATCTACTATAGTCTCCCATTCGTTTATAGAAATCTGATTTTGGTTTTGTGTTGTTTCTCGAAATCACTCAATGCCGAAATGGTTCCTTCGAAAGGCTGTGGCCCCATTCCTTCGTGTTTGCCCCTAATCTTTTCCCGTCTTTAATGAGCTCGACGGCAACGAGACTTAAAGCTGAAGAAATTCTTCAAGTAAAATTCGGTAATAGTAATCATACATATTACTTGCCGTTACCCACGACTTCGTACGCGAGACTTAAAATTTCATTGTTAGAATTGGATATAGATGGTTTTAAGTTACGTAAGATTTGTTCCAAAAAACGCCGAGTAGGCATAATATGACGGTAAATTCAACACTATACCATGCTACCGTCGAAACTGTCTCATGAAGAGAATCAATTTCCAACATGTTCAAAAACAGAAAAAAAAGGGCAGCTTCAAGTTCAGTTTTGTCTTCTCTTCTTTCAGCATCAACATCAGATTCTTGGGTTCTAATAACTTTAGCTGCCCGTGCTCTTCTATAGCTACACCTTACATCTGATTTACACCAGCGAGGCATTAAAACAAAAAAGAGGACGATCACAGAAACTTTTAGACAGGCAGAAAGTAATAGTACAGTACAGTGCAAATCCGCATCTAAATAATAAATTTGTAAATGAAATTTATTAACAGATCATACACTAACTGAGTGCGAGTGCAGCACATCTTGAGCGATCGATTTATCATTACACACGCTTCCGTCTACCTGTCACCATTCGATAAGTTATCAAAACTTCATGACTAAATCTGTTATTCATACGGGAAAAATGTATCCTGTATCCTTCATAAACATACAAAGTATTTCCTTGTCAAATTCCATCAATATTGGTACAGCTATTTAATCCTAAAAACGTAATAAAAAGACAGAGACTTACTTTCTCTTTTATAACATTATTAGTGTAGATCACATACAAACTGCCTGCGAGAGAAACAATGCCTGAGGGAGCAGTATAGCGTAAATAAAGTAAACGCTTACGGCACTGTTCGATCTCTTATGAATTTATGGGCCATACATTTTAATATTGAATCCTTACGACGGAGCTCCCAGGCTTGATTCATACGACATACGATCAAAACCAGCGGGACTTGAACCGAAGACCATAAGGGGAAAAGCACATTACCCTTTTCGCTACCAGCCCACTCTGATGGCAAGCATGACAGAGATATGTATATGCGATGCATCTGTCTTTCACTTTTCAGTTAGTTTTTCATTATTCCACGACAATATGTATTATCTATACAGAAAATAATATGTCCTTCCAAAAGGCAAATAGCATCTCCTTGTCAAGTTTCATCACAATCGGATTAGCCGTTTAACGCTAAAAACGTAACAAACACAGAGAGAGAAAGTCACTTTCGCATTTATAAAATTAGTACACATTTGGAAAAGGCGTTATTTTGTGACGAGCCACTTATCTTCATTTATACCTAACCGAAATAGATAAATCAGATTAAGGAATCCAGTTTCGTAAAGTAATAAATTACGAAAGGATTTTTTTCATAATTCGGCCCTTAAAATGCAAAAGTATTAACTATCAAGGTCACGTGTCTGAGACAGTTCAGAGCTAAGTCGCTAGGTTTCGCTGCTGTCGATAAGGATTCATCGCATTACCGCTAGATAGCAGCACCACACATGACAGAGATGTCAAAGAACTACGACAGCTTTTTGGAAATTTTTTCTGTTATGGGAACATCAGTGTTTTGATAAACAATTCTGTGTGTTTTTTCTACAGTAAGGTTATTTTTGGATATTTCGTTTCTGTCAAGGAAACATTTTATGGGTTTTGCTACACAATTCCTAGGTAAAAATTTTATTCACGAAATTTTCGCAGGGGCTGCGTGATCTCGCCATCTCTTATTATTCAGTGACTGGTTCGTTCAGCTTAGTTGTATATCGGTTCGTTATTTATCGTATTTCACTTGCGAAATTCCCTTACACGTCATCTAGTTTCAATTATTTCACTTTTTAAGTTACGTTACTGTTCCTAAGCGAACATTTTCAGATAGACTTTGTCCGTAAATGAATGGTCCTGGCAACTTGTGAGGCTACATAAGGCTGGTTGTAGTGTGTATAGACGCAAATACGCGCAGATTGAGAACAGCTTTTGTTTGCGGAAAACGAGGAAGCTTCATCGCAGCCCCACTGCTAACAGAGAAAAACCGAGCGTGGTGGTGTAACGGATAGCGTTCTGGCCTCGCATTCGGGAGGACGGCGGTTCGAATCCCCGTCCGGGCATCCAGATTTGGGTTTTCCATGGTTTCCCCAAATCACTCCAGGTGAATGCCGGGATGCTTCCTTCAAAAAAGGCCATGGCCGAATTCCTTCCCATTCCTTGCCCCCATCCTTTCCCGTCTCTAAAGACCACGTAGTTAAAAAGGGACGTTAAACTGTTACAAAAAAAAAAAAACAGAGAAAACTTTTGGAACTCCAGTCTATATTCTGGAGACGAATATAGTGTTGGAGATTGTGTGCGAATGACAGAGACTTAAAGAAACAGATGATTGAGAACAAAACAGCACATTCATGAGAAAATAAAATGTAAGAATGAGAAATATTCCATTCTTCTTTACAGTTGTGTTATTGATATATTTTTTACTCCTTGAAATATTTTTTGTATCAAATTGTTTTCCTATTGTGTAATAATCGCACATTTTCGTCAATGCTGTTGCTATAATAGGTATTCTTTTGAAGCTTGTGGCATCTGGTTTTGAAGAAGTTATTAAAATTGAAAATTAATAAGATGCATAATTAATAAGTTAATTTACAAAAACAATTAGCGCCAAGAATGAAAGTGTTCTCTATCCGAGAGAAGCGACGTTCTAATTCTGAAATACTTTTTTCTCAAAGCAATTGTAGGCCTACTTTTGAAATTACCAGGAAAAACACATATCTTCATCTATTCAAATGATATATTGGAAAGGAAGTTACTGAAAGCAAAGTTTACAACACCGATATTATTTTCTTTGAATATAAAATTGCTTGATTTATTGAACAGAACTGAATATTTAAGGAGGTTACAAGGTTAATTACTTTTTTTTTTTTTTTTTTGAATAATCCAGAGCATGATTCAAATCTCATAGCGTTGCCTGGGGTTCAATGACGCAAAAGTGTCTATACGTCGCCGGAGTTCTTTACCGTAGCAGATGAGGCGCGGATAACACAAAGTGGGCACAGTGGCAAAAGCGCTTAACTGCAGGTAGGCGAGGGTAGGTATAACCAGCCACCCTAGCCTACCTACAGTTGAGAATTCCAAGAAAAATTCTTCCCTGAATATCTAGCACAGCACATCTGTATAGGCTCTTATTATTTTCGTGTCATTCGTACAGTGAAGTTTATTGGCAGCAGTGCCACTTGTGCTATACAGTTCTACTGTGAAAGTTTAGTAGTGTGTCGTCATGGAAGTGCTAACAACTAATAAGGGTAAACCTGTCGTGCATTGCAAAGGTTATTCGTATAATTTATTTTAGCAGTCGGTTTTGTTATAAATGTATAATGTTGTTCAATATAAAAATTAACTTAACGTATAACATAGATTATTTTTTTTTCTGAATTGACAAATCGCTTCAATATAGATGTTGGTTACTGGGAATTGAAGTGGAGTAATTTTCATAATAATTTTTTCTCTTAATCCAAACTTCACAGAATTGAAATGCACATTTGATACAGTCATTGCAAGTGTTGTGGTGGGATTAGATTAGATATGCTTGTATTGATCGCAAGTGAAAAGAGTTTCGAGAAAGTGGGACAGTACATATCATCATCAAGGGGTTCTCTGCTATTCGGCTGATCCACGCACAGTTACAGCCCTCCATGCCTCCCTCTGTTCCGCCATTCTCTTAGTTTCTATATATCTCCCGTTTATCATTATATCATCCATCATTTTCATCCTTCGGCGACCTCTTCTCTTCTCTCCGTTTACAGTACCCTCCAGAGCAGTTTTAAACATGCATTCGCTCCTCAGCACATGTCCAATCCAGTTCTTTTTTCTTTTACTTATTGTTTTTATGAGTGACCTTTTCTCTCCTATTCCTTCCAGCACTTCCTCATTCTTTACTTTGTCCTTCCAACTTATTTTCTCCATCCTCCTCCATACCCACATTTCAAAAGCTTCCATATAACATTAATAAATAAATATTATCAGCTACAGATTAGCGGTTAGCTATTTAACATCACATTACGAGGGCTGTCTGAGAAGTTCTCGGCCTCGACCATAGATGGCAGCACTAGCCATATGATTTTTTTCCATGGAGGTTGGTGCATGTGCCAGACACGCCTGCAAGAAATTCCAAGTCATTCTACGTTGTAGTTTGGTCTGTACAGTTGTTTGATGAAGGCACGATGCAAAATTGTATCAGAGATGGAAAAAATCGAGTATCGTGCAGTCATAAAATTCTTTGTAAAAGAAGGTTTAACGCCATCCGAGATCCACGGACGATTTTTAGAAGTGTGTGAGGACTCTTCTCCTTCATATTCGACAGTTAAGAAATGGGCTGCTGAGTTCAAACATGGCCGTAGTAGTCTCGAAGATGATAAACGCAAAGGACGTCCGAAAAGTGCAACAACTCCAGAAATCATCCAGAAAGTGCATGATATGGTTTTGGATGATGAACGAATAGAAGTGTGTTAGATTGCTGAGACCGTAGGGATATCAAAAGAACGTGTGGGATACATTTTGCATGAAGTATTACATATAATGAAGCTTTGTGCAAGATGGGTGCCGCATTTGCTCACTGTTGATCAAAAGCGCATCTGCATGAGACTTTCTGAACAGTGTTTGGAGCGTTTCAACAAAAATAAAACTGATTTTTGCATCGATTCATAACTATGGATGAGACATGGGTTCACCACTACACAGCAGAATCAAATCTACAGTCAAAGCAGTGGACAGAAGCTGGTTGTTTAGGTCCAAAGAAGGCCAAGTTGGTTCCTTTGGCAGGGAAGGTGAGGCATCAGTTTTTTGGGATGCTAAAGGTGGGTTGTTCATTGATTACCTTGAAAAGCTCAAAACAATAACTGGACAATACCATTCCAAACTTTTTGACACCCTCGATGAAAAAATTCGTGAGTAAAGGCCCAGTTTGAGGAAGAAGAAAATCATCTTTCATCAGGGCAATGAACCAGCCAACAAGAGTCTTTTGGCAATGGGAGAATTAAGAGATCTGCACTATGACGTGTTGGACCATCCACCATATTCCCCAGATTTGGCTCCCTCCGACTTCTGTCTATTCCCAAAACTCAAAAACTTTCTTGCTGGTCAGCATTTTTCTTCAAATGAAGAGGTGATTGCAGCTGTAGATGGATATTTTGCAGGCCTTCCAGAAAACCACTTCAGGAATGGTATAATGAACTTGGAACATCGTTGGACTGAGTGTATCAGTGTTCAGGGAGACCATATTGACAAATAAAAATGATTTGGTAAATATCAAATTGGTTTTATATATTTAGGCTTAGAATTTTTCAGACCACCCTCGTAGTATGTTCCATCGATATTTGTGTTGCTTGAAAAATTGACCTTTAATCGCCCGCCAATAAATCCCAAGTGCTCACAAAGCCTTAGAGGCCATCAGGGCTTCACTGTGCGTTTTTTCTGGTGACACCGTGTTTCCAGGAAGGTAGAGGATTATAGACGGTCCTTCCAGGAAGGCGACCCTTGAGCGCTTTTAGTCGGTCACCGTTGATCATCTGGTTGCTAGGCCAGTGGCGTCGGCCACTTGCAGGTAGAGCAGAGCCGTCCCCGGTCCCTGGAGAATTCGGCCTGGCGAGCTGCGTCCCCAGTGGAGGTCAACTCTCTCTCGAAAAAAAAACAGAGTGTCTTCCCCCTCGCTTGTTGACCCCGTCGAAGACTTCCAGGCTCTGGTGTTTTAGCTGGCCCGGGAAATTTCAGCCAATTGGAGCGTTTGGCGAGGTGTCTTCGATCACCATTGGCACCCCTCATGCAACATACAACTTATAGTTTAAAAAAGTTCTTAACACACTGTTTGATTCGCTGGGTCCAAACAGAGGCATTCCGCATCCTGAATTTTTCTCAAAGGTATCGTTTCCTTCGTTTTTAACTTTCTACTCTACCAGCAAACCGTCTTTCGGCGCAGGTCCAATACTGTTCTTTGAATGCATGAAGCTTTTAGCTTTAGGGCCTGCCATAAATCGTTCGCCCAACGGGACATTACAAGCTTAAATACGGATTCATTTTTTTGTCGAGCGAACACCAAACCGAAAATGAGTGTATCACCGAAATAAATGTCATAACTGATATTTCTAGTTTAGTCTTACAACACTCATTCCTGTGATTGTGATAGTTAGGCTTTTTCTCGACAAATCGAAGCTATTTTTCTTGACGGGAACACAGTTAGTTTAAATTATTAGTTGCTGGCTCTATGTTTTTTTACATAATTTCAGAAAAATACAGAAAATACAAAGCAATCTGCCGTAAATAGAAATATAGTTGACACAATTAAAATAATATCAATTCTGTTTTAGTAAGAATCTTTATGTTTCATTCAAAAGTAGAGAAGTAGTGAACATATTGCCTTAAGGAGCTAATATTCTTCAAATGCTAAAATCGAATTTCTACCAGAAAACAGGACATTCTTTACAGTTCTGAACACGGATGATAACGAATCAGGTCAGATTCATCAGAACTGTAATAAGTTAAAAGGTTTTCTGGTAAATATTATTTACTTTGTATAGAGAAAAAGCTGAATTAAAAGAAACTGTATACCACGAAAATTGGTTTGTTTAAACCTATATTGCGACATCAATATGTAAACAAACTGAACAGTCGTCTAGAAAAACTAAATAATTTTTATCTTCACGAATTAAATGGTTGATGTATCTACACAGTGACAGTCAATTTCACATTAGAAATTATCCTGTGAACATACTTTCACATTTAACGTGGCCCTTGCAAAACATGTGCTTCAAAAATGCTTCCCACTGTTTAAATACTACATTTTTGCTACAAGTATTTGATGAACGTTATCTGTTCCATAGCATTAGCAACTGCGAAACAAAATGTCTGAAATGTTCATTTTTGGGTATGCTGGTCGGCTTCTGTGTGAGACCAAAGTTTATTCATGTAACCAAGGTAGAGAGTGCAAAAAAAATAAATGTGCTGCCTTGAAGTTAGGTAAATTCGATGTTAGCAGCAAATTTAATGGTTTCTTTCCCAAAAATACCTTAACTCAATAATAAATGTTAAAGAGGGACATAAGCATGTACGGGGTGTTGGAAAATCTGGGTAGCATCTAACCACTAAAAAGTGGATATGCAACCAACACAGCTGCAGAGATAGAAGCTACCGGGTGTTTCCAAAATGGCCGGTATATTTGAAAAATCAATAAAAACTAAACGGGCAGCGATAGAAATACACCGTTTGTTGCAATATGCTTGGGACAACAGTAAATTATCAGGCAGACAAATTTCGAAATTAGTTACAATTTTCAACAACAGATGGCGCTGCAGGCGATTTGAAAGATATAGAAGTAAACGCAGTCTGTGAGTTCGGAATTTTGTAAGTCGTCTTTCTGCTGCAAGCGTGTGCTGTTTACAGATTGCAAGTCTGATGTGAAAAAAAATGGTGGAAAATATCGTACTTTAGATTTTTCCAGACTGCAGCGCCATCTGTTGTTGAAAATTGTAATTTCGAAATTTGTTTGCCTGAAAATTTACTGTTGTCCCAAGCATATTGCAACAAACGGTGTATTTCTATCACTGCCCGTTTAGTTTTTATTGATTTTTCAAATATACGGGTCATTTTTGAAACACCCGGTAGTTACCGCTATATGCGGAATCGAAGATTTGGTTCTGCATGCAGCTCGTGCTTTATTTGGATTAAATCGTTGTTGAAGTAATCGGATGTGAGATTCTCTAGAGTAATCTCGTGTATAAGATTGAAGGTGTTATATATTCATTGGCAGATACCCAGTTTACGAAGACCAACAAAACACGACACAAAACCGTTATCAAAAGGTCACCATATCCACAGGGCCTCTTGTCCGAAAATCTCTGTTTTACCAGTTCTGTGTTACCATTCAACGCCATTTCCTATGGTGAGTCATGGGTACCTTTAATATCGCTAATATGATGATATTAGTAAACATCGTCTCCATTATATTTAAAAAAATCTGTAACACATCTTTCTCTTAACACATGTTACGGAATTATATGTATACTTTAAATGATTCATTCGTGCTGAAGGTAACCGAAATAGTGCATTATAGGTATTCATAGGCATAGACAGCCTTCAACCATTAAAAAATCGCAGGCAGTCTACAATTCTGGAGCGAGTAGGACGAGAAACCCGTGTAATAAGCAATATAATAAACAAACTGACTAAGCGTTTACATGACAAAGAAGTCTCTCTAGGGGTAAACCAAATAAAATTGCTTCTCTGATCAATTTCATAAACAGAAACATTAGTTATTTAACATTCCGGAAGTATACATCGTGGTTCCACATTGTGAAAATAACTTGTTACTAATACTCGGAAAAAAACAAATAAAAAATAAAATTGTAGTTTAAAAAAACTAAAAAGATGTTTTTAACAACGATAGGACGTCCACAATTCAGGAGAAATTAATTTTTTGAATAAGCTTAAATATTAAAGTAATTGATTACAAAATTAGCTTTAATGTAAAAAAGCTTGGGGTGCTATATCAGTTGTCTTATATTTTTTTGTCACTGGCTGTTTGTAAAGATGGAGTCATTGTCAAAAGTTATGCAGACAGCACCCCACGTTTTGTAATCAGTGACTTTATTCTTTAAGCTTATTCCAAAAATTAATTTATCCTGAATTGTTAAACAAAATCTTCATATTTAAAGATTATTTTTAACCTTTTAGTTCACATTACTACGAAAGCTGTTTTTAGTTTTTTTAAACTACAATTTTATTTTTAACTTTTTAGTTCAGATTGTTTCAAAAGTATGTTTCTTACTGCAGGCTTTTCTTCATCAATCTCTCTTTTTCTTTGTGTTGTAATTTTCAATTTTAATTATTATTCCCACAAGTAACGTACAATGGTCAACCCCATCAGAGGTCCAATAGCAGGGTAAATGTTGAAGACTATTGTTCTATAATAGTGCGAAGTAATTGAAAACGATGTTTTGAATACTCACTATTTTACATCACATTAAGCGACTGCAGACACTATCGTAGCAGCTTGTATCAAAGTATCATCAATTGCGCATATGCAAAAGGTTGCTCAACAAAACCATTTCTCTGTTGTTACTGTCAAAGTAATTAGAATACCAAGTTAAAGCTGTGAAATTATTGTGTTGTTAAACGTTCTTAATACGTGTGCAATATTTAGAAAAATTAAGACGCCTGGGAGTTGGTAATTAAATCAAATGTGGGAAATCTCCAAAGGATCTGGCCGAAAAATTACGAACGTTTCTCGAATTGACGCGCTCGTGCACTGATGTCGTGGCTGCATTTCTCTAACTCGACAATCCCATCAGGAATGGGGTACCTGCAGTTTAACGTGAAATCCGAACTGTGGGTTAGCTTAATCTTAGCCACTTATAATAATCCCAAAAATTCCAACAGAATCCGGGATTCGAGCAGGGAACGTCTGATCGCCGGTCACTCGCCTTAACCAACTGAGCGACGAAGGGTGATGCGAAAAGTGGGTGAAAATGAGCCACATCTGTCATAAGACGGTTAAACCACTTTAGTGTTCTTACTGTCAAAGTAATGAGATTACCAAGACATAGATATGAAATGATTGGATTGTTATCGTTTCTTAATATGTGTACAAAACTTCAGACAATTCGGACTTTCTGAAGTGGGTGAAAACTAAACTGAAATTTTCTATTACATTCATTCACTTGAAAGTTGTAACGTCTAGTTTGTGACGTTATTAAAATTAAAATAAAAAAAAAAAGATGCATTCATTAATATATTAATTTGCAAAATTAATCCCGGGTAGGCGCCAAGAATGGAAGTGTTCTCTATCTGAGAGAAGCGACATTCCAATTCTGAAATACTTTTAGTCAAAGCAATTGTAATTTTAAAATGCCATTACAATCACATATCTTCATCTAATCAAATGATATACTGGTACAATGGAAAGGAAGTTATTGAAAGCAGGGTTTACAACACCTATTATTTTCTTTGAATACAAAATTGATTGGTTTATTAAACAGAACTGAACATTAAAAGTTTCTTTTGAACAATTTAGAGCATGATTCTCATCTCAGAGCGTTGCCTAGGGTTGAATGACGCAAGAGTGTCTATACATCGTCGGCGTTCTTTACCGTAGCAGATGACGTGCAGATAAAACAGAGTCTCATAGACCCTGTTGATCAGCTGGGCGAAGGTCGCTTGGCGAGGTAGCTCTTCGCAGCTCTCCGGCAATCTCCCGTGGTGCGCCGGTGTGGATTGTTTGCTGGCCAGAAACAGTGTCTTCTTTCCCGCTTGTTCGCTCCGTTGAAAACTTGCAGGCTCCCGAGTTTTAGCAAACGCGGGAAATTTCAGCAACTCGCAGCGTTTGGCGGGTCGTCCACTCTCTCCATTGGCGCTCCTCATGCAACATAAAAAACTTATGGTTTCTAAAAGTTCGTAACACAGTTTGATTCGCTGGTTCCCAACAGAGGTGTTCCGCAACCTGACTTTTTCTCCGAAGCATCGTTTCTCTAGTTTCAACTTTCTAGTATACCAGGAAATCCTCATTTCGGCACAGTCCCTATACTGTCCTTTGAATTTCATTGAATGCATAAAGTTTTTAACTTTACGGCCTGCCATAAATCGTTCGGTCTTTCAGCGCAGGTATGAGTAACCTGGCTCTCGCCGATGCCAAAGAAACGTGGAATTCACACGAATAAATTTACCGTCACCAAGGGATATTACAACGTGGTAAGAGTGAAATTATTGACTTTTTATCGGTTCTTTATAAGTATGCAAAATTTAAAACGATGGACGTTAGGAAGTGGGTGAACACTGAAATGAAAGATTCCATTACATGAAACCATTTTTTTTTAATTGTTACCGTCAAAATAACGAGAATAGCAAGACGTTGCTAAGAGACTATTGTATTGTCGACGGTTCTTAAAACGTATGAAAATTTTTTCTGTTGTTACTCTCAAAGTATTGATAATATCAAGACATAGCTATGAAATTGTTGTATTGTAATCAGTGATCAATACATCACCAAAATTTCAAACAATTCGGACATCTGGAATTGGGTTTGCAAATTAAATTGCAAAATTCCACGACATTCAACCACTTTTCTGTTGTTACTGCCAAAGTAATGAGAATAGCAGGACATTGCTATGCCAAATTGTATCGTCACCGGTTCTTAATATGTGTGCGAAATTTCAAACAGCTAGGACATCTGGAAGTGGGTTAAAATTGAGTTGTAAAATTCCGTTACATTCATTCATCCATACATACATACAGATTAAGCTAATATAAAGCGTGTAATTATTAGTATTATTCGAGCTTCTAAATAAAATGTTCTTTCGTTTCAGGCCAGCTCAGAAAATTCTATTTTCGTATGTAAAAAGGGCGTGAACCATATAAAGCACAAGTTATGAGAAAAATCATGATATGACGTTTAAACGATTATAATCAGACAACTAATATCATATTAGAGATCTTAATGCTTAAAATCCATGATCAAACAAGGAGTTATTTTACAGTACAGTTCATTTTTGTATTTTATATCGCTCACGGTTGCCATAGACATTGTAGAATATTGGCTATGACCAACGAAAGTTTCACACTCCGCACTTCTTTCTTCCGCATATTGACGACGCGATTTTCGGACGGCTGTTATTGTGTAAATACTCAAGCTTACATACACTTTTCAATACTAATTTTTCACACTTTTTTTTCTCGTGTCTCATAATCAAATTCGGTTACTTGGCTTCATTGAATCGGCGTCGGCTATATTACTATTATAATGTCATTTATCAGTTCAAAGAACTGATACCTAAAATTACTTTACCTTCTCGTTACTGGACCTGAAGTTCTTAAGATCAGTATCGGATGAAATCAACAACCAACGTCGCTGCCGATTCAGAAATTTTCGTGGTTGCAAGAATTTGGACACTTTCGGCGGTTCCATGCTTTCGATTTCACTGCGTTCACAAAATATGTCTTTGGCATCTCTGTGTTCCCATAGTATATGTATTTCCCAGGGGCATAAAGTCTTAAGGATTCTTGTAGATAGAATCATCATTGGTATATTTAATAAAAGGCATTGGTGCAAAACGCTGCCTTGCGGTAGGTCATTTTTTTTTTTTTATTTCCCAAACTACTGTATTTTGTAATTCATGTTAACAGAGAACCGTGTGTTCTGTATAATACAAGCAACTAACTGCATAACAGCATTTATTGGCTTAAAGACTAATTTCCATATACTTACAGACAAAACGAGGCAGATGGCAGTAGAATGATGTCAAAAATCGCTGAAACGGCATCGAATTATTCCACAGATTTTCACCCAACGATACAACAGAAGTTTCACTTCAAGAAGTAATGAAGAAAATTTATAAAGTCCTTAAACAGTAATAAGAATTCCAAGAATGATTTCTATACAGGCAAAATAATACGGTTTCTTAAGAACGGATTTGGGGGGGGGGGGGGCTGCACCACTTTGGTAACCTTCGAGAAACTGGTACTAACCTGCTGAAATTTATATCAGTCGCTTGGTCAACATGTCCTCTTCACGTTTTGCGCTATAAATTTAATTAAAAATGTCGAAATATGAAAAATAACATAAAAATTATTGGTACAGGAATCATATCAACCTAAACAGTTTCGTTTTGTCTTAGAAACAGTGGTTAGGTTGAAATACGGCCTGGTCCAAGTGAACAAAATTTAGGGAAATTTTCGTTATGCGGCATACCACGGAAATAGCGTATTTGTTTACAATGGAAGTAATCGATTATCTCTGGTTGCTTGTTGCGTTGTAAGATGGTGGGCGTCACCTTCTTATAACTCGGATAAATATTGTCTATTTGTCAATATTGTGTGACTTTTTACAACGGAGAAGAGATGAAAAGGCAAGAAAACATTACAGCAAAGGATTAAATCAACATTTTAAGAGAATGTCACTAATTGTTTTCAACGTTGGCGGCATGTAACGACAGTGTATCATTTTTAATTTAATTCCTGGCAACTCTTCCGCGTAGTATGAACGCAAAACGTGAAGAGGACATGTTGACGAAGCGACTGATGTAAATTTTAACAGGTTAGTACCAGTTTCTCGAAGTGGTGCACTCCCCGATTCGGTTACCAAAGTCGTGCAGTTTATTTTACGCTGACGTTTCTGAGTGCCATTTGCAGATAACGTTTAAGTGTCTTTGAATTTCCCTGCCGCCTGCTTACCTCACCGTAAAGTACTGCGTCACCTGCAAAGAGTCAAAGACTTCATAACAAAAAAGTTACCTCGGAAACTAAAGCGGGAGCGATAACAATAGGTGTAGAAACATTTTGCCGCGAAGCGTTGCACGGGCGAAGGGTAATTTAGCCTCCCGGCAGACAAAACCGTTGTTGGAAAGTGCCGCCAACTGAATACACTGCAGCTACAAAAGAACTACCTGTGAAAGAGCGCGGCTGCGTGCAACGATACGCACAAAGGCAGCGTCTCTTCCGTTACGCCGAATTATGTAACGATTTTCCGATACTGATGGCCAACATCACGTTAGCGACGACGGAAAAACATCTGTTGGCCTCTGCCACGGGAAAAAATTGTTTAACGCACATCCTACTCATAAATATATGATTCTCTTTCTACAGAGTGAACAACAAAAATTTACACATCACTGCATTTTCATCCCTGTTACTAACGGCAATGGGATTCAAAGAAAAATCGGAATAAAAATTTACCGGAACTCCCAGAACGGGTTCTAAATTATACTTTAACATTCAACTGCTGTTATTTTTCTCTGTTTTATTCCTCTTTGTCCTCGATTTTTCAGTTTCGTATCGCTTACTACCAGAAGTGCGAGCGATTTCTTTTCCCATATGGCCTACTGATTCTCCAGAATAGGAAGAATGAACTGTTAACGTTCATTTCTACATCTACATCTACATTTATACTCTGCAAATCACAAATACTGTGGGTGGCAGAGGGTGCTAAGCACCAATCCTAATTCTGCGCATTCCAATCCCTAACAGATCGAGGAAAGAAGGAATACATAAATGAATCAGTACGGCATCTTATTTCTCTAATCTTATCCGTCCTGTCATTGCGACCTAAATAGGTTGGCGGAAGAAGTATTTCCTTGCACTCGTAACTTAAAGATTTTCGCATATTCTCCAGCAAATTCAAACGAAAACGACGTCGTCTGTCCGCCAAACAATCCCAGTCCAACCCACGAATCAGCTCTGTGACACTTACGTAAGGACTGTAACTAGCAGTCACGAATCGAGCGGCTCTTCTCTGTACTTTTGTGGTATTCGGGAAGACGCGGGTTCGAATCCCGGTCCAGCCATCAAAACATCGGTTTCCCAACATTACAACAAGCGAATATCGAGAAGGGGGTAGTGTGAATTCCTTCTCTTTCATCATCCTCATTCCCCTTCCGGCTCTAATTAACTATGGGTCAAAGAGAGCAGTATAGCTTTAAAAAGTAAAAGGTAAATACGCCAAGATATGCACGCAAAATATTAGTGAATAAAGGAATTTGTAATGAATGTTTACAACTATCAATAAGAATAATTCGTAATCGTGCAAAAGCTATAATCCTTTCAGTAAACAGAGGCGGCTCAAGGAACCGAGCGTGGTGGTGTAACGGTTAGCGTTCTGGCCTCGCATTCGGGAGGACGGCGATTCGAATCCCCGTCCGGGCATCCAGATTTGGGTTTTCCATGGTTTCCCAAATCACTCCAGGCAAATGCCGGGATGCTTCCTTCAAAAGGCCATGCCAGAATTCCTTCCCATTCCGTGCCCCCATCCTTTCCCGTCTCTAAATACCTCGCTGTTAGAGAGACGTTAAGCAGATTAAAAAAAAAAAAAAAAAAAAAAAAAAGCGGCTAGAAGTCAGTCTGGTCCATCCCCTCTCTGCTATCCGTTCCCCTACATATGAAGGGGAATTTTCCACTCTCTTACATGGGCGTAGCAGCATCACGGAGAGTTAGGGATGGAAGGGTGTGGTGAGGTGAAGAGCGGGGCCGGGGAAACAATTTTCGTCAACTATGAAATGGTCTCAATGAATCAGTACATCAAATACAGCTTCTCTACCATGAAACAAAATAACTCTAGGCTTCAAATCTCTCAAGTCGAACAACCCCCCCCCCCCCAAAAAAATCGCTAAATCTCGAGGCAAGTGTTTAATGTATTTATGTACAAAGAGCTTGTAATTTCTTACCATTTTTAAGCTGACAAACGAGGTTATATTTGAATCTGTTACTTGGAGGTGGTAATATATCCAATTTTTTATTATGAAAAGTAAATTAAAATATTGTACTTAGTGGTAAAAAAAATATCAATTAAATCAAAACTTAAAATTGTACTGGTGTTTTAAAAATTAGTTTAATGTTCAGAAAACAAGTTGAAATTGATAAAATGGCAGGAACTGGGAATTATATTCTCATTTTACAGAAATTATGTTAAAAATCATAGTAATCATATTCTACTGGAGAGCTTTCATCTGCTGTTGGTCACTGATAAGAGTTATTGTAGAAATAGTTTTTCTCCTCAGATATAAACTACAGCAGTTTTTTTATGTTATTCATTTTGTTGATATTGATGGGAAGTTTACCATTGTAGGCTCAAAGTTCTGGCATCAGGCAGCGGTATTATGACTAGGTTAGCCCAATGAGCAAGACCATCAATGTATTTTGAAACTATCTTTATTCTATGCTTAGTTACGCAATATTCAAAATGACAGTATCAAGAAATCAAGAATTATTATTATTATTAATTTTTTTTATTTATTTTTTTTATTTTTTTTAAATTGGGATTTAGAAGAACTGATTAAGCTGTGATATTCTTCAAATGAATAAATCGGACTCAGCAACAACTTATTAAAACTCTATGTATGCGGCTCTGCACTTTATGGAAGCGAAATATGGATTTTAGGAATACCAGAAAGAAGGAAAATTGAAGAATTTTAAATTTGGTGATATAGAAGGATGCTGAACATCAGGTGGACAGATAAAGTACGAAATGAACGAGTTTTGGAAATGTTGGGTGAGAAAAGAAGTTTGTGGAAATAGCTTACAGAAAGAAGAGACAGGATGGTAGGTCTCATTCTGAGACATGCAGGATTGGTTGATAGTGGAGGGTACAGTTGAATGTAAGAATTGTAGAGGGAGACAGAGATCAGAATGTATGAAGTATGGTGTAAGGGGTATGTTGAAATGAAGAAGTTAGCGCAAGATAGAAAGAGGTGGAGGATTGCATCAAAACCAATCGAAATACTGATGACAGCAAGAAAAAAAATCGGTTCGTGCTTCCTACTAATTATTTTTAACCATACCAAAGTCTCTATCGCAAGGTAACAAAGAATTTCCTCGCACCTGAAAATAGTGATAAATCTTATTGAATTTACTGGCGCACCCAGAAAACTATGTGGTTTCGGTTTGGGCCATCACTGTCATTCATATTTTTGGGACATCACTCAAAATAAAAAAAAGACAGAAAAAATGATGACAGAGGAAGGAATCAACATTGTTAAGCTCTTTAAGTGCCTGATCTTCGTAATAAGAATGTTATTCGCACAGAATTCATATACCCAAAGCTGTCGGCAATAATATAGCTCCTGCAGAAGCAAATCAAGTAATGATGGGTGTTGCATGTAGTCAATTGCTATACAAGAACTTGTTTTTGTAAAAATATTTCATTTTCTGAAGTTTTTTGTGTGTCTTGTGGACAATACGTTCAACTGCTGCAACGCGTTTGACATCGACGTTCAAATGAGGGCTTTTAATCGCTCACACTGTAAGCTAAAGTCAAAAGAGTGCAGTTTCCTTTGAAATATTTCTGGTAATTGCTAAATAACTATGACATTAGGGTGTACATGTACGTTTTTCAGGCCTTTTTTTACGTGATCCATTAATCCCAAATACAGTATTTTCAGCGTAACTCGCCATTTAACAGCTGATACAATAATAGGAAGTACCACATAGGAACTTTGGAAATACCACATGTCAGGAGATATGGTCTTCTCCAGCCAAACAAAGAAAATGTCACACAATCGTAATACATATAAGAGCCACGAAGAAATGGCTCCTTCACAGTAAACAAGTTCAACTAAAAGAATTCATTTTTTTAATAGAAAAGCATTTTGAAAAATGTGAGTTTATGGCCCTTTAGAAATAACCGATTCATTTGATAAAGCGATCTCTTGTAATGGCGTGGTGCCACCACCCTTGCATAAATTATCCTTTTTCCTTTTTCTCTTTCAATATCATTTTACATGTCCTGTCATGCTTATGAACCAGTTAGAACGAGTCATTAAAACTCTTACAACTGATGTACATCTTTGTTAAAGTTGTAATGTGTTGAATACGTTAGAATGCTCAGATAATACTGGAATTCCCGTTAACCCAGTACTATTATCGGGTTATTTTAGAGATGGTTTCTGCAAAAAAATTTAACTCAGCCCGTTGTTCTGCCGAATAACCGTTCAGATTCTCACGTCCAAAAATACCAGAAGGATTTAATTTTAGTTCTTTTGAATTGGCATCTCTTGACTTTTGGTTGTTGGCGTATTATTGATTAATTTTTTCGTTCCGTCAGCACTAATGGTCTTTTGTGTCTGTCAGCGGCAGTTCCATATTCGCCGAAACAAACTAACTGGTGGGCTGTCAGAGCGATGTGCTGCACTGTAGAATTTATAGCCATGTTGCCAGAATCTTTAAACGATCCTGGCTGTTCCAGACGCCTCGTGAACTGGGGAAACGGTCGGGCAGATGTAGTGCCCGCTTCAGTGCTCCGTTCTGCAGCACTTGGAACTTTCTCAGGTGGCTATTAGCAGTGTACCCTCAGACGCCGCAAGCATACTCAGTTTAAGGTCTAATCATGGAGCAATAAATGGCAACTCCTAGATGTGGGACCAATGAGCTTTCCCGGATAAGTATCGGGTAAAGAGCATGGAGCCGAGCAGTTACCCTTTGCCTGTGTCCTTGATGTTGTAATAAAATACAATCTTGGGTGCTCAAAAGGGGAGGGGGGAATTAATATTAATTCTGAAATAATTCCTGAAAATGAAAAATACATATAATAATGATGCTATAAGGGGATCTAATAGGTTACTAACTAGAACCATGAATTTCAGACACAAAATAAAACCTCATTTATTGAGTCTTATGGCCTTACAAGGTCGGGTAGTAATTAACGTTACGTTAAACACAATTAGATCAGCAAAAACAAGCAATACCCGACGTTTACAATTCGCCGGAGTAAGCAAACAAAACTGAATGAAATATCTCAAACAAGTAATAAAAACAGCAAAGTTAACATTGAAATAACATGGCAACACAGGCCATCAAATTGAAGCTAACATTTTACTGTACAAAGGAAAATCCCAGGGGGCGCCGTATAAAGTGAATGAAAAGCATCAAAATTGAATTAACAAACAGCAAGATGCTTAAGAAAAAAATTGAATCGAAATATAAATTCAGCTAGCTCAGAATTTAAGTGGCGGGAGCAGAGTCTTAACCCAGGCGTCGCTTAAGGGCACATAAGTCTGTTAAAATCCACTGAATAGTGACCGTCGTTTCTGGTACATTACCATAGAATCATCGCCGTGATGGTGAGCGACAAACACAATGCCACTGCAGCAATGGAAGCTAAATAAGCGGCTACGCCCGCGTTATTAGCATAACTTCCAAATAATGGCAAGCACGCCACTCAACATCTCGCTTTCCCAAAGCAAGAAATGATCAACCACAATGATCATCAGAGAGCGTGCCGGCTAGCACGTCTGTTCACCAGCTCGTCTTGGACCCAAGTCACGTCCGTTCATCAGCTCGTCTTGGACAGAAGTGATCTCTAAAAATGGCTCCTTCTTCTTCCTCGGCTAGTTGCTCGCCACATGTAAAAGAACTCCACGGAATTAGTATTGTAGACCCCAATAAATGTTCAGGATTGGCTATCTACACATTTCCGTCGTCACGTGTTTAATATCATGCGTCGCATTCGCCGTCTCCTTCGCGCGTTTCCTACGTGGCCTTCGGGGTAGTAGCGGGGTAGGGGTAGGTCACCGCCCGATTTCGAACGGGACTCAAGCCGGGGCTGTCCCGGCGCCATCGAGTCTCCTCGCCTTGCTCCATTGTTCCTCTCTCAACCGCCGAAATGGCAGTTTCTAGCCTTCGATATTCAGCCCTTCTGAGCCATGCGTTTACAGAAAAATTGATTTACAATAAAATATACCTTTGGCCGCCCTGGTTTTAAACATACATTTAACCTATCCAGACAACCCTCATTATTTACAATTAATTACACGTTGCAAGACTAAATAATTAATAAATTTGAATATAATAAAAAAGGAATTATGAATATAATTAATAATAATTTAATTATATTCATTGTGGGTGACGCTGTCACACCACAATATACCTGCTACCCAATCAAAATAAAATTATTGCCATAATTTTATTTGAACTATTGTAACCCTACAGTTGCATCAAAATCATTGCCTACACTATAGTTTCATGGTTCCAGCTCACTCGAACTATCGCATACATGTGACCTCTTTAAATATGTAAATACGACACGTGACTCTGGTTAACATAAATAATGAAATGTCTTATCCTAATATGCAAAGTAAAACATCATAAAACATTGACAGGTACATAGATGTAAATGAACGACAAAATAGATCTGTTCAATCAATAAACAAAAAAATGATGTAAGCACAAGATATTAACATTAAAACTAGACAACTCAATTAATTATTTACAACGGGCTATGCAAATCTAGCACATGTGTTGAAGTTAGATATAGCAACAACAAGAATAAAGAATGCACCGAATGTCCATTATCAAGGCCGACACAAGTATGCCGAAACCACATAACATGAAAATCAAATGGAAAAGAAAAATCTTCCGCGAATTTACATAATTTAATCCTTCCGCGAATTTACATAATTATCCATACAATACAAAAGAAAGACGGTTCGCGCAAAATGAACTATATTATGCTTTCCAAACTACACTCGTAGCAAAGACATTATAGCGGTGAAACCAAGCGATCAGCTGTTTCCACTTTGCCCGCTCTGTTGTTGTCAGTAAGCGCTGTCCCGTTAAGCTTGCGGCTCAGGCTACCTGTTTTCGTTTAACCTGATTGCAATCCTTCCAGGAAAACTGGCGGTCGGCACAGCTGCTATCCCAAACAGCTGAGCGTCCTTTACCTGTTCTCGCTGCGTTAGCGCTAAACTTGTTAGGCAATTACGTGTCTTAAGACTGACACTCTTACTAAATTGCACCAAACATATGTTCTTACGCTATTACTTAACTACTTTCATAGATCATCAAAGTTATGCCTATGCTCTTGAATTATTTACATATTTATTTACAGACGACGTCAGTCGCTGCCGTAAACTGTTCGTTATTCAGCGTGTGTCCGTTGATAAATTTTATACACCCCGTTGCTTCATGTTGCGCGTCTTGTTAGATTGTCAGGACCGCTAATAGCTGTGCAAGTCATTATAGTATTATTATCACAGGTAAACTATTTAATACCTCGCGTGGCATCACGGAATTTACGGCTCTACTTAGTGCTTAAGAAATTCCCTACTCATTTGATCAGTAAATTTTCTCACGTTTCAACGAAGAACTGGTACTCAACAAGAAACTGCCGAACGATGTGGATCAATCCCACAGTCGAACACATTTGCCTCGGCAAACATATGCATAAAACCCTTGGACTCATTCATTAACACCGCCGAAGGAAGCATCGCAACCTATTTCATGGAACACGACCTTTATAAAACCTTGGACTCACGTATCAAGACGACCAAATGGGTAAGAATATAGCAGTCAGCTCATTGTTTGGACCAAAGTATTCTCCTTGATTAGGATGAGTTTTTTTTTTTTTTTTTTTTTTTTTTTTTTTACAAACCAAACTCTGAAGGTTTCTTCGCTCTTAATAATCGTATGCCGTATTGATTCGCTTGAAGATTGCGCGACATGCATACCATATCTTTTATTATCTGATAATGACTGAAAGAAAACGGTCATCTTCTACGTTCATTAGACGCCTATGTTGACGAACTTCTCAACATTTTTCGGTGACCATCAAATCCTTTTTGTTCGCTCATGAAGGCAGTAAAATTCTTCTACACGGCTGTAAGGGTGAATCTGCGGAATCAGCGATTCAACGCTGAATGAACGTTTCCTTTTTACGACTCCAAAATTCGATATGTCCAAGACCTCGCCCGTTTGTCATCCTTTTTTCGGCATGCTCAATAATGCGATAATAATGCCTATACAGTGACCTTGAGGCGTCCATGGACCTTCTTGTGGAAAATGAGCCTGTTTGCGGAATATGCGTCTTTGCCGCATTCGACAGAATCTCGGGTGGCTCGAAACTTTTGACTTACAAGGTCCCAAGCTTCTCTTTGCATCGACCTGCCAGCCAACGGAATTTCTCGAAACACCGTTTTGTAAAGCTGCAGGTGTTTGGTAGCGGATTCGGCAGATGGTTTGGTGTTTCCGGCACATGTACAGTTACTCAGGTCACCGACACGGCTGACCACGAGGTTTTGCGTACTCAGTGCCACGTCACAAACCATCTCACTCCGACCAATCTCAATAAACCACTCAGAAAAACATTTCAAACCCCGCATTCGTAAGCGTGAATTTCCTGAGGGCAAGGAGTGAACAAATTGATTCCCGTTGCACTCGACATTGCGGACGGAAAATTTCCACCCGATGTTTAGAAATCGCGAACTCGGTGGACCGTTTCGCTTTTCTTCAAACAATGAAACTTTTACGGACACTTCTCTGGCTTGAAGGAAGCATGTGTACTGCAAATCTTTCGCCTCGTGCCCTAGGAATGTCTTGTATTTTCTTGACTGACGTTCCCTTTCTTTCGGCCAATGACCACGCAAACAATCGAAGTTCCTGAGCTCAGAAATTTTTGCCTTTAAGCAGCCAATTTCCTCTTTTAGACGCTGAGTGTTGAGTTCATTGAACGTCTCATCTGCGACCTGCAATTCTTCCTCAGATTGATTGTAGTGAGCATGCTCTAATTCTACAGCGGTTTGCCCGTGATTTTGAAGGTCAACTGCGGCAGAATTACTTATTTCCGTCACACTGGTGTTCGGCTTTAACGCGACTCCTTCGTTCGCATTCTCCAATGAAGTACAAATTATTCGAACGTCATCAGCGGGCTCTTCCACTGCTGGGACGCTTCTTCGCACTTCAACTCCCCATTCTCTAATGCTCCTTCGCGATTCATCGAAATGTTGTCTTATATCTTCCTTCATCAACTCATAATTTTGACTTTGTGCATCTATACGCTTACTTATTTCTTCTGTTTGCGAAGCTACTTGTTTACTTAATTCCGCCACCATATTAATTAGCAGGTTTTGAAATTGCCAATCTGGTAGGGGAAATTCTACCGTGCTTTGCGACGCACCACGTGTTCCAATATCTGCCCGCATGGGTGGATTTTGAACGGTTTCATTGTCTGGGGTTGGAAAAATCCCTAACTGTTCCCCATCTAATGATGCATTTGAGTGAATGCTGCGCGTACTAGGAGTATCATTGCACTCTTCGTTCGCCAACGGCATTTCGTGTACTTCCGGCGCTTGATCCATCGCGTTAGTTTGCTCGGAAATTTTATGAACAATAGATTGACCTGCCCTATCAAAGGTGCGCGATCTCAACTTCATAGATTTGAACGTAAGATACAAACTCTCAACTTCGAACAATTACAACGATCGACAACAAACAAAATACAACCGGCACGATTTAACTCGAAAAGTACAGCATTACACAAATTTCGCGCATAAAACCCTTCAACATGAAATAAAACCCATCCAAAATTAAACAACAAGGAAAAACAACGATGTTTCATGCGACACAAATACCTCAACACATGAGCAAAATCAGCATAAAGAAAAATCTTAACTTTTACCATGCATTAAAATTTCAAAAGCACTGACTCTATCTTTAATTTTAAACTAACCATGCTTGATGCAAGTGAACGAAAATATACTTGAACAACTGATTGAAATAAATCACACATTTAAATTTAAATCAAGCATGGCAAACAAAGCAAACAAATTTCAACATAAAATTTATTCTAAAATAATAAAATGAATCAACACAGGTCACATCCATGGATTTTTTTAGACTTGTGAAATTCTCAAAATAATTTCGACTTGCAAAAGCCCGAAACGTTGGGTGCCAATTGTAATATCGTTAAGAAAAACGTGAGTTGCCAAAAAAGGGAGGGGGGGAATTATTAAAATCTAAAATAATTCCTGAAAATGAAAAATACATATAATAATGAACCTATAAGGGGATCTAATAGGTTACTAACTAGAACCATGAATTTCAGACACAAAATAAAACCTCATTTATTGAGTCTTATGGCCTTACAAGGTCGGGTAGTAATTAACGTTACGTTAAACACAATTAGATCAGCAAAAATAAGCAATACCCGACGTTTACAATTCGCCGGAGTAAGCAAACAAAACTGAATGAAATATCTCAAACAAGTAATAAAAACAGCAAAGTTAACATTGAAATAACATGGCAACACAGGCCATCAAATTGAAGCTAACATTTTACCGTACAAAGGAAAATCCCAGGGGGCGCCGTATAAAGTGAATGAAAAGCATCAAAATTGAATTAACAAACAGCAAGATGCTTAAGAAAAAAATTGAATCGAAATATAAATTCAGCTAGCTCAGAATTTAAGTGGCGGGAGCAGAGTCTTAACCCAGGCGTCGCTTAAGGGCACATAAGTCTGTTAAAATCCACTGAATAGTGACCGTCGTTTCTGGTACATTAACATAGAATCATCGCCGTGATGGTGAGCGACAAACACAATGCCACTGCAGCAATGGAAGCTAAATAAGCGGCTACGCCCGCGTTATTAGCATAACTTCCAAATAATGGCAAGCACGCCACTCAACATCTCGCTTTCCCAAAGCAAGAAATGATCAACCACAATGATCATCAGAGAGCGTGCCGGCTAGCACGTCTGTTCACCAGCTCGTCTTGGACCCAAGTCACGTCCGTTCATCAGCTCGTCTTGGACAGAAGTGATCTCTAAAAATGGCTCCTTCTTCTTCCTCGGCTAGTTGCTCGCCACATGTAAAAGAACTCCACGGAATTAGTATTGTAGACCCCAATAAATGTTCAGGATTGGCTATCTACACATTTCCGTCGTCACGTGTTTAATATCATGCGTCGCATTCGCCGTCTCCTTCGCGCGTTTCCTACGTGGCCTTCGGGGTAGTAGCGGGGTAGGGGTAGGTCACCGCCCGATTTCGAACGGGACTCAAGCCGGGCTGTCCCGGCGCCATCGAGTCTCCTCGCTTGCACCATTGTTCCTCTCTCAACCGCCGAAATGGCAGTTTCTAGCCTTCGATATTCAGCCCTTCTGAACCATGCGTTTACAGAAAAATTGATTTACAATAAAATATACCTTTGGCCGCCCTGGTTTTAAACATACATTTAACCTATCCAGACAACCCTCATTATTTACAATTAATTACACGTTGCAAGACTAAATAATTAATAAATTTGAATATAATAAAAAAAGGAATTATGAATATAATTAATAATAATTTAATTATATTCATTGTGGGTGACGCTGTCACACCACAATGTGAGCTCGTCATGTCAGCTTACAGTCAAGTGTCACACCGAGGTGGCTAGCAGTTGGTGATCTGGAGATGGTTTTACCTCCGAGCTGAAGTTTCGGGTATGCATCGCGTCAGCATAATCGCTTACGTTTTGATGGAGCTTATACTTATTCCTCACCTCCTGGCCCAGGCTACAGTCTTCTAAAGAGCTTCCTGCAACCAATTGCTCTGCTGCGGCTGGATGTAAAGACATCTACATCCATACTCTGCAAATCACAAACATTGTGGGTGGCAGAGGGTGCTAAGCACCAATCCTAAACCCGAGCATTCCAATCCAGAATAGCACCAGGAAAGAAGGAATACATAAAAGCATCAGTACGGCATCTTATTTATTTAATCATATCCCTCCGGTCATTGCGAACTAAATAGGTTGGCGGAAGAAGTATTTCATTACACTCGTAATTTAAATTTTTTCGCGTATTTTCCAATAAATTCGAACGCTAGCTACGCCGTCTGTCTTTCAAACTATCCCAGCCCAATCTATGTATCAAATCTGTGACGCTATCATAAGGGCTGTAGCAACAAGTCACAAATCGAACGACTCTCCTCAGCACCCTCTCCACTGAGTTAATCAGAACCTTGCGATACGGATCCCAAACCCCACAACAGTAAACCAGATGCGGACGCACTAGTGTTTTATACGCTATCTCCTTTGTATGAGCATTACAATTCCTCAAAATAAGACCTCTGAATCGCAATTTAGAATTTTCTTTGCCTACGACGGAAGTTATGTGCTTGTCCCATTTCATGTTGCTTTGTACTATCACCGCCAGATACTTCACGGAATCAACCGTGTCAACAGGTGAATTGTTTATTTTGTACTCGTGTACTAACTGATTCTTTTTGTTACTTATCCGCATTGCCTTGAACTTTTTGCGATTAAGTGTAAGCTGTCATTTACGACACCAATCGAAAATAGCATCTACATCGTGCTGAATTTCAAAGCAATCATCGGAACACCTTATTTCCCTATATATAAAAACATCGTCGGCAAACAATCGCAACCAGCATTTGACGCTGTCACCTAGATCGTTTATAAATATTACGAAAAGAAGTGGTCCTATTACACTTCCTTGAGGAACGCCTGAAGTAACATTTATCTTAGAAGAGGCTTCCCCGTCAACAACGACAATCTGAGATCGACCAGTTAGAAAATCACGTATCCTCTCGCAAATCTGAGCCGAAATACCGTAAGCTCGAATATTCGCTAAAAGTTGTGTGGTACAGAATCAAAAGCTTTCTGAAAATCCAAGAAAATTGGATCAACTTGCGAACCTGCATCGATAACTTTCATTACGTCATGGGAAAATAGGGCCAATTGTGTTTCATACGATCTCTTCTTCCGAAATCCGTGTTGACACGATTTAAGTAACTGGTTCTCAACTAGAATCTTCATAAAGTTGGAGCGTATAACATCCTCTAGAATTCTACTGCAGACAGATGTTAAGAGATATGGGTCGATAGTTCCTTTGGTCATTCCGATCTCCTTTCTTGAAAACGGGAATTACCTTCGCTATTTTTCATCTAGAAGGTACTTTTTTCTCTTCTAAAGTTTTCCGGAATATATCTGACGGAAATGGTTCAATTTCCTCAGCGTATTCAGAAAATACTCTTAACGGTATACCATCGGGACCCGGCGCTTTACCCCACTTCAGGAGCTTTAATCGCTTTACAATACCTACGCTACCAATCTCTATCGGATCCATCTCTAATACCTCGCGATGTGGCAAAGTGGGGATGTTTTCCATGTCTTCACGCGTGAAAGAATTTTTGAATTCAGTGTTAAATACGGTAGCCTTGCCGCGGCTGTCTTCAACTTCCCGTCCGTCTTTTATTAGAACTAGCTTATTGTTCCCACTACAACTAACTTTGTTTTACATATGACCAAAATTTCTTAGGGTTTTCAGTGAGGCTCTTAGAGAATTGGAACGAAAGTAATTGAAGGCCTCATGCAACGCATTCTTAACATTTCCCCTTATCTCCTCTAAATCAGTCCGATGCATCGTCCTTTTTGATCGTGCATATATCTTCCTTTGCTTTATGAGTAACCTTTTAAGCTCCCGTGTGTACCATGGGGATCGTTCCCTTCCCTGATTGTCAGTTTCAGTATATACAAGTTCATACCTTCCCCGACTATGCATAAGAATCGATGCCACCTCTCTTCAACGGTGCCTCAAATACGTTCTAAAACACTCTTTTAAGCCTTTTCAAATCTGTAAACGATCCTCTCTTTTCTCTTTTTGCGCGTGGTTGTTAGTTTTACTGTAGCAATTACAGCTTTGTGATCACTTATTCCTGCTGTGGTAGAAATATCCGTGAATAATTCAGGCCTATTTGTAACGATTATACCTAAAATATTTTCTTTACCGTTGAGGCATCGCGTTGGTTCAGTTACGAGCTGCTCAAGATTGTGATCTGAGAAGAGGTCTAGAATGATTTCGCAAGCTGCTTTATCCCTGCCCCCAGTAACGTGAACGTAATTAGTCCAGTCGATATCTGGCAAGTTAAAGTCACCACCTAGCATTATTGCATGGTCCGGAAATTGCCGAGCTATATTATTTACATTATTTCTTAAGGCCTCGGCAATATTTACGCTTGCATCTGGTGGACGATAGAAGCAGCCTATCACAAGTTTTATCCTAGCTACGTTGACCTTGAACCATATGATTTCACAAACAGTATGGACATCTATTTCACTACATGGGAGGTACTTATTAACAGCTATAAATACACCACCTCCTTGGGAATGCAACTATCCTTACGGAAAAGGTTAATGCTACTAATAAAAATTTCGGTGGAACTTATATCCGGTTTTAACCAACAATCTGTACCAATTACGATATCAGCATCTGTACTACGAATAACGTATTCGAGTTCAGGCTGTTTATTACAAATACTTCTGCAGTTAACTACTAGAACTTTTAATGTTCGAGATTCTTTTAAGCTACCCCTAACACGCGGTGCTGAATTTATCTTGGATGTCCGTGACTGAATTTCGTCCTCAGGGTCATCCTCCCCCAGCCTAAAAAACCCCCCAAGGCATGCCACACGGCCCCTGCCACCCGTGTAGCCGATTTCCGTGTGTAGTTCACCCCTCATCTATCCAAGGGAACTCTACAAGACTCAACCCCAGGGCGAAGATCGAGGAGTCTGCAGCCATGACTGTCACAGAAACGCCGTAATCTCTGGTTCAGCCCTTCAACACGGCTCTGAACCAGAGGTCCACATTCAGTCCTATCGACAATGCTACAGATGGTTAGCTCAGCAGAAATCTTGCGACCAATGGCCACCGAGTTCACCCTTTCTGTAAGTCGCTCAAAGGACGAGAGGATAACCTCCGACCCTAGACGGAAAACATCATTGGTGCCGACATGAGCCACAATCCGCAGCTGGCTGCACCCCATGCGTTCAATGGCATCAGGGATAGCCTGTTCCACATCTCCGATCATACCCCCCGGAATAGACAATGAATGGATACTGGATTTCATGCCCGACCTATTCGCCATTTCCCTAAGGGGCTCGATAAAACACCTAAAGTTTGAGCTACCGACCACTAAAACCCCTTTCTGCAGTTGTACAGACTTAACGGGCTGTAGAGCTGCCAACTCACAGGCCGACGATTGCAGGACTGAATCAGTTCCAAACAATGCGTCAAACCGGTTGGAAAGTGGTACAAGCTCGTCTTCCTGGGAATCAGGCTTGTATGACTGCCCCCGCATGCGGCGTTGACGTCCATAAACCACACGCCAGCCATCAATAGGCGACGGCCGCAGAGATTCCGACGTCTCGGCCTGGACTGCAGGTACGATGAGTGGTATGGGAGAACCTGCTAGCCGCTTGGCTTCAACATGGAGGCTATAAAGAAGAGGAAACAGCACTGAACCTTGTGGTACACCTGCATGAATATGCCGTTGTGTTGACATGGCATCGCCAACCTTAATGCAGAAGGTGTGGCTCGATAAGTAACTGCGCATCAGTTTCACATTGTTTCCAGGCAAGCCTCATTCATACAACTTGTAGAGCAGACCGATATGCCACGCTGAGCCGAACCCGCGCGCGACATCGAGCAACACGAAACCACAATAGCTACTCTCGTTTAAGGCCCCCGTCGCTGTTTCCGCAACATGCATCAGCTGCTGTGTTGTGGAGTGGTCTCTACGGAATCCAAGATGGTGATCGGGTATGACGCCTGCATCCTGTATGTAGTGTCAATACGCTTCACCAAAATTCGCTATTTGACGATCGCGGGGTAGCTTATAGGCCAGACAGCCTTTCCAGGTGGCATCGTGGTTGCCGTGGCAGTTTTCGTAGATTGGTGGGTCATGGCCCTTCTGTGTGTGGCAGTTATTTGCGTCATATTGTCCCACACAATTGACTCATACCGGGCGCATTTTGCAATGGCGTGCCACTTGACCAAACAACCGACAGTTGAAACACTGCTAAGCCTCAGCAGACAATCGCAATTTCTCTGTCGATTCTATAAGGTGGCAGAGCTTGTCAACCTCAACTATGGGGCGGTTTCGGGCAGGCTTGGTAACACCACTAGGAATAGTGGCATTATTTCGTTACTGCCAGGAAGTTGAGTCACTGACCTCACATCGTTGCCCATTTCTGTCAGCTCTTCCTTCAATTTCTCTGTAGGAAAAGTCCTAGGGATGCCTCGAAACACCACCTTCAATAGTTTCACCGCACCGGTAGGAAAAGTGTAGTGCGTGATGTTGCACTGTTGAAAGAGTGTCGTAACGGATATAAAGTTTTCGGTAGTAGTCATGCTGAATTTGATTTTGTCGGCACCTGCTGTTTTAGCATAGAATGGTCTCTTGATCACAGCTGCCACCCGGTCATGAAGAGTCTTGTACTCTCCTGAGAATTCCACTACAATAGGCTGTGAAACGGTTTGCCCCCTTCATTGCAGCTGGGTCCAATGAAGGTGGGGGCTTCACTGTCTTCTTCGGCATTATGAAGTCTTCCTCCTCTGGCTGCCAATTCTGGGCACGGGAACGAGGCCCTTTGACTCCATTCCGTCCGGACTCCGGGGCTGCAGTATTCTCAGTGGCTTCCATTGTCTTCTTCATTTGTACCTTAGGTTTCGTAGGTTTCCTTGCTATACCAAATTTTATCACTGCCAGGATATTTCCAGTAGATTTGAGTGCCTCGTCCTACTGACGCCACGTGGCTGTTTATTGCATATATTCTCTCTCATAGAGTAGCGGCACGCTTTCTCGGCATTATGTCTTTGCTCACCGAGTACACGTCACCATGTATACGCTGAATATTGAACACAGCGGCTGGTGTAATGTCTTCATCCATTTCCAAATCCTTAACCGTTTGCCGGTTCATCGTACTTGCCAGTGGGTCGCTGGAAGCGTGTAGCGTGGAAGTGCAGCGCGCGCTTTCCTCGTCACGCATCCATCCGATAGCGCTGGGGACGTACTGAACTTAATTCCTTCCAGTAATAGCGAAACAACTTTTTTTTTGTTCACTCTCTCAACGGCGTTATGTAGCCCTGCTACTGTATGTAGCTCTATCTATCTATCATCTATCTATCATATGGGTTGGTTTTGGGATCATTAATATACTCATTAGGGAAAAACCCGGCTTTGGCCATTATATTATGACCTATGAGGGAAACCCTTGCTTATTCTTATCGCCTGGTGGGGATGAGCGTAGTTAACAACTGCGTGAACAGTTAGTTGTACGACCATCCCTAGTTGATTTTCTTGTGGCTGGCATTGACAACGGTGGTTGTGTCGATGCTCATTGTGTATGGTCAGGTGGTTTTGATTGGTCAGGTGGCTGTGGGTGGTCTTATCCTTTGTCGACCTTGGTGTCCTGATCTTCTCTGTGTGGGTGTGGGGGTGGCTCCTGTTGACGGCCGCTTGCAGATTCCGCCTCAGTGGGCAGCCCTCGTAGCTGGCCGCGTGGACCGCGGTGCAGTTAGCGCAAGTTGGTGTCGCGTCCCGCGGTCTGGTGCACACCAGCGCGCTCTGGTTTTCCCCGCAGCGAACGCACCGTACTTGGTTCCGGCAATCCATCGATCGATGCCAGTTCCATGGCACCTGAAGCATTGGTCGACAGTTGACAATGATGATTTCTTCCTGCGAGATTCTTCTTGGAGTTCAGGCCATTTTGTTTCTTGATTTGGATATTGGCTGCCTCAACAGCCTCGATTTCCGATGGCGTTGATTGCTTGGGTTCCGGGGGGTGGAGAGAGGCTTTCATCTCGGGTGACCTCCGTTCCTCTCCGTTCCTCGGTTGGTTGCTTCCTCTGGTGGAGCAGTTTTTGGGATGCTATCAGTTGTCGGAAGCCCTTCGCCTCCGTACTGGACGAACTGGAATTGAATGTTGCGGCTCTCGAGGAAATCCTTAACCGCCGCTAACTCTGTTGGGCTCGCGCATGTTACGAGCAGATTGCCCGGTGTCAACCCTGTCGGCGCTCGCTATACCTCTTCTTGGTGGTCTGCACTTTGCGTGACTTCGAGGTGCTTGGGCAAGTACCTTGGTCTTGGAGATTCCGGTCCTTTAAGGCCGTCGGTAGTTCCGTCACATCTTCTTGGCTGGACGAAGAAAAAAGTTGGTGTGGTTTGCAATATATCACTCGATGTACGTCTTCAAAACAGTCATCCTCTCTGAAGTCCTTGCTGAGGATGACAGGAA
>JARYHS010008074.1:39383458-39422227 GCA_031002005.1 Vandiemenella viatica | reverse complement strand
AACCTCTTCAAACTCTTCAAACACTTTGTAACGTACCCTGTATTGCTCCTGCGGTGTAAATAACGGGTTGAATTGATGAATTATGCAATGAACCTCTTCAAACTCTTCAAACACTTTGTAACGTACCCTGTATTGCTCCTGCGGTGTAAATAACGGGTTGAATTGATGAATTATGCAATGAACCTCTTCAAACTCTTCAAACACTTTGTAACGTACCCTGTATTGCTCCTGCGGTGTAAATAACGGGTTGAATTGATGAATTATGCAATGAACCTCTTCAAACTCTTCAAACACTTTGTAACGTACCCTGTATTGCTCCTGCGGTGTAAATAACGGGTTGAATTGATGAATTATGCAATGAACCTCTTCAAACTCTTCAAACACTTTGTAACGTACCCTGTATTGCTCCTGCGGTGTAAAATAACGGGTTGAATTGATGAATTATGCAATGAACCTCTTCAAACTCTTCAAACACTTTGTAACGTACCCTGTATTGCTCCTGCGGTGTAATAACGGGTTGTGTTGAATTGATGAATTATGCACTGAACCTCCTTCAAACTCTTCAAAACACTTTGTAACGTACCCTGTTATTGCTCCTGCGTGTAAATAAACCGGGTTGAATTGATGAATTATGACAATGAACCTCTTCAAACTCTCAAACACTTTGTAACGTACCCTGTATTGCTCCTGCCGTGTAAATTAACGGGTTTTGAATTGATGAATATGGCAATGAACCTCTTCAAACTCTTCAAACACTTTGTAACGTACCCTGTATTGCTCCTGCGGTGTAAATAACGGGTTGAATTGATGAATTATGCAATGAACCTCTTCAAACTCTTCAACACTTTGTAACGTACCCTGTATTGCTCCTGCGGTGTAATAACGGGTTGAATTGATTGAATTATGCAATGAACCTCTTCAAACTCTTCAAACACTTTGTAACGTACCCTGTATTGCTCCTGCGGTGTAAATAACGGGTTGAATTGATGAAGTTATGCAATGAACCTCTCCCAAACTCTTCAAACACTTTTGTAACGTACCCTGTATTGCGGTTCTTATTTTTTGTAGAGAACACATGTGAGTGTACTTTATCATACTTTTAAAAATATACTTAATGCTTTTATTTGCTGCACCTGACCAGTACATAAGGATTTCCTTGATCCCTCTTTGTCCGTTGCTGGTTTTATTTCGATACTCACGCTGTAAATCAAATTATTATTAATCAAATTCTTACCATACAAACATTAAATCAATTACTTTGTCTATATCTGTATTTCAATCTCAATATCAAATAAAACACTTTCTACTTATCTCATAATTCCTATATTTTTCGTTAAACAAAACAATTATCATTTACAAAGTCACATTCTATTATCTTTATCAAAACCATAAACCTTCTGCCCTCAGGCTAATATTTTCCTCTTCTTAATCCCGCCAGGATTCTTGTGGCTTCTCCATCGAGCCATTCTGTTTCATCTCTTCTCATAAAACATGTTCTTTCCAAAACCAACTCGTCCTCTTCCTTTAAAATCTTTTCTTCAACTCTTATCGACTGTTCTTTATTTTCCAGAGATCTCATTATCTTGACGTACTTTGACCTTGGAACTTCAAATTCTGAGCTAGTATATACAATTACAATTATTAAATAAAAAAATAGCTTTCTTAATGTCAAGAATCACAAAATGTGAGGTTGTATACCTCACAACTTCATCCGAAAATAATGCATAAATCTTTCATTGGAGAATTCTCTTGTCAGTGCAAAAGCCCGATGGAGCTTTTCTTTCTCACGTGACCACTTTTCCATAATTTTACCTTCCTCAGCTTCTGATAAAGTAATAACAATGTTTCATGCTCGGCATCCCTGTTTGACTCATAGCTCAATGAAAGTTTCCACCTAGATGTTTTTGGTTACGCTTTTTGTCACATTTTCCGCGCCACATAACAATGTCTTTGTCAACTGCCGCACGAAACTGCGCTCTAATATACCCGGGCAACTGCCCAACAGTTTCATTTCCCGTTCTGCCCGGCCACACAGAACGCGACAAGCGACAGAAGCAAATGGTCGTTCTCTTGTCGCGGCGACACGTCACACAGGACGCGACAACTCTACAGCCTGGCCGGCCTCGGTAGCGTGGGGGCTAGAGTGTTAGCTCCACGTGCCGAAGGTCGCCGGTTCGAGTCCGGCCGAGGGCATGGGTGTTTAGTGTATGTGTTGTCTCTATGTCATGTCCATCGTGTTGTGTCTAGAACCATTTGTAAAAATGATACACTGTGAAGCAATGAAATACACTGGATGATTCAAAATACACTTGAGTTGGCTGTATGGCCTCGAAGCCAAAAGCCATAAAAAAAAATAAAAAAAAAAAAAAAAAAAAAAAACTCTACAGCGATAAATGCCATGCTAGTGAAACTCTCCATAGGGAAGATATCTGTACTTATTTATTTATTTCTTAATAAGTTTTCTAGGGCTAGTAATTTCATATAAAAGAAGTCAAGTGATGAAGAGACTCTACTTCTTTTGTTTGCACTAAGCAGAAAGAAAAGATGCTTCTGGGTTCCTGAAATCAATGACAAGAGAGAATGCCTTGGTGAATACCACCGCCTTTGTCACATGAAGATAGATTTTATAAATATTTTCGTATGTCTTGAGAATGTTTCGATAAATTACACAATCAGTTAAAAATCAACTATATAAAAGTGCACCACGAACTGGAGAAAAGCAATTCGTACAAGAGAAAGATTAGCCATTTGTATGAGGTAAGTTCTGTTCATTTAATATATATTCTTAAAAACAAAACAAAAACAATGGAAATGCCCGAACCCCTGACTTTTAAGCGATTTATAACGTTATCACTTCCGGATGCTTCCCCCTTGGAGGCAGCTGAGTTATTTGCGTGGTGGTCAATATTAGGAAATACCCTAAAAACCAGACGTATCATCACAAAGTGAAATAGTCACAGTAAAAAGTTCAATTTATTATTGAAAATTTACTTCACAGTCAAAAGAAATAATGATAGGCTCAAATACAAGTATTATTTATTTTAAATAATTACAGTGTAATCAAACAAACAAAAAGTGATAAACTAACAAGAAAAAATACAATTCTGAAAGCGAAAAATATTTTTTTTATGAGCTTGAAAATTTTTCTTCATCGGCCATGTCGCTGTGTCGCGCGACAATTCTGTAATTTTGTACAACTGTGTCGCTCGTAACCGCGACAAAGACTGCGGTCCGGCGTCGGATCGCTTTCTGTGTGACCTTCCTAATTCAAAACTGCGAATTACAACAATAACGACGTCGCGCCGCGACACAATATCGCGTGTTGCTGACTCTTGTCGCGTTCTGTGTGCCCGGGCCTTAATTATTCTTAGTTGACAGTCGCAGATGTGAAGGGGTTATGATGTGCTTAGGGCACAATACGGGGAGCTTTCCTTGTGGCGATCAGACGTGATCAACCGGAACCTTATCGACGAGTATGCCTGCCCTCGCGTTCTTATGCACTCAAATATCGGGTCACTGTCACATTCGAATGCCTCACAATTATGGATATAGCACGATTCGACCAGCCGGTCATTTGGAGAGAACCGCAATGTAGCCACTTTTCAAACTGTCAGGCGCTGAAACCGTTTTTTTTTTTTTTTTTACTTATGGCTTTACACTTCATCGACGTCTAGGTCATTATAGGCAGACTGGGGCAAGGAACATAAAAGAATCCGGCCATGGGTTTTTTGAAGGAAGCATTCCGCCATTCGCCTGGAGGAAACCTTGGAAAACCCAAATCTGGATGCGCAGACGGGGATTCGAACCCATGTCCTCCCGAATACAAGTACTTAGTACCTTGGTGTTCTTCACAGAGATCACTCTGACGCTTTTCAGTCCTCTTATATACCCTACTAGGCCTGGCAACAACACTAAACACGAACAACATGAATACACTATGGTAACCATTCTGCTTCTTACAGGGAATTGCAATTCAAATAATTTACATACCAGGCGACGGTGTGTATGCGTACAAAGTTACATTGGTATCCAACATGTCTTCTGATTGCATCAGTTTTATTTTTTTGGTCGCCAAGACGCGGGGGAGAGCTTCAAAACGTTTCAGAATTGTATAAGAAGCCATGACAGGAAACGTCACGGTAAGGTGATATCTGAGGACACAAGGTAGAGATCACGTGATATTCATTTATTCAGGTTCACAATGTTGCAGGAGATGTCCGATGTTTTCGTCGTTACTTTCGATCCATGCTTTTCACTACCAGTCTGTAGATTGGTGACACCGTCGGAAACACTTGGATTTGCGTGGATATCAGCAGCAGTACAGACAATCCTTTGCGACCGGATCAATGGAGAGTCTACAAGCGTTTCATACACAACAGGTTTAGTTGCCTCGCAAAGAAAGAAATCCAAGCTGATTAAATCCGAAGAGCGTGGGTCCAGGCAACTGGTCCACCACGCCTACGAGCTCCCATGAACAGCGCAGCCTAGCGATGAACGGTGGCGATTCCTGTTATGGATATCTATGCAGTTATAAATCTTGATACTCTCCGTCTTTTAAAGTTTTTACCTCTGTTTTTGTAAAACCCTGTATATATAATGGCTGGAATATTTTTGGTAATAACACTTTTAAATTTTATCTGCTCAGGATTCAGCTTGAGTTAGCAGATAATTATGCTAACTATTCAAGAAATTTGGATGGTAGAATATCTTCAGAATTATTACTGTAAACGGATTTCACAAACTTTACAAAACCAGATTCAGTATAGATGAGTTGCTGTCTCAGTTTTTTTTTTTTTTTTTTTTTTTTTTTTTTTTTTTTTTTTTTTTTTTTTTTTTTTTTTTTTTTTTTTTTTTTTTTTGAGCCAATGAACCTGCTTGGAGTGTAGTTTGCAGTTTTGGCTGCCCCAATTGAAAAGTTGTAAATACTGAGCACACATTTTCACAAGCCTCTGATTTTTATAATACAGTACATGTTGTAATGTATCCAGTAAGATAATGTTAGTAGGCACAAATTATAATATAAAAGTGAAACTTCTATTAACTCAAATAGTATGAAACTTAGCTGTGTTATCCTAATTTATTATGGATACTAAAATTCAAACTAACAGCTTATTATGGTATCGAAGCTTGACTTTAGGAATATCAGAAAGAAGGAAAGTTGCAGCATTTGAAATGTGGTGCTATAAAAGGATGCTGAAAATTAAGTTGATGGATAAATTACGAAACGAACGTGTTTTGGAAATGTATTTTTAACTATTTAAAATTGCTCCTCCCCCCTCCCTACCCCCCTCCCCTCGCAATTAATGTTTTCTTGTTAAGTTCTGCTTAACAAGCTCCTTCTCCAGGCTGTTCACATCAATCTTCCTTCTTATGACTCGTGTATTTAAGTAATACATAAACAAATTGTATGCCGGTAACAACCAGAATAAAAATGTGAAAGATTTTGATATTACTAACACACCAGAAACAATTTTATTGCCAGAATTAGACAGTAATTCGAAATATTTCTAATCTAGCAACGGAATAAAATTGGATTATACTTTAATTGTTAAAGTAGCTCTGTGAAAAAGATAATTATCCTTGTTAACTGATGAATTGAACAGAGGAAATAAATTCATGAAAGTATCAGTGCCACATTCCCGAAGAAAGAAGAAACTTACAAAAGTGAGTTAAAAAAAAAGTGTTCGTAAATTTTATACTGAAGGTAAGTAAAATATTTAACAATTTCACACTTCAAATATGAGATAGATTATTACTGAAAAAAGACGTATGGAGGGGCTTATCCTACTAGTTTAGTTATAAAATGTATGTACAAGAAGCAAAATAATGAAATAAGTCGAATGTATAATTTGTTTAACAGATTCTTTGGAAAAGAAGTATTAGATGGCGTGTACGAATTATAGGAAAAAGATCTAGGCTCGGCTCAAATGAAAAGAATAACAACAAACAGGGGGTACAAATGAAAACACATCGAGTGCAATAATTCGTAACGTGGGAAGTAAAAATATAACAAACTGAATGGCAAAAGTGGGTTAGTAACTACAAACATAGTCTTTCCTCTTGTTCACCATCACAATATTTTCGGGTCGGTTGTCTTCGATGATTTAAAAAAAATTAAACAAATAAATAAACAAATTGCGTAGCAAACTGACTTATCGCTAATGAATATTTAGAACACCGCATTTTGCGAAAGATTGGAAAAAAATAATCAAAGCACTAGAAATGTTTTCTAAACCGTTATTTAAGTAGTAAGCAGAAGTATAAAAGAATTGTTCTTGATATGTGAAATAGACGTTACTTCACTATATTAGAGAAAGTAAAAATAGACGAAAGCTGCCGCTTGGCGGTAGATGAAGAGCAAAATGAAACGTTCTTGAAACGGGAGATGAGAAGGAAGGTTATGAAAGTGTATTAGAAAAAGTAAAGATATACTAAACCCCCTTCTTGGTCTTGGCTACAAAGGAGCAGTAACTATATCTGGCGCAGACGCAAGCTTAACTTTTTCTAAACACTTTTCGCTTCCGATTCACTATTACAATTAACATTTCTTTTTTTTTTGGCAACGCGGTAATAGCTTGTTTTATAGCTTCCATGCTCAGCTCACATAGTTTGAATATACCTGCTTTGATTCCAGAAACAAAGATTCGTTAGGAAAGATCCTCTTTATTCATTCACTTATGAAAATTTTCTTGGGTCATTATGAAGTATTAAAAATCGAATCTTCCAGGAAATATTGCATCCATGGCAGAAACAGTGGAGTCGTGTTAGGATTCTGAAGAATTGATAAAATTGTTACCGAACGTGATTTGGTGAGCGATAACGCTCTGGCCTCGCATTCAGGAGGACGCTGGTTCGAATCCCCATCCAGATCAGGGTTTTTCAGGGTTTCCCAAAACCACTCCAGGCCAATGGCGTGATAGTTACTTTCAAGGGACATGGCCGAATTCCTTCCCGTCCCTTGTCCCCAATCATCTCCCACGCTAATGATCTCGACGTCGACGAGGTGTAAATCCCAAAGCAGAAAAAATTTGTTAAACAAGCTCACAATATTTCGGATAATCTGATGTAAGATCAAACTGATACTATAGATGAATGCTAGTGATTATGGGCAATCTTAGTACAAAAGAGTGCTGCCCAACATTCGTGTTTCACTGCACATTTATACGTCGAGAGTTTCATAATTCCAGGCAACGGACAATTCTGTTCAAATGCAGAGTATCACCATATGTTTTTTAGTATCTGCCACCTGTGCATTTTTTCTATTTTCTTTAACGATTGTTTTTCTGTCTTTGTTGCGAGCAATTTTTCCAGTGCATAGCTGCGCATATAACAGTTTTTTACTATGCATTTGACACCGGTTTCTTAATTATACGAGAGTCTCTTTTATTCTGTCAGAAATGTCTTATTTTTGAACCTACAGAGGGCGACATTGTAAATTTCATACCGGCGGTAAGCAGAAAACAAAACACAACGATATAAGAAATATTTATTTTAGCTCAGATGTTTCATCAGGTACTGTGGAAATACTTCGATGACTACAAGACGGGGGATTGATTTTGCTCATAGAGGAGGAGAATTTTACTTTTCCAATTTTTTGATGTCTGGATTATATAATACTATAAAACTTTGCATTACGTGGAATAATTTCAATTGCTCTCAGCGTTTTTTCTTATATGGATGTTTATTACTGTAATATTTGTATTTTATTTTAATGGTTGTTAGACTTACTTGGTAATTAATTTAATATTGATTGGAATTTTCATATGCAAATCTATTTTCACTACTTGATGGTTATTGACATCAAACAAGACATGTGTTTTACAAAGATACGTCAAATGAGATACACTAAGCTGCAATCGGATTCAGTGTGTGAAGTTAATTCAAGTACATCCAGGGTGATTAACAACAAATCTTTCTCTGAGAGATTGATTAATTTTGCCTCCCGCATAGCAACATTATTCTACTCCAATTGATTTCATTTTTATTTTTATGTTATTTATTTAAAAAATTTCTTTTCGTAGTGTTCATGATATTTTTCTCTTTTTATTCCTGCCACCGGAACCATTATACCATCGGAAATCGAACGAATTCACATCACAACTACATTTAAGTACAATTCTGCAATTTCCACGTTCTTCCAGAAGAAGTTTTCCGTTTTGTTTGATGCAATTGAAAATAGATAAATAAAGTATTATGACAGGGGTTAAATAGAATACAAATATTAAGAGTCCTTGATGAGAAACTTTAAGTGGCGCTGCTTTAAGATTTCTTTTTGCTTATGGCTCTACTCCTTATCGACGTCCAAGGCGGGAGAGGACTGCAGCAAGGAACTCGAAGCGAATGCAGATTCATGGCCTTTCAAAGCGATTTGGGAAAAACATGGAAAACAGAAGATCTGGTTGGCCGGACAGGTATTCAAACCGGCGTCCTCCCGAATGAGAGGCCAGAACGTCTACACTCACCCACCACGCTACTTGCTTACATCAATGCCTCCACTGCCAAGGCTTCGGGCATCAAGTTCTGACTGTCTCACGCAAGTGCGCTGCGTTCGCTGCGGAGGGAGTCATAACAACTTGGTATGCACACGTCCGCGTGACGCAACGCCGACGTGTGCAAACTGTGGCTCTAACCACGCCGCCAGTTATGGGGGATGCCCCATAAGAAGAAAGCTACAAGCAGCCATCAGAAGCCGTCAACGCCAGCGCCAACCCAGTCACTCCCAACAAATGGGAAGACCGGAAGGACCTCAGAGATGATCATCAAGCCACTTCAATAATCATCCACCGACCAACTCAAATGGCCAACACGGGCACCAATGCTGTAATCAAGAGCCAAGACGAGCAAATCAGCTGGGGAAAATCGTCGAGTTGTTAACACAACTAATTGCGGCAATGATCCCCAACTGACCACATGAAATCAGTTACCTATCGAACAAATAAGAATATCAAAAGGGTTTCCACACAGGCCGTAATCACTATGGTCAAAGCCGGTTTTCCCCCAAAGTCCACATTTCGCGAAACCATCAGTGAAACCACAGATAAAGCTACAAATCGTAGCGGGGCTGTATAACGCCGTTGAGGCAGTGATAAAAAAAAAAAAAAAAAAAAAAAAAAAACCCTTGCTGTTTTAGATTTTGTTTAAATTTTCATGGATTTTAGAATCATATTAATGATTAAATTATCTTAGGTGCTATTAGAATTATTGCTGCATTTCATATCAGGTAATAAAGTTTATAATGATATTTCTAAAAAAAAAAAAAAAAAAATTTTTTTTTCACTAATGGCTACTTCAATTCATCTTAATTTGCACAGTTACCTTTCACTTTGACTTGCAATTACTGGATAAAGACCTGTTTCATCATAGCCCCTCTTATTTCTAAATTTTAATTTTGTTATGACCTTAATTTTCAGATATTATTTCAGACATTAATTTATCAAGTTCTATGATGCACAAGTTAATTAAACCCACATTGTGATACAACATGGATAATTTGTATCTGCATCTATGAAATGATCAGGCATTGTCCTCTTGGGCTCTGTTTTGCTGGCATCTTGATGGAAATAACAGGTCATCATAATGTAAAGATCCGTTGACATCTCAAAGTTCGTTTTATTGTTTGTGTGAACAGTGTGTATCAACAAATTAATCAGTCTTGAAGACATGAAAAGTTGGAGGGCCAAGGTATATCTTAGTTTTGTAACACCCCTCCGTATCTTCCTTTCATTGCCTATGAATTTTTACTTTACCAGATAACCAGAGCAGTATAGCTGAGAGTATTCAAGCGGAATCATACAGCAGGACTACAAGGATGCGGTATTGTTCCTCTGCTCCAGCTAACTGAATTTTCTACTAACGGTGTTTTACGATTTTTCTGTAAAAATTTTAAGAAATTCTTGGATGGTCCCTATATTTGGTTGAATTCTACAGTTTTCATAACTGTAATTACTCAAAACACATTAACAGACAGAACTCATGGCTCGCAGATGCAGATTCTAACAGTCACTACATTTCCCTAACTTCAATCACCCTCGGTGAATACCAATGGACCAACAACATTTAAATCATAATTTTTTCAACGTCTCTGAATATCATACACTTCGTTCGTTTGATCTTGGAAATTCCAAACCAATTTCGTAAAGTACTTCCCTCATACATACGCTCCAAAAAAATTCTTAGTCGTTGCTGGACGGTTCATATTGAATGTCTTCTTCTTCGGATGAACTCTACAAGCATTTATTAAATTAACCTTTTTGATAAAACATTTACTCCTCCATACGTAGTTTTTTTTGTATTTTGAAGTCCATTCCATTGCTGTTGTTTTACAAACCACGATTCCCTTTTCATTTCGTTGCATTCACTCAAGTTCTTGATTCCTTCCACTTTGTAATCTGTTTACAGTATAAAAACGAATGTGCGTTGACACTTCTCCGATTCTACAGTCAAATTTTTTTTTTATTTCTTAGCTGATTCCTCTAAATTTATTACGTATTACTTGTGATAGAAGGTACCACTGTCTTAATCTTTTTCTAAATGATATTTTTTCAGTACTTTCATTACAGATTTCTAGAAAAGACCTGGTGACATCAGTGGCGTAGCTAGGTCAACAAGGGCCCCGGTGCAAAAAAAATTTATTTTGGGCCCTCAGACCAGATCGGCGACATTTTTTTTTGCTTTGTGTTGCTGGTAAGGGCCCCCTGAGCTGAGGATGGGGCCCTTGAGTAGTACTTAGGGGCCCCCTGAACAGTGGTTGGGTGCCCCCCTGAGCAGTGAGAGGGCTCTTAGTGAGGTGCTTCCTGTGTCTCAGGAGCCCCCTTAGACGACTGTAGAGCTAAAAAAAAAGGTCGCCAGTTTGCCGTGAAGGCTCGTGGGCCCTCTAAACTGCGCTTGAGGGCTCCTAGAGGTGCGCTTAGGGGCCCCTTGAGGTATGCTTGCGAGCCCCCTGAGTGTAGGGGCCCCGGTGCACCGCACCGCCTAGCCCCATAGTAGCTACGGCCCTGAGTGACATCCATTCTGTCGGTTAACCAATCGGACCGTATTCTAGCCACTCAACGTAATCCGGTAATCCCACCCGGTATAGGGTACCTACAGTTTTATGTGGCATCAGAACCACAGAACTGTTTGGTGCACTTAACATCACAGGAGGTGAGGGGTCGTGTTAAATCTCCGCCCAGACAGGGATTCGAACCGGAGGCCTATCGATCACCTGTGAGACGCCTTAACCATTGAGCCACCTGACCGCTCAAAAGTAGTAGGTATGGCATTGTAGGCCGGTAGATAACGAAGAATTATTAGCTGGAAGATTTCTCGGGCGTGCAGCCTGGTCAATTGATCGCAGATGGCGTAACATGCCATCATCTTCAGGTAGCGTCCACTGGTCGGCGTGAGGAGCGCAGTCCGGGACGCGACTGCTGGTCTGCTCCGGGGGCGTCGATATTTATACCCTCGGACACCGCCCCCCACTCCCGCCACTGCGCTCCGATAGCCACCTGTGTGGTAGAGTTTAGTTTTACAGCGCGTGCCGGCTATGTTGTGGCTGGAGCTACGTGCGACCCGCTCATTCATAGCTCAACGACCATACTTGTGCTTCAGTTTCCTCGTCAACAACATCCAACTGAACACCTCTTTCTTCAATATGGCCAATCACAGTACCATCACACCTCACCAACGGCTGACCGTGTACAGACAGCCACGTATGCGGACGACACGGCCTACATCACCCGTAGCAGGAGTAAGGCCGTCGCCACCGCCCGACTGCAAGGAGTCCTCCAGAAGAAGGAGGCCTGGGCTAGGAGGTGGCGCATTGACGTCAATCCTACCAAAACCCAGGCCATAGTTTTCACGAGGAAGTACGGCCCACGCAACGGCGGCCAACCGGCCCAGTTGCTGAGGCTGAACGGATCCGTCATTCCCTGAAGTACCTCACTGAGATACCTCGGGGTAATGCTGGACTCCAAGCTCACCTGGCGCACGCAGATCAACGATGTGCGTAGAAGGGCCAGCGCCAGGCTAAACGAGCTTTACCCCCTCCTGAACAGGAACAGTGCACTGTCACTGTCCCTGGGAGTGCCCATATACCTCACCCTGGTCAGGCCACTCCTCGAGTACGCCTGCCCAGTGTGGGGATATACCGCTCACACCCACCTGCGACGACTGCAGGGAATCCAAAACAGGGCACTTAAACGTGCCCTCCACCTCCCCCCCCCCCCCCGTTTCCCGACAGCGGCTCTTCATGAAGCCACCGGCATCATGCCCTTTAGAGACCGCTACCGAGTGCTGGCCACTGCCATCTACAAGAAGGCGGAAACCAGCACTAATCCATTGATCAGCGTGCTTGGCTGGTACGAAATTCGCCCAGGCCGACACAGAAGACCACTGGATCTGACCGTTTAGACAAAAGACGCCCCGACAAACTACGACAAAAATAACTAGCCAACACTAACGACAAACCCCAGGCAATGTTTTACCCCATCTACTAATCCCCGCGGAGGAAATGTCGAAAGACAACAACCTCCAGCATACACTGTTCTTTTTGTTTCAGGAGGAACGAGAATGGCTGCTCTGACTGACACCTGAATTGTTTCCGAATAGTTAGACGGAAAGACCATAGACGTGAAATTGCTTTCCTGGCTAGGAATGTAACATGATATCAATTCTACTCAGTACATTTGGATGTTTCAGTCTTTGACTCCTCTCCATAAAATATCCATGAACAGCGGGAGAGCCTACAGGGATCGAAGTTATATTTTCTCATCGCTTTACTACTCCTCGACATGAAGATCTTTAGTCGCGAGAGAGGACTGGCAACAAGGAACGAGAAGTAATTCGGCTGTGGCCTTCTTAAGGGAACCATTATAAAGTATAAATGAATGTAATTTTTCTCGGCGTTGTTTATTTATAAACGTTTCTCGGGAAACAAACCGAGTAATATTGTTATTAGTGCAGTGGCGGAACATAGTTTGACAGAAGGACATGGTTTCGATTTCGAAGCGACTAAGGTGTTGACACATGCGAGAGGCTTCTGGGACAGCGTCATTAAAGAAGCATTTGAAATTAGCCTCGCGTCTGATTTGGTAAACAGGGATTGTGGATTCCAGATAAGTGATGCATGGATTCCTGTTATTGAGGCTGTTCATCACCAACGCTCTGCTTTTTGTGTTCCGCGGGCGTCTAATGACATCTGAGATGCTGCTAGGCAACATAACAACATCTGTCGCTGCCATGCCAGTTTACAAACAACACGCTCAAGGCTGACTTCAAGGCAGACTTCAAGACTTGCAACTGCACCTGAAGATGGCGACGGAGTATAAAGTCGCCGCAATATTATGCATTAATAACAATATTACTCGTTTTGTTTCCCGAGAAACGTTTATAAACATTCTAAAGTAATTTATGGGTATCATGAAAAGCGGTAATTATGACGGCGGAAGGCGTATTTGAGCCGGCACCTTCCCGAATGTGAGCTGTAGCGTTACAGCTCACCACCCAAAGGGAGCGTGCATAAACCACGTAGCTTCATTTTGGGCCCCCCAGTGAACCCCCCTTCCCCCTACGTAGCCCCACGTGGCTTTGCCTCTACCCTCTCTCCTCCCCCACACGTTTTTTACCCTTTTGATTCCAGAAGACATTTTGTACTGTTTTCTCTTGTCAGACGATTGTAATTTACATATGGAGATAATTAACTGAGGGAACTAAATATTCATATGCTGTTGCGAGTTCTATTCCTCGTTTTATCTGAAAAATGTTATGAAAGGAAAGCTACGTGGGCTGGCTCGGAACCCCCCCTCCCCCCCACGTAGCCCAGCGTAGCCTATCAGCCAACCCCCCCCCCCCCTCCCCCCCCTGGACCGAGCCACGTAGTTTGTGCACGCTCCCAAACTCGTCTTGTTAAGACCACGTAAAAAGTTGGTGCTACACGACACCAAAGAGGTATATTTAATTTAATTGTTCCTCAATGTAAGAGAAATTAAGAAATAATTTTGAGAGTCACATGTTTTAGGAAAGTCACCTGAAATGTCGAACATCTCTGAACGATTCCGTACTTCAAATTCCACGCTAAACTGCAGGTCCCCTTGTTGTATTTTTTTTTATTCTTATCGGTCGTACTTCATATTTCTTTATAGGTTTATGTTTTCGGTCGCCAGGGATGCAAGTCCCTTTTTAATTCGTTTAGATCTTGAATAGCCAAATTTTTTAACTTAATCTTTCATATTTGAATAATAACAAACTTTAATTTAATTCATTGTCATTTATTGAATATGCATTCAAAAATAAGATATCAGAAGATGACTAGCATCGAATCATACGCACACCAACGTTATTCATCGCTCGCTCGGTCTTGTTACTCTGTTGTTTCCATGGCAACGAATTCTCAGAATAACCTATAGTCTTTTTGTTTGTGTTTGGAATTCGTTATGCTACATCCTATACGCTATTGGATTACCGTGTTACATTAAGTGGCTAAAATAGGATCCAATTGCGCAGCCGATATCCGTTGTGGAAATCTATAAGTAAATTATACTACGAAATAACAGGCACAGGTTTTATGGTACAGTCACCTGTCCGCTAATTATTCGGCTTATTTCACAGTCCATTGAGTTACTGAGAAAGTGTGCTGTAAGGGTAATACCTCATGAACGACAGAAAATTATTAATATAAGTATAACATTTTCGCCATGTTTTTCTTCATTTGTCTATCTTCCTTCATCAACTTGGTATAAAGTGGCTGTTTTCGGGAGCTTTAAGCGTGTTTACCATAAGTCCAATGTGGGAACAACAATACGCAACCAGCAAAATAGCTGACTTAGAAACTGCAAAGAGGTTTTTTGCAAGCGATTTCAGCGATTAAATTTACTAAAATTAGTTCCACCCTTGGCCTCAAATTATTTTAACAGCTATTTTTGCAGATAGATCTTGTTATCAAATGTTGATGCTATCTGTGGTACTATAGCATATTTCGATATTGTTTTTTAATATTGATCTTAACTACAAGGGGTGATCAAATGAAAAGGTACGAAACGACACGGTGGGTACACATGTAGACATTATTTAAAATATACACCATAGGCCTGAGCACAACGATCCCACTGATGAACAAGCCGCAGGATTCCTTGTTCCCAGAATTCCTGTGGCCGTGACGAGACCTAGTCCTTCACAGCGTCCTTGAGTACGTCGTCCGAGTTGAAGCGCTTCCCTTTCAGGTGTTTCTTCAGTGGATCAAACACATGGAAATAAAAGGCCGACATGTCCGGACTGTAGGGCGGATTGTCCAACGTCTCCCACTTGAACTTGGCCAGTTCCATGTGTGTGACTCTGGAGATGTGTGGACGCGCGTTGTCATGGAGCAGAACCACACCCTCTGTGAGCAGCCCCGGTCTTTAGTTCTTGATGGACCTGCGTAGGCGTCGGAGTGTCTCACAGTACACATCCCCCACCTGTACGCCATCCTGTCCTCATACGGACTGCGGCATCATTTGGACGCCGCTTTTGATAAGAGCCTCTGCTCTCTACTGCGCATGTTCCGATCCCAGTCAGAGACTCCAATTGCATCCCGAGATGTCTCGCTACGTTCTTCCATGGCGGAATATGCAAATTTTTAACTGTTACGTTTTTACGTCGTTTCGTACCTTTTAATTTGATCACCCCTTGTAAATTCTGCTCCCAATAGGTAGGTACAATCGGGACTGGACCCCATTCGGAGAATCAAAAATTCGGATAGTTGGATTTTATTTCCTAAAAAGTATCTATGTTGAAAACGTGAGAAAAAACTATTTTTAAAGAAACAGAATTTTTAATTAACTAAATTAAAAGGCAACACTTTTGCATGTTAAGCGCACTTACAAGTGCAGTACATTTGTACAGAATTTATGTACCGTTCTGTAAATAAAAGTCATTGCTTGCTGAACATCTCGGTCAAAGTGAGCTGTTTGACTGTGCTCATCCATTTTCTGGCAGCATGTGGTCGCAATCGGGCTGGAGCTTGTGACGTACTTAAATGTAACGTCTCTATTTTGTATAATACTTTAAATATATTTATATACTTTATTGCCTCTTATTTCCAGAACCAGACCAGTATATAGAGATTTCCTTAACCCCTCTTTGTCCGGCGCTGGTTTTAATATGATACTCACGCTGAAAAATCAAAATTATTATTATTCCAATTCTTATCACACAAACTCAAATTAATTACTTTGTCTATATCTACATATATCTCAACCTCAAATCAAATCACTTTCTACTTATCTCATCACTTGTATATTTTTTATTTAACAAACAATTCTCTTTTCTCAAGTCATATAGCATTATCTTTATCCATAACCCTAAACCTTCTGCCCTCAGGCTAATATTTTACTATTAATAATCCCGCCAGGATTCTTGTGGCTTCTCCAGTGAGCCAAACTGTTTCATCTCTTCTTTCAAACTTATCCATTCCAAAAAACCAAAACTCGTTTTCTCCATTCAAATCTTCTCTTCAACAACTCACTCTTTTCTTTTATTTTTCAGAGATCTCATTATTCATCTTGTTATTCTTGGACCTTTGAACTTAAAAATTCCGAGTTAATACACACCATTACAATTTATTAAATAAAAAAAATAGCTTAATTAATGTAAAATCATACAAACGTGAGGTTGTGTACCTCACAAGTTCCAGCCACTTCAACGTAGTTTCAAGGTCGGCAAATGCTTGATCAGCTGCTAGTCCCGTGTCTGCTTCAACTTCGATGTTCAGGTCAACTTCGTTCTAGACACTTTCTTCTCTCATACTTTCAATAAGTTCGTCATCATTTAGAATTTCATACCCAGGGTCTGACGAATCACTCACCACCGACTCTCCTACATCTTCAGCACCAACTTCTGAACATCCAGGAATTTTCAGAAGAATGTTTCTGAATTCTTCAAGTGAAGCGTCATCCCCATCTTCTCTTTTCTCTTGCCTTTTCTTTTCCTGAGCTTCTTTTTCCTTTTTCTCCTTTTCCTTCTCTTCTTTAGTTAATATGCCTTTCGACTTATTCCACGCACGTCTTAATGTGACTGCCTTAAGCGATTCGGATAATCAGCGATTGGGATAGTAGGAGTTCGGATAATTGGAGTTCAACTGTAATTTTTTTAATGAAATTGTTGCGAGGTATTTTGTTAAGAAAGTCTTTGTTACTTATAAATCTGCTATTTTCATCGTATCGTCCTCTAACAAATTATTGTAGTCAAAGAACATTTCACAAAGAGTTATGGTCACTGTAAAATGTGAACTTTCGTAGCTCGAAGTATCTCGCTCAGTCAACTATGTGGTTCTGATTTTTTTTTTTAGTTATTCTCTTCTTGTCGAAGTTACATTCAAATAATCTTCTTCTTCTTCCTGTCCGGTATTAGGCCTGGTGGCCTGTTACGGTCTCAATCCATCTTCTTGGTGGTCTCCCTATATCTCTCTTCTTGCCATTGTCGTCATTATTGTTATACATTCAAATAATGATCACCATATTTATTCTAAGAGTTGTAAACTACTGAAATGCCCCTCAAGACAACTTGTGACAATTCTTTCCGTCCTATCAGAGAGACAGAGTCAGTATTTTGAATACGCTCCACCAGGTGTTGTTTGTGATTTGAATGAGTTGATGGTCAATGCTGAATACTGGTGCGACACTACATCTGACAGGAAGTAACGACAAGCACGGGCACGCTACAGCCAATTAGGGAGTCTGATTGAAATAACGATGTCAGAGCGCTTGACAGCCAGGATGATCAAAGGATCTATTGACCACGGTCACGTCATACAAACAGCGTACTGTTTAATTACTTCCGGTGTGAAAGTTTATAAGTAAACTATGTTACGAACTAACAGGCGCAGCATAATCACCTGTCAGCTTACTTCACAGCCAGTTGGGTTACTGAGAAAGTATGCTACCTTATGAACGAGGGAAATGATTAATATGCCCGATAAAAGGTATAAAAATAATTAATTTTTACTTTATTTTGTTTTATCCTATTGGCAAATCGTATGAAATATACAGCCAGTGAAAATTTACACACAAATATTTTGAATTAATTACATGTGTTTGATAGCATATACATTGAAACGTTTCACATATTTTATGTGAAAATTGTATTCTTTTTTTAAAAAAGAAACTGCTTAACGCCTCTTAACAGCGAGGTGTTTAGAGACGGGAAAGGATGTGGGGCAAGGAATGGGAAGGAATTCGGCCATGGCCTTTTGAAGGTAGCATCCCAGCAATCACCCGGAGTGATTGGGGGAAACCATGGAAAACCCAAATCTGGATGCCCGGACGGAGATTCGAATCGGCATCCTCCCGAACGTGAGGCCAGAACGCTAACCGTTACACCACCACGCTCGGTGTGTTGTATTATTGATTGAATAATCCGTTTGTGTTTATGGGCTGTCCATAGTCATTGTTTAGCTTGTTCCTCATCAGAAGCACTCCGCTGTTAGCTAAGTCTATGCCATTTTTGGCTGCAAAAAGGTAGAGTATTTGGTATATATCTAATTTATTCATTTGAGGGCGGGAATGACTCTTGGAGGGGCGTTCTACACCATATTTGATTAACTCTGCTAACAGTTACGAGGATGTGTTAGTGACGACCGCAGGAGAAGAATATGTGATCTACGTCCCCAACACTCCTACCATCACATGTTGGGAAAGCGATCACGTTGATTCTGAAGAGGTGACTCGGAAGCGGCCGTGATTAAACATCTGTCTGGAGACAAAATTTGACATTCTCCTTGAAACTGTGGCACTGCACTGCCAATGCAAACGTGGAATTGTGAGACGTATCTATTTATAATATCAACGATATCAATGCTTATGTAAGTCTTTTTCTTCTTATTCAGTTGGGAGAAAATTACACATTCTTTCTATTGATCTGATTCACGTACTTCGTAAAAAAATTAGTGATGAATTATATTAAAGGAATTGTCCGGAATAACAAAGAGCTTCGAGTTCCGATGTCGGTTTACCAGCCTCTTGTTGTTGGTAGTGTCAATGTTTGAAAATTGACTTTAAATAATTCGCCCTGACATAAGAACCAAGATATGGCACGTTGAACATTCAGGGAAATAATTCAGAATGTTCAACGTGCCATATCTTGGTTCTTATGTCAGGGCGAATTATTTAAAGTCAATTTTCAAACATTGAAACTACCAACAACAAGAGGTGGTTTGGGCCTAATGGACGCTAGCTGCAAAGCAAAGGCTATTTTCTTACGAGCTATGAATAACGTCCAGATAAATAAAAACACAATAACGTCACAAATTATCAATTACGAGTACTATAAACCACCCAGTATAGATCCGCCTGTAAATATAGCTCTTATTGACAAGACCTTCGAATATATAAGATTCTATTATCAAGAACTAAGTTATATTACGGCAGCCCGAAAGGATAAACTTCCTGTAACAACCAAAGATCTATACAAAACTTTGACATCTGAAGGACGCAAAAACATTGTTGAATCAAAATTCGCAGACACAAATTGGCGAAACGTATGGTCTAATATATTTCTTAAAGTTCTATCATCCGAAATTCAAGCCATGTGGTACAAAGTTGTCAATAACACTGTACCTACAAATGTGAGATTATTTCGAATCCATATGAAATCTACAGATAGATGTGATACATGTGGGAATACTGACACACTAATTCATCGTTTTACTTGTGGAAAGGCAGCACATATCTGGAATTGGACGAAGCATGCAACAGCAACTCTATTAGGTACTTCTCCATCTGAGGTTACATGCGAGATTCTAATACGACCAGACATCAAGACCATGCCACCGGAAAAACGGAAAAACATAACTCACTGGTCTGGGTATTAGGACAAGCAGTGTACAATATTGTAATAAAAAAACCTAAGGATCTAGATGATTATTTATCCACACTTAAAATAACACTTTGGAATTTTAAAAATCAACGAGGTACAAACGCCACTTCGGAGCATATCTGGATGGACTTCTTCTCCGTGACCAATCTTGATGACGCATATAGCCCCTTCATTTGACCAGAGTACTCATAATGACGTTTCTGTAACGTAGAGTGTATTATGAAACTTTAATATTGTGATGTAGAAATGTTGTAATGTTATAAGGTTTCAATAAACCCATTGAATAATAATAATAAAAAAAAACCAGCAAAGAGTAAAGAGAAACGACGAGAAGATGAAAGACATGAAAGAGACTGACTTACATTAAAGAAGGTTAAGAATTGTGATAGACGTGTGGTCGGCTGTGTCTTACAGTAATGAAGCGTATTATTAAAGATGTGCCCTGGTTCAATGTATCAGTGCATGAAATAAATGTGTGGATGAAAATAATGGATGGATTATTCACTTACAGTCGAGAAGAAAGGCAAATTTAAATAAACAAATCAGAAAAAATTCCATCTCGTATCAAGTGGACGTGGATAAAATACAAAGTATAAGGACGAGCCTACATTCGTCATGCTAGATGTACTACGTAGTTACGACGCATAATGTGCCCGCTGTGAAAATGGAAAAGACGCCATATTGAGCTAATACAAAAAATATTTACGTAAAAGTTGAAGAAATGACAGATGAAATCACCTATACCACAGGTGTTTAAAAATTCGTCAATGCAAAATATTGGTTTCAACTGCTTGTCCTTCTTTCTGTAAAAGTCTGATAGACGTTTTGCGAATCGTTTGCTACAATTTTTTGTATATAAAAACTTTCAATTCCTTGGTCCAGTTTTAATTAGAGTTCTGTTTGATGGGAATATTACGAAATTATTTAATTCAAACCACCTTCGTTGAACTTATGGAAAGTTTCGGAAACTCTCCATAACAATAGCATTAAATTGTGCTAAATGTATATTTCAGTTTATGGTGTCTTATTTATGTTTCACTACCGTAAAGGTTATCCAGTGATACTCTGGTAATAGTAGGCCTACTTGGATTGCCATGAAATTTCATATTTCGCATTTTTTTCATAATACCTATTTCATATTTAATAATTGCAGAAATTCTGTACCAATAGTTCCTAAATTAGTGATTTTGACTCACGAGTAATCTCATAATACCTACTTCACATTTAATAATTGCAGATATTCTCTACCAATAGTGCTTAAATTAGTGATTTTGACACACGAGTAATCTCATAATACCTTCTTCACATTTAATAATTGCAGATATTCTCTACCAATAGTGCTTAAATTAGTGATTTTGACACACGAGTAATCTCATAATACCTACTTCACATTTAATAATTGCAGATATTCTCTACCAATAGTGCTTAAATTAGTGATTTTGACACACGAGTAATCTCATAATACCTTCTTCACATTAATAATTGCAGATATTCTCTACCAATAGTGCTTAAATTAGTGATTTTGACACACGAGTAATCTCATAATACCTACTTCACATTTCAATAATTGCAGATATTCTCTACCAAAAGTGCTTAAATTAGTGATTTTGACTCACGAGTAATCTCATAATACCTACTTCACATTTAATAATTGCAGATATTCTCTACCAAAAGTGCTTAAATTAGTGATTTTGACTCACGAGTAATCTCATAATACCTACTTCACATTCAATAATTGCAGATAATCTCTACCAATAGTGTTTAAATTAGTGATTTTGACTCACGAGTAATCTCATAATACCTACTTCACATTTAATAATTGCAGATATTCTCTACCAATAGTGCTTAAATTAGTGATTTTGACTCACGAGTAATCTCATAATACCTACTTCACATTCAATAATTGCAGATAATCTCTACCAATAGTTCCTAAATTAGTGATTTTGACTCACGAGTAATCTCATAATACCTACTTCTCATTTAATAATTACAGATATTCTCTACCAATAGTTCCTAAATTAGTGATTTTGACTCACGAGTAATCTCATAATACCTACTTCACATTTAATAATTGCATATATTCTCTACCAATAGTGCCTAAATTAGTGATTTTGACTCACGAGTAATCTCATAATACCTACTTCACATTTAATATTTGCAGATATTCTCTACCAAAAGTGCTTAAATTAGTGATTTTGACTCACGAGTAATCTCATAATACCTACTTCACATTTAATAATTGCAGATATTCTCTACCAAAAGTGCTTAAATTAGTTATTTTGACTCAGGAGTAATCTCATAATACCTACTTCAATTCAATAATTGCAGATATTCTCTACCAATAGTGCCTAAATTAGTGATTTTGACTCACGAGTAATCTCATGGTATAAACCATATATGGGCAACCCCCGGCCCCCGGGCCGGATCCGGCCCTCCACCAACTTCAGTCCGGCCCGCGAGAGATTCAGAAATTTCAAATAACGCTTCAAACTCAAGTCTCCCATTAATTTTCATTTGATTTTTTATCTGTTTTCGTTAATTTTCTTTTTGTATGTTTGATTATCCTATCGTAATTCTAGAAAATAAAAAAATGTCTGAATTTTTATCGTCTTTTTATTCACTACTTTCTACTTATTTCTTACCTACGGCCCGCGACCTGATTAAGTCCGGCCCGCGACCTGATTAAGTCCCGAAATTACGCCCTCAGCTAAGCAAAGGTTGCCCATACCTGGTATAAACACTTACGCCGATTTTATGTTTACGTAAATGGTACGAGCTTAATATAAGAAATATCTTTCAGTTCAAATGTAACCTATAGTTTAGCTGCAATTAACTCTTGTTACACTAGCTCGCTTGAACAAAACAGTACTGTCATTATAGTTCATATGAAGAAGTTATGAATTTGATACTGCTTGTATAGCACATTAGTTATGACCACTGAATAATTTTTGTTTCTACAACTGAAATTGCAAAGCAATCATTTTCTTCTGTCACCTTGCAGAAAAATTATGGATCAAACAAGCGTTCGAGGAATCTTTTCAGTAATGGCAGAAAGTGTTGATTTGGTAATAACTTCTTTGATTTTGGCTATGACCAGCTCCTGGGAGTATTTAATAATTCATTAACATTTGGAAACTCATCTTTAATGTCAGGTAGGGGAGACTGGGTACGGTTGTGACAATTTTCATTTGATCGCCCATAATTTTCTTATTATGCCAGTTACCTGGAAGAAAGGTGATTTTTATAGTAAAATGTACATTTTCCTACATATAAATACTAAAGTTTTGTCCCAAAGTACAATGGTTAAGTCACAGCAACAAATTTAAAAAAAATGTCACAACCGACCACACCCCAGGGGCGGTTGTGACAGTGCTTGGGGTCAGTAGTGAATGGTTCAAAAACACAACAAAATGGTCTAAAATCACTTTTATTTAAAATAATATCAAACACAATGTAACATAATCTTCTTCTGGATAAATTTAATTTTTACATGACAATATAAATTAATCTGGGAACACCTTAATAGCTTATAACTAATAAGGCATCCTAGCATCAATAGTTATTATAAAATTCTTGATATAAATCATTTTTGTAATACCTGGTATATCGTAGATTGTCATTGTGACTCCGCATCTATTCGTCACAAGTAGTTTTTTTCAGATTTTTTAAGGGTCCGAAGACAGGTCGATCCAAGGACTGCAGGTTGTATGAGCAATGTGGAGGAAACGAAAGCAAAGTGATTGCATTTTCTTTACAAAAATCCATTGTATTAATGTGGATAAGCGAGGAATGTTTTTCCAGCACTAGCAAGAGACTGTGCATTGGAGAATCATTAGGAAATTTCTTAAAAAGATCCAGAAATCCTAGGAACAATGCACCTTGCATCCAGCCTGAAAAATTTGCATTTCCAATTGATCCCTAGCAAAATGATCGTGATAACTAACCCGTGGAAATAAAGGAGGGATAGTATTTCACAAGGAATTTCTGCAAAAGTAACCGTGATTAATGTACCTCGTACAGCTGTCGGTCTTCCTCAAGCGTTTTCTGGGCATCAAAAACAAAAAATTTACTGTCACAACCGTACCCAGAAAATATGTCACAACCGTCCCCAACCCACTCATTCGCAAAACAACTATCGCCATGAAAATACAAAATAAACTGCGTGCAAAACAATCAGTGCTATTTAACTACTAATGTATAACTTATAACCAGGAAAAACACTCATTACTCTATCTGTACACATACAACAACAATTATTAAAATAAATCTAATAAAAATACTTACTTTTGACTGTTAAAAAGTAATGTAGGCCTCTACGATTGTTAATGTCACGCGATTTCTGACGCGATATTGTGAAACACGTTCAATCAGGCACGGCGCTCCTCTCTACCCCCTCCCCATCCCGGTATTCCTTATAGTTTGGCTAATATGACGACTGTCACAACCGTAACCTGGCACAACCGTACCCAGTCTCCCCTACTAAAGACAGACAAATTCCTCAAAAACACAGGTAAATATGTTCAGTTAAGAAAGACGGCTGGAGGTCAGTCTACTTTATCCGTACATCGCTGCCGTAACTCCTACATGGGAAGGGGAAATTTGCCTGACGCCTACACGGTCACAACGGTCAGCTCGGAGGAATAGTAGGGGAGGGGCGGAGATATGAGGAGCAGGACCAGGGATACATGACCTTGAACCGCCGATTCGAAGTGCACTGGCTATAGCAGGTTGTGTATGTTTGTTCCGGCCTCACACAAAAACTACACAACAGATTTTGATGATGTTTACACGGTTTGAAATATTAAGAAATGACTGAAAATCTGTGGTATGTTTTATGACTTAACGTGATCTACCGCCGGAGCAGGAAATTAAAATATTTTCTTAACATCAAGTTTTTCCATCGTATAAGGATATAATTTATATACATCATTGATGATTGTGAAAAATTCACTGTAATAGTATATCGTTGGACCATATTGTGAGTTGCAATATCGGAGAGCAGACTCTTTGATTGTTTAGTAGTAAAAACGCAAGAGCAATGAATGGGAGCATAAATCTTTTGGTGTTGTTGTGTTGTAGTAACAAGAACTGATGTTAACCTCAATATATATGAATTGAGTGAGAAATTATATAAATGTAACAATAAAAGTCAACAGATGAAATAGTATTCTTACAACCGCTATGTGTTGTTTATTTCTGTAAATTTGAAAAGAGATGTCTACAGTACAGACATGGAAATAGCATAACACCAGAGATGTCTTACCTTAATACCGTTAGTTTTTTTATCTTCGTTTATGAGAAATCGAGGGTAATAAATTGTAAAATTATACAATGCAGGTTGTATACCAGTACAAAAGCCATTTTATCACTGATAGGTGAATAATAGAACGGCTTGAGTAGTTGTGTTCCCGTGCTCAGGGTTGAAGGCTCGATACCCGTTGGGAGATTTTTTGCCCTACTTTTTTGTTTAATATTCTCTTTTTGCATCATTACAAATTTTGTTTTTATAAAAATACAAACTTTATTTTCCTTCCAAGGATTGGTTGACACAATTGCATCTATACCAGGAACATTTGATGAATGCATATTTCATTTACTTTTCTCAATTCCGTTTTTTCCTACGTTAATTTTGATCTGTACTATACATATTTTAAATTTGTCAACCACTCAGGTCCAAGTGTGGGAAGCTGCAGGAAAAAGTTAGCAAAAATGTAGTAGCAAAGATCCTACACCCACAAGTAACCATCAGACACTGCACAAATCACTATCATTTCTCCGTGTCATTCGATCAAATAGGCAAATGGTGAGATGTTCGCCGAAAAGTGATTCAACAACGGATCTAAGTACAGTAATTAGTCAACGGATTCATTAAGTAGAAATGGTTCAGCCGGCTATTTTTATAGCATATTTGCGTTGCGTATCGGTTGTGCGAATGATTTCGTGATATTTTACCGCGTAAATCCGCCAAGTCAGAATACGAACCCCTAAACACACATCCAAAAGGCGAGCCAGGCAGTTTCCGCCTGACACTTGCAGTTGTTTTTCGTTGACATGAGGCAAGTGATTCCGGGGCTGGAAGCAGGAGACGTGAATTTTGTATCGAGGTCGGGTCAGGCTATTGCCATCGCCCCCGTCGTGTCACAGCGAGAAGAAATACGTCCCCAGCAGACAACGCTTGTTTCTTACTACAATTTCCTGCATAGCTGTTTCTACAGGACACGAAAATATTTTAGTTCACGTATTATAAAATACTAAGCTATGCCTCTGACCTCGATGACTTTGGCATGATAGGCATTCAAATGATTTTAGTTGACTTGCGAGTTATCATTAATTTACCAACATTTTGGTGCAAATTATGTTCAAAAACGACAGCGGTAGTGGCATTTAAAAACTATGAAAAGCGTAATAAGACTGCACCTCGATGAAAACAATATACAGGGTGTTACAAAAAGGTACGGCCAAACTTTCAGGAAACATTCCTCACACACAAACAAAGAAAATATGTTATGTGGACATGTGTCTGGAAACACTTACTTTCCATGTTAGAGCTCATTTTAGATTGGTAGAGGCGGACCAATTCCATGGCCCCCACGCTCTCCTGACCTCAACCCTCTTGACTTCCATTTATGGGGGCATTTCAAAGCCCTTGTCTACGCAACCCCGGTACCAAATGTAGAGACTCTTAGTGCTCGTATTGTGGACGGCTGTGATACAATACGCCATTCGCCAGGGCTGCATCAGCGCATCAGGGATTCCATGCGACGGAGGGTGGATGCATGTATCCTCGCTAACGGAGGGCATTTTGAACATTTCCTGTAACAAAGTGTTTGAAGTCACGCTGGTACGTTCTGTTGCTGTGTGTTTCCATTCCATGTTTAATGTGATTTGAAGAGAAGTAAAAAATGAGCTCTAACATGGAAAGTAAGCGTTTCCGGACACATGTCCATATAACATATTTTCTTTGTTTGTGTGTGAGGAATGTTTCCTGAAAGTTTGGCCGTACCTTTTTGTAACACCCTGTACACCACTACTAGCTGTTACCCGTTATTTCGTACGCGTCGACTTAGAATTTCATTGCTACAATTGGATATACAAAGATATGTCCCAAACAACTCCGAGTCGGCATAATATGACGAGAACGCCATGGATATACTATACCATCGTTGAAAGTGTCTCGTGACTGATACTGTTATTCATACCGGAAAAAGTATCCCGTTTCTTTCCTAAGATACAAAGTATTTCCTTGTCAAATTTCATCAATATTGGTAAAAATCGGTATATATTTAGTCGTCAAAACGTAACAAAAAGATGGAAACTTACTTTCGCATATATCACGTTATTAGTTTAGATCACACACTGCCTATTGAACCAGTATAGCATAAATAAAGTAAACGCTTAAGGCACTGTTCTACCACCTACGATGTGCCACCCCTGAATTTATGGGACCTACATTTTTAACATGGAATCATTACGACAAAGTTCCAGGCTTGGCTCAAACAATGAAAAACATTTCTTAAAAATATTTGCTCCCAGCGGGGTTTGAACCGGAAACCACACGAATTTTTTTTTAAGAAGCAAGCACCTTATATACTGCACTACCAGCTCTCTATGTCGTTAGGTATTTCATGAGACGTATACATACTATGCATCTGTCTTTCACAGTTCAGATATTTTTTCATATTTCAATGAAAATATGTATTATCTACACAGAAATTAGTATCCCATGACCTTCCTTAAGGCAAATAGCAACTACTTCTCCTATTTCATCATGATCGGATTAGCTGTTTAGCGCTGCAAACGTAACAAACAGACAGAGTTACTTTCACGTTTATAATATTAATATGGATTTCATGATGCTCCAGAGGACCTAAATGCACGTAAACAAATAACATTCTACAGGGCGTTCGCCGGGAAACGCTACCTTCCCAGACTGTTGCCGTCGGCAACTTGCTGGGACAGTGGTGCCAGCAACTCCCGCCACACGGCGCCGTGAATCACCGCACTGTTTAACACCTCCGCTGCCCCAACAGTGTTGTGAATAAACGTTTATTTGCGGTTTGGCTGGTTTGGGGCTTCATACTCTTACTAATCTGTACCGTGTTTGAGTGTGAGTAAAATAATGGTACGTTACAGTTTGCAACAAAGAATATTTCTCTACGATACATATGTGAAGAAGATGTCGTTTAAAAAGTGTCGCAGTAAATTTCGTAGCGAATATCCTGGCGCTTTACTGTCAGCTAAATCAACAATTCTGCGTCTGGTTAAAAAAGTAAGAGAAACGGGTTCATTTTTTAACAAAAAGAGACCGTCGGTCAACCGTATTCTCACAGAGGAGAAAATTGACGATATCGCTTTTCGACTAGAACAGTCACCCAAAAAATCATTAAGTCAGTTAGAGCAGCTTGGAAAGTAACAAAGCTAGTTCACTTAAAGCCGTACAAAACAATTGTGGTGCATAAAAATACAGAAATAGACCAGGGGCCTAGGATTAGATTTTGCAACTGGTACCTGCAGGGTGTCCACGATGGCACTGTTGATCCGCAACTGACGTCACACTTAAATGCTTAGCACATACAAGTTTATGAAGCGTAATTATTATGAAATAGTCCGCGGCCGACGGTCGAACAATGCCGGAAGCTGACCGCTCGCTCGCCGGGAGCAGTTTCTTCCTTGTAGCGCTAACAGTGGGTAGCGTTTCCTGGCGAACGCCCTGTATATCAGTTTCTTTCAACAGCATTAGTACGTTTTATGTTTTGTTCACATATATATGCTTGAGTTTCCTGTTATTGTTATTATTATTTTAATGTGGTTCACCAAAACTATAACGTAATGTGTATATCGTACTTGCAGCTCCATATACTGCAGGGCAATTAACATTAAATATAAGAGTAATGTTTCTTACATGTAGATGTTTTCAGTGAATGCCGAGAGGAACAGTTAATCGTTATTGTTCAATCCCTTATGTTAGTAACACTTTTATCCGCTGTCCACTTTGTGTCAATTTTTTAACATGTAATTTCATCGATCGCAATTATCATACGATCGCACTAAATCAGTGGATTTCCTCCACTACTGCGGTCTATGGCGTTTAAAGATTAAATAAAAAATACTTCTTCCCTTCGCGAGGTGCACAAACTCACTAATTTTGAGATTTATTATTATAAGAAATTTTTATTAATTAATTATGATTATGTATCGTAACTTTTGACAGTTATTTTCAAGATCAGAGACGTCGAGCCTGAGAGAACACCTATGGGTAGGTGTTTATAAAAAAGATGGCTTGAGAAGCATGAAATAAAGACGTTACATAATCCTGGTGGGAGGAATTTAATAGTGATAAGGATAAGCCCGAGGGTACAGAAAAAGTATAATTATACCAATGAAATTCAAACACTGTGTTTGAAATAGAATAATGTTTGTAAATTGGATACCAAAAGATAAGTTATCGAAATTTTTATTGTGGAAGTGCAATAAACTATTGGAGTTGATATTCGATAAATCATTGACTTCATTCAAAAGGTAATTTACTTACAGTAATGGATATAGGGGATAAATAAAGATCCTTTAATACTGATCCAACACCAGAAAATTGTAAAATACAGTTACGTTAATTTATAAATGAGAAGAAACCTTATACCTTGTTAATATTGAAATGTCCTGGACGTTGACACTCGCTATTGCTAGCACTTGCAGCCGGCGGTAATTAATCATCCCACATAATCAGTGACCAAAAGTTACAGCAAAGCTCCTGATATCAGAAATTATTAACTATAAAGTCCATTGTCTTTGATGAAATAACTATTGATCCACTGAAGAAATTGTTTGTTTTCAATCAATAAATTACTCATTTTCATTTCTTCAATGGAAATGAAGTCCATGTGTAATCCCTTTTAGCGTTCACAATTGCCTTATCATTTATCATAGGCCCTTGTTTTACGTAAAAGATCATGCCGATCAAGAACCAGGCCAACAATTATTAATTAAATATGTTGATGATAAGAGTAAATTTGGGACGATTCAGTATTCTGATGGGATTTTAATTTTCTGCTTCGTCTCTAGTTAATATTAACATTATAACTCAAGTTTTAACCGAAACCCTAGTATCCCCGTAAAAAATGGCTCGGTAGTTTTTACATCTAGCCAGGTTACTGATAAAAAAAAGTATAATGTTCCGTATAGATTTTAATTTTTTTACTCCGCCACCGTGGCCTAGGAAGATGAGACAAACCTCAAATTTTATTATAGATTCGAAGCTTTCAAACGTTTAAACTAACTTCAAAGTCTGTTTCCCATGATAGCCGTACAAATAATTATTTTAGTTCTAGGAACCTCCTACTAGCCGATTGCAATAATTTTTTAGAGCCATCTTCAGTGATGATACACAACCTCGTAACAGATTTGTAGTCACTGCCCTCAGTGACTGCAGTCATCAGACACCAACTGCACAGACTCAGCAATGTATCGGTCAACATTTTGTCACTTTGACCATTATCTATCTCTTACATTACTATCTCTGACACTATAGGTAGGGAGCGCATTATAAATATACGCTGCCACAGTTGAAATCTCGATGCTCGGACGGAGATTCTAACCGGCGTACTCCCGAATGCGAGGCCATAGCGTACAACTTTGGAATGATGCAGAAATTTGTTGAGATAACTTATAGAATCGGTATATATGTCATTTTGTACACTAATTGTGAGATTTATTATAATAATAATAAATTTTTTTATTAATAATATCGCTTCAACCATCGCTCGTGAAAAAGTAACACGAGGTAAAAATGTTTCTGAGGTACACATGATGTCAGAGAATATTTCAAAGAAAAAATTAGAATGGGAAATTAATAAAAGTTCTGATAAAAATGATTATCTGTGTAGCAAACCCAGTTCTCTTCAACGGAAGGTATAAGTATTTGTTTTTGCCTCTGACTTACTATTACTATTACTCTGCGATTCACTAAAAGTGTGTGGCAGAGGGTGCATTGCACCTATCCGAAAGGGTAGCAGTTTGGAAGGGATATACGGGATAAGGTAGGAGGCGCCCATGGGCTATTGCGAGGAACCATCCCAGCATTCGCGTGGAGTGATCTGGGAAAACCATGGAAACCCCAAATCAGGATGGCTGGAGTGCTTTATCGAAAGCTACTCCTGTCGGATTTTAAGCTTACTAGCCCGGTAAATCCTTTCTATTCCATTCCCTAATCGCTCGCGGAAAAAATGAATACAGAAAAGAATCGGTTCGGGCCCTGACTTCTCTTATCTTATTTTCACGGTCATTCCGAGATACGAATGTTGTTGGTAGCAATATTTCTTTGCGGTCATTCTGAAATATGTCAGTCGTGAATTTTTCAATTAGCTTCCGCCGAGAGCAACGCCTTCTGTGTTCCAGGTCTTCCCAACCTAACTCCTTCAGCATTGCACTTACGCTTTCCCTCCAACTATATATACCTGTCACGAATCGGGCGGCCCTTCTCTGGACCCTCTCTAATGCCTCCATTAACCCCTTTTGATGGGGACCCCATACAGAACAACAATATTCCAAGTGAGGACGCACTAGTGACTTATATGCAATCGATTTAACTTCAGGAGTGCGTTGTTTTAAATTACGACCTAGAAATCGGTCTGTGTAAATATCTGCACTGAGTTTCTTTTCCAAGATTTTTTTTTTTCAGGAAACGATGGGAAACTGTCACGTCGATTGAGTCAGCTATTACAAGCACAAAGTGACTCTTCATAACCTACCTCTGTGACGTGAATTAGCTGTCGATTCTCCGTATGGGGGCAGAGAGACGCCGTGAATTATTCAGCTTCAGTGCTGCCTGTCAGCGACTCGCAGGGCGCTCCTCCATTAGTGAGGAAGGTGCCGTGCAGTTGGTGCCACCTGTCTGCCGCTGACAGCACTGCGCACCAGACTCAGAGGCAGGTAAACGTCCATTGCTGACTGACAGCATTGAATGTACAGGCGTTTTTTCTTGGTATCATGTCAAGCTATCCCGCGATGTCACTGTTTTATTTTTTGACGTGAAAATTTCTTTAAAGACAATCGACCAAAATCAGCAAAAGTTTTTGTCGAAGTAACTTCAAACTTCAATAACTCTAATAACTAATTCCATTTTTAAAGAGGAAAGACTAAGATTTGTGCCAGTACCGATGTGACATTCGTGGCAGTCGCATGTCGCTATCTGAACATGCAAAGTCAATCGACGATTTTCGATTTTGCAGATTCAACACATCTAAATGAACGGGATCATATCTCAGAGACTAATTATCCGGTATGAGTGAATCAGGTCTTGTTTTAAACAAGAGTGTATATGTTACAACTTATACCAGCTCTAATTCTGTATCTCAAAAACTTAAAAAGGTACGCGGCTTTGAATTTGAAAAAGTTTTAGAATTTTACGAATCTCTTCAAATCTCGCAATATAAGAGGGGAAAGTAGAACCAGAAATATAAAAAGATCTATTGCCTGGACGGGTTTATATCGATATTAGGTAGGTGGTATGTTCTGGCTAATCAGTGTAAGTAAAGGGGATTCTACTACATCCGTGGTGCCGCAATTAAATGGTGGATTCTACTGTAACTCAACGAGGAAAGAGAGGGAGAATTTTTTTTTATGTATATATCTCGCATAGTCCTTGAGATATTTTATCTCAAAGGAGTGGTGGAAATCCGGCTGGGACCAGAAGAAAAATCTTGCCAAAACCGAATTCGATAATGTAACGTGACAAGACAAATAGAAAGTGAAAATTAAAATATTTTCGATAACTTATTTAGTTTACAACTCAAAATTGAGATAGTTAGGTTAAGAAAAAAATAATTTTGCCAAAACTGCAAGGAATTACACTCTGGCCATGGTTGTTTTGTACCGGTAGGGGTTAGATTGAAATGCAACCTGGACCAGAAGAAAAAAGTCACCAAACGCACAAAGAACTATATCTTTTCATAGTGGATATGTCGAGAACTATAGGAAAGAGTGATTTATATGTATATATATATTCATTTGAGATTTGTTTTGTTGAGTTACATAAGAATCAATCTGAAAATTCTTGCACCGCGATTATGATAGTCGTTTCTTTCAGGACAGATTTTCTGATTTTGTAACCCGGGTTGTGTCAGCATGGGAATATGTTACATGTCTCTACTCTGATTGCTGTAATCCAAACAAATAAACACCTTGTCCCATACCAGATTCATCTTCCCAGTAACAACTTGAGGAATAGAGAAACTGACTTGATGTTCCTCCTGTCTGATATATCATTAGTGCTGCAGTAAGGATACCCAGCGCCGATGGCGAGTTTTAATTGCGACTGCGCGCCACTTTAATTAGGGATAAGAAGTTCTTGCCTGCAAACGTTTACATTTAATTTCGGTAAGTTGTATTCACTTAGACATCGATGTTAACGTAGAACTTGAAATGGTGAGTGATTAGTACAGTTTCTCCAGAAATTGGCCACATATTCACCGCAAAGGAAAAGCTGTGAAGTGGCAATAAGTCATGATATTCTACGTACTATTAATTACACTGTGTCTTATAGTTCAGTCGGGAAAAAAACGACCACAAGGCGTTCTGGTTTCTTTAAAATGGCCACAACACGTTATTCGCGTCATGGCACTTACAAAAAACAGCCGGAACGCGTTAGCTAACTAAAAGAGGCCACAACACAAAATTTGCGTCTGGTCCAGGTCACATTCTCCACATATGAGAACTCAAATCTTTTTTTTCTTTTTTTTTTTAAATCTTTGTAAGGCGACGGGTAAGAAGAATCATATATATTAAATGCAGACTGGAGCGATTCGTCGTGAACACAAAGCCACAACGTTTTTTGTTTTAGAGTATAGCACATATAACTCACTGAAGAGTTTAATAAATCGGACGATAATTATGCCATGAAAATACTTCTCTGGAAAATTTTCAATATTTTTCTAAAACGATAACAATTTTTTTTTGAGGTTGATTTATTGGTACTATTTGAAACACAATTTAGCAAAATGTATTAAGTATTCTGTTTATTGATTTATTTTAAAAAGTTTTCAGTTAATGTTTTTAAGCTAATTCCATTTAATACAAAAATCTGCTTTTTGAATTATCAGTCTGCGTGAATAATACACACTAGACAAAGTTAATTTGTTGTTTGGCTTTAATGGCTTCTGAAAAGCTAAAGACAACAAAATCTCTTAAGTATTAAGAAACATAGAAAATGCAATAATTGGTCGCTGATCCACGTTTCCTTTGTGTTAATGTTCATTATTATACTCTTGTTTAAGAATGACTCTAGCTCAGCGGTACCCATTTTTTTTTTTTTTTTTTTTTGCCACGGAACCCTAATTGATCACACATTTTTTGACGGATCCCCATTTGTAAAACCAGTCTCACATTGGTAAGTCGTCACAAACGGAAGCAGAACCATGATTACATTCTCACGGTGAGGTTATGACTCTTTTCAACGAACTTTTTATTTAATTCTCGGACGGAACACGGAACACTTGTGACCCTTCCACGAAACTCCAGGGTTTCGCGGACCACCATTTGGGAACCACTACAGTCTAGCTTTCTACTGCCTGATAGTGGAGACTTCATCAAGGCTGTAATGCAGGCTGCAATTATCCCCCACATTGAGCTGGATATACAGATTGAGGAACATAGGAGTATGTTATTTGATGGTTCTATTACAACGTAAAGACTGTGACACGGGAATATGACTTGGCTCGCGAAGTGCCGAGAGCGGTGTCATGTCTTTAACGTGGCCTTCGTCTCCTCAATATCGAGCGTCGAGACCCAGCTGCCGTTGGGTTTAACGCGCGGCTGGGTCGTTAAGATTGACAGCTCGGGGCGGGGCTCGCAGCAGGTTGTTTACGGACTGACACCTATCGACTATCGATAATTGGTCGGGACACGCCCCGAGGGACCGCTCTACCTTATGATCCCACAGCGACAACGTGCTCCCGACACAATGCACCTTGGATGCCTCTACACAGCGGTCGAGTAGAGACATGACGCATACATGGCAATTGTTGCTAGAAAAGATTTACTATAGTAGAAAGTACCAACCATGTAGTCCTTAATTTTAAAGTCTGACGACGCTACGTTGTTTACTATCTGTTTGGTAACCATAAATATTAAACGCTTATAGTGAATTTGTAAAAATGGAATGAAATTGATTATCGCTCTATTAAATAAACTTAAAAGGCCTCGGTCGAACAAATATTAAAGCGCAGCTAGATTCTGCTCTTTTAATTTAATTTCATTGAAATTTATCGTATGATTATTTAACAATGTACACAATAGGAAATGTACATATCACAAGCTTGCACAATTTCATATCTCTAGGTCTAATGTTTTAATCCAGTCAACTGCACTGATCGACGCATCATGTGTTTCCGCCATTGTTCCCTTGTAGGCCCAAAGAGGACAGTCAGAAACGATGTGATTGATTGTCTGTAAGGTGGCTCCACAGTCACAATTTGCAGACTCTACCCAGCCCCATTTGTGTAATAATTAGGCGCAACTGCCTTGTCCTGTTCGAATTCGGTTGATGATTCTCCACTGCCGCCTGGGGAGATCGAAACCTTGTAACCTTGAGGGGTCCTTGTTTTTTGCCGTCCGGGGGAAAATTTTAAAGCTAAAAAAAATTAAAAAAATGGTCGCCCATCTAGCCTAGGTGCGGGGCCCCCCTAGAGTGCGTGGCCCCCTAGAACGCGAGAGGCCCGTAGCATTTGCTACCTCCTGCTACGTGGTTAATCCGATATTGTACTAATGACTGCTCCCATTGAGTTGTCCACAGCATATTGATGTTGAAAGAGGACTCTGTGAGGTTCATTGCCGTGCGCCATGGTGGTTTTCTTGATTTCAAGCGTTGGTGTTTTGTTTGAATCATGTCTTGACGTATAGGCAGCTGAGGGTTCTTCAGGATATTTTTCCAGATTTTCATGAGAGCTTCTGATGTTCTTAGTGCTAGGAGTGATATGTTGCATAGCACTAGAAGCCATATGGTGTTCGTACTGTGAATAAATCCCATAATTATCCTGATTGAGTTGCTCATCTATCTTCTTTGTATGGTCACTATTGATCCAGGATGGGCAGCAGTATTCAGCAACAGAGTATGACAGATCTAAGGCTGTGAATCTTAGAATGTGAGCACTGGCCCCCCAAGAAGTACCTGCAATGGAGCGTACGTTCCCAACACACCCATTTCTACCCTTACCTGTACCCATCTACTTTTGCCCTCTACAAATTTCAACTTTAAATTGTTTCACCATTTTTGGTAAATTATTCCTCAATTCTCTTGGTAACTTATTCCAATCCCTGGCCCCCTTACCCACGAAAGAATACCTTCTCATACTCTTGTGCCTAACATCGAGTGCCAGCTTATGGTCATGGTCATCTCTTTCCTTTCATGTATTACTTTCAACTCTTACAATATCTTTCCTCACCTCATCACCAATATACGCCTTGTACACCCCCATGACTGTCTTCATCCTCCTCCTATCTTCCATTGAATCCCATTCCAGCTCTTTTATCATATTACTGATTCCTATACCCACCTACATTTGCCCTCTACAAATTTCAATTTTAAATCGTTTCATCGCTTTTGGTAAATTATTCGTCAATTCTCTTGGTAACTTATTCCATTCCCTGACCCGCTTACCCACGAAAGATTACTGCTTACTAACTGTGTTCTGTGTTAATTTCCAGAGGCAAATCTAGCATCACATCTTTGAACACCTTCCTGCTCCTGTATTAGATATCCAAAATGAGGGTCCCATACTACACCACCAAATTCATGTAATGATCTGTCCATAGTTTCGTAATACAGTTCATTTACTTCTCTGGTACATCCCCTCATCATTCTCTCCAAAAAGTGAAGGATTTTGAAATCTTTTTGTACTACCCGTCCAATGTGTGCTGCCCACCTGAGCGTGTTATCAAATGTTATGCCAAGATATTTACATTTCAAATCTTCAACAAGCAATTCGTTCCCGACCTTATAACCATAATCAACCTTTAATTTTTTATCTGTGTATCTACTAAGATTTTTCCCATCTCATGTTTACCAGCCAAGCTATATGTCTTGTGCAGATCACCCTGCAGCTGTTCACAGTCCTCTACCGTTTTAATCCTTTTATATAAAATTATAGTAAACTATCGACACAATCATAGGGGAGTCTGCTTTCGTTTAAAACAATAAAATTTTGGGTGACAGAGTTTAAATGTGGTCGCACGAGCTGTCAACACGAACATCGCTGTGGTCAACCAAATGAGGTGGCCACGTCAGAACAGATTAAAAAAAAATCCACAAAATTGTAATGAGTAGTATTATAACACCGGTTCTGCTCCCCCTAATTATCTCGCCTTGCGGTCGCTTCCCCTATAATTACGCGCCGCCGCCCTGTCATTATCTACCTGGCTGCCGGCGCCGCTTACCGTCATTATCTTTGTAGGTCACGCGCCCCGCCGGCGCCACCGGCCTGTCATTATCTTTGTAGGTCACCCGCCCCGCCCCTGCAGGTGTGCAGGTCGCTTCCCCTCCTATATCCAGAACACCCATGCCGGTTCTGTATTAAATAGGTCACGCGCCCCGCCCCCTGCAGCCACGCCGGCGCCTCTCACCGTAATTATCTTTGTAGGTCACGCGCCCCGCCCCTGCAGCCACGCCGGCGCCTCTCACCGTAATTATCTTTGTAGGTCACGCGCCCCTCCCCTGCAGCCACGCCGGCGCCACTCTCACCGTAATTATCTTTGTAGTTCACCCGCCCCGCCACTGCAGCCACGATGGCGCTGCTCACAGTCATTTTCTTGGGGTGCATCAGTATAAAAGAAGCGTCGTAACAGGAACTAAGCCAGTTGTATCTGAACTTACACAGAGACAATGTCTTCGCAAACATTGAAGATTTGCCTTCTCTCGATAAACGTGAATCTGCAAGGTAATTATTTTTTCATACATTGCCAGTTTTAATTATTTATATTTTATTTATTTAACAAAATTTATGTAGTCTTTTAAACTATGCTATCTTTTTTTTTAGATTTACTGTCTGAAGGAGCCACTAGTGATGGAAGTCTGTTGGTTTTCGGTTCCAACGAATGGAATTGGGAATTATTTGATAAATATCTCAGTAAGTTTTTTTTTTAATTTCATTTAATTAACATAGCGTTTTATCCTATGTTACCATTTACACTTTTTTTTTTTTTTTTTTTTACAGATACGCCATCTGAAGGACTAGAGTTCGAGGGTATACCTACCACTAGTACTTACGATGTACCCATACAAATGAATGGTAAGTCCCACTTTGTTATTTATTACTTGTAATTAGATGTCAGCTTTATAATTTTTCATTTAACATAATTCCATGTACTGTTAAATATTTGATATTGTTGATAAAAATTTCATTTAATTACCATTGCGTTTTATCCTAACTTTTTGTTTTTACAGATATACCATCTGAAGAACTAGAGTTCGGGGGTATCCCTACTTACGATGTACCCATGCAAATGAATGGTAAGTTATTTATTCATATATTCCTTGTAATTAGATGTCAGCTTTATTCTGATAGCTTTCTATCGTTTCATGAGTATAATTTTTCATTTAACAAAAATCCATGTACTGTTTTAACTTAATATTGAATACAGTATGCTTTAAAAAAATTCATTAACAATGTCTTTTTTTTCATAGATTTACTGGAGTGTGATGAAATTAAGGTGCCCAGTAAACGGAGGAGGATTCATTCCATGCAACCAAATGGTAAGTCTCACTTTGCTATTTTTTTATTATTACATTCCATGTAGCTAGGATGCCAGCTTAATTCTCATTGGTTTCAGGTACTTCTGATCCACCCAGGTTTTTGCAATTTGCAGAACCAGGAAGTCATGAGACTTTATCTGGTGCAGGCTTGGAACAGGAATTAGCTGATTGTGAGTACATTATACTTTATATTTTTTGTAATT
>JARYHS010008074.1:39363541-39382458 GCA_031002005.1 Vandiemenella viatica | reverse complement strand
AACGTTACAGCAAATCAAAATGTGTAGCAAAATTTCAATACAGATTAACTGTAATTGCTTTTTAATTTAATGCTGTATCTTTTAATTACTGTTGAGATAAAAGCAGTAAATGTGGTACTGAAAGACAGGAATGCATATTTTTCCATTAAAATTTTAGGAACTTTGTTTTCTTCAACGTACGTGAGCTTCTGCGGTGGGTTTTCTAAGAAGGTTTCACATATTACACAAAACGAATGACGTGTTATAATGTAAAAAAGGTGAAGGTCGAGGTGAGGCCAGACGACCACTCGCTGTGGTTAGTGGTGGTAGATTTTTTTTGGTACTTATGGCTTTACGCCACGTCGACGCCGAGGTCATTATAGGCGGATGGGACTGGTGATAAGGAACGGGAAGGAATTCGGCCATGACCTTTTTGAAAGAAACATCCCGCATTTGCCTGGAGTGATTTGGGGAAACCATGGAAAACCCAAATCTGGATGCCCGGTACGGGGATTCTAACCGCAGTCCTCCCGAGTGTGAGGTGCGAGGTCCTCCTTATCCATTATTTAGACTGCGACAAGAAAGATTGATAGCCCGCTTTACTGGCACTTGGCCCTAATATGCCTTTTTACGGTAGTTGCTATCACCTCGCCGTTTGTATTAATATAAAGTAACTTTTATTACTAAACATTCAATCATCTCTCAATTTGCGCAACGGATATTCTAATGCTATGTAAATGACTTTCGCCACACTTTTACTATAATTCACAATTTATTACCTCAAAAATTCACACAAGATACAATGCTTTCACTGAAACAATATTCTGTACATATTTGCATCACACTAGCCGAAATCAGTTTCTCCACATGTTCACCCTATGCTAGCCAAAACAGTCTCTCTCGCCATATTGGCTTGTTCCTTCCGCGACAACACAACCATACCGTACTGCCAACTCTCGCAACATGAAATTACTAACTAACTTATAATTACCACCCGTTCTACACAAACTACTATGCTGGAAGACCTATACTATAAATAAAATATAAATTTATTTACAATCAATTTATAATGTAATTATACCTCAGTAATGACTGGTGAGTGGGGACCTCACACATGCCCCCACTTTGCCACTAATTAGCACTTTTTTGTAACCACAAAAGTTGATTATTAGGGGCAAAGTTCAACCCTTTCACCAGGCATTACGCCTTTGTAACAAAAATTACACATTTCCAATACACCATGGTTCTTTACAATTTCTCACTCAATGTCTTTTGCTATAGTCCAGTAACAGAAGTTTATTAACATTCATAATATATTACATTATAATTATTTCTCCTCTCTCACCTTGTACAACTTTAAATCAGTTACATTTCACAACCCAAACTTCCTTCCCGACTTCGGGTACACGAGAAAATAGGCATTCTTATACGGCTTTCCCTCCACTCGAAATGGCCCATGGAACACATTAAAGAATTTTTTAATTCCACATTTATCTCACAAGACCTCTCTTGCGTCTTCACCAATACCAAATCGTTCAAATTAAATTCAACCGATTTACGTCACTGGTCGTGCTTTCTCTTCCTTTCCTCTTCATTCTCGCCCTTACTTGCTTACAAACGTCTTCCTTAGATACACATTGACTTGCTGGAAAATTAATTACTTCTTTAATCAAATTCGGTTCTTCCATACTTGCATCTCCCCTTTGTAACAGTCAATTATAGCTCTAAATTTGCAAAGCCAGTCCATACCCAGAATACAGTTAATGCTGAGCTCGGGTACCACCACCAAGCAAGCATGCTCCAATGCAACTCCATTTATTTCTAATTCCAATAATTTGAATTTTCACCCTCTTACTCAGTTTTCCGGTCGCCCCAATTACTTGAACTTTACTCACTGGCATTTCGGCAATCTTGTTGTTTTTCACTATTTGGTCATACAACTTGTGTGATATCGCTGTTAATTCACTCCCAGTATCCGCTAGCACTTCGCTCTTTTTTTTTATTATTTATTTGGCCTTTGGTCCTGACGACCATATGTCCAGCATCAAATGTATACAGTTGTTCTACATACTTATCTATGATATATGCTTAAATGTTATTTTCTGTACATCTTATTACATTACAGGTCTCTTTGTGTTGCATTTAACTTTTGAAATTGATACATGTCAACTAGTTTTATCATACTCAAACTTTGTTCCACAGTTTTGTTCTAGGTAACTGGTATTCTTAGATAATTTAACGTACAATCTTGAACAGGAGGGAAATTTGTAAAGTGAACATGGTTAAATATGGAATCCTCCTCCACTACAATTTTTGTTTTTAATTATCTAATTAAAATAAAATAAAATATTTGTTTTAGCGTAAAACTGTTGTAAAAGGGTGTCTTAGTTGATAACTATTTTTACATATCAGAGTAATTCTTAAATAAATTAACATATGAGTTTACAAAAAAATTGCTTTTTAAAATGAACTAAATTAAAATTATTTTCCTCCTATCTTACAGCTTGTATTTAGAACAGTTATTTCTTTAGACAATTTGTAGGTGAGAATCATAGTGAATAACTATTACATTCGTAATTTTCCCTATTAATACTTCTTATTTTGCACTAACCTTCCTTAGTTGATGGTTTGTGATATATTTTAACAATCACAAGCTAATATTGGCTTCACTTAAGTATCGGGCTATTGCCCGATAAACATCCTGTCGCTCAGTCCTCAGCAAATCAGTTACCGAAGTAGGCAGAGGTATATTAAGCTTAACAAGATTTTTGTATAGTTTGTTTTGATGTACCCAATAGCGGACGCATGCGAGGATGATGTGGTTAATGTCGGCAACCTCTTCTTGTTCTTCCGGGCAGAATGGGGAATGTAAAATTCCGATTTTGTATAGATGGCTAGGGTAGCACCCGTGTCCCAATCTCATACGTATGATTGACGTTTTGTGTCTTTTTCCCAATTTGGAGGATACGAACCAGGCTTTGGGTGGGATGTGGGGTTGTATTTGAGAGTAGTATCTTCCTCTGTAGGATTGTGTGATAGCCCATGATTCTGACCAGGCGCGAAAGGACTCTTTCTTGATAATTGGTGTGAGGTCTGTATGAGGAAGCTGGATGAGCTGTGTCTCCCCTTCTACTGTACTTTCCTTAGCTAACTGGTCGACCGTTTCATTGTGTTGAATGCGTGCGTGTCCCTTTATCCATAGTAGGTGGATCTCTTTCTTTTCTGTGGAGGCTAAATACATCATGTTTAGTATTTCTGTTAATATCTTGTTCAGGCCAATCTGCCGTTTGGGGTTTTCCAGTTTTTGAGCCACACTTTTGGAGTCCGATAGGATAAGAATTTTATCATAACGTTCAGTACCGTGTTTTATGGCCTCTCTAATTGCTATTGCCTCTGCTGTATATGTAGTTGTTTCACATGGGAGGCGAACCTTCTTTGACTCATGTGAGGATGGGCAGAAATAGGCGCAGCCAACTCCATCTGAGGTTTTGGAACCATCCGTATAGATTTGTATAAAATCCGGCCAAGTTAGACTTATAAAACTATCCGTCATTGAACTTGCAGAGTCACTTCTTATAATCCAATCTGGTAAGTAATATATATGTGGTTTGAATCTGAGGAGATTATAATGAAATGAGAAGATAGGTAATAGGTCATTTTGAATTATTAACGGTATCAGATGATTAATTTTGGTAAGACTTTGCACTAACATGGGCTTTCTGAGACTGGTGAGTATACCTCTTCTGTCCAATGTTTTTGTGTATTCGATGACCTTCTGAATCACAGGATGATTTGTTATGGACGCACGTCTCATTAAATATTGTTTCGGATAGGAGGCATTTCCCTCGCTTCTACTAGCAAGGCATTTGTTGGGGTGGATTTCATAGCACCCAAGCATAATCTGATAGCTCTATGTTGTACTGTGTCCAATTTACTTAAGGTATACTTAGGAGCATTTCCAAAAAAGGAGCTTCCATAATCTAAGATGGGTCGAATTATTGCTCTATATAAGTTGAGCAGGATGACTGGATCGGCTCCCCACCAGATGCGTGTAACGGATCTTAGAACATTAAAGTGGCGTTCCGTTTTGGCTATAATGTGGTCTATATGGCCTTTCCAAGTGAGTTTACTGTCCATATATAAACCTAGATGCCTGACCGATGCTCGAACCGGGAAGATATATGGGCCCAAGTGTATCTCTGTCTCTCGGAATATGTTTTGTTTACGGGAGAAGATCACAACTGATGATTTCGATGGTGATACAGATAATCCTAGTTGTAGTAACCACTCGTGCAGTTTCTTTGCTGCTTCATTCAATCTCCAGAAATTAATCCCCTGGGAGGGAGACCAAGTGTATATGCACACGTCATCTGCGAATTGCAGCACCTTTATTGATGGGTTAAATAAGTTTTCTAAATCAGCTGTAAAGATGGTGAACAGGATGGGGCTAAGGATTGCCCCTTGTGGTAATCCCTCTGAGACGACGCGTGGTCCATAAAGAGAGTTGTCTTGCTGACGAACATAGACAGTTCTGCAATGGAGAAGATTGTAAATTCCACGTATGTATCTTTCCGGGAGACGTAGTTTCCTGAGCTTCTCTATTAGAATTGGGATAGGGACGTTATCGTATGCTCCCGTTATATCCAGGAATAAGGCTGTCAAGTATCCTTTATTGATGTAGGACTGTTCTATGTCTAGGGTAAGGATACTAAGATTGTCATTTGTGCTCCTACCCTTTCGAAATCCATACTGTGTCTTTGGCAGCATACAATGGTGTTCTAGCCACCATTCCAGTCTCGTTTTTATAATCCGTTCGAAAGTTTTAGCTATACATGAAGAAAGAGCTATTGGGCGGTATGAGTTGGCATTATTTCTATCTTTTCCAGGCTTCAACACAGGAATGATGATTTGAGTTGTCCAGTCCTTCGGAATCTCGCTTTTGTCCCAGATGTTCGTAAACAGCTTTAGTAGGATAACTTTGGCACAGTGGGGGAGATGGTGAAGCATCGAATAATGGATATTGTCTATGCCGGGAGCTGTGTTAGATCCGGTTTTCAGGGCCAATTCCAGTTCATTGAGCGTGAACGCATCATCCAAAATGTTATGTCCGTGGTCTTCCTTGACGTGATTAGGAAGGATTAGTGGTCCGAGTGATGCCGACGGTGGAGCTATTTTATGTGCAAATTCTTCTACCCAATTTTTGGCGATTTAATTCCCGCCGGTTGTTTCCTAAGTCCGTTAATCATGTGCCATACTGTGGTCATAGACGTATTGCTGTTTAAGTTGCTACAGAATTCTCTCCAGCATTTTTTTCCTTTCTTTCAGGAACCTTTTTGTTTCGGCGTCTATCTTCTTGTATTTTAAGTAGTTTTCCCATGAGGCTTCCTGTTTGTATCTTGTAAACGCTAGCTTCCTTTTGGCTATCGATCTGGAGCAGTCTTGGTTCCACCATGGTGACGGAATGCTTTTTGTCATTTTTACAGGTTTGCGCCGGGGGATCGATCTTTCTGCCGCTTCGTTTATAACGTTTAAGAATTCCTGGTATTGGAGGCTGGTTGTATTGGCGGTAGAAACCCTTTTAATGCTTCCTTCAATTAACTGGCTGTATTTAACCCAATTTGCTTTCTGTATGTTCCATTTGGTAGTGGGGTTCCTGTTCTGAAGAACTTCCAGCTTCTTAGTTGTTATTATAATGGGGAAGTGATCCGACCCCCAGGACTGTCGCAGATTTTCCCATTGGAGTTCGGTGGCCAGTAAGGGGGAGCATATTGTTAAGTCTATTGCGGATTTCCGTTGGCCAGGCTTAGGAATCAAAGTTGGAGAACCGTCGTTAAGTATAAACAAGTTGAACTCTTCTATGATCTCTAATAGGGCTTCCCCAAATGCATCATTCAATTCACACCCCCATGACGTGTGGTGTGCATTAAAATCTCCGCATATTAAAAAGGGTTCTTCTATTTGTTGGAGGAGTGCACGCCATTCACATATACTGATTTTTGTTTTAGGTGGGCAGTATACTGAAATAATAGTTAATTTTTTAACATGTTGGTGATTTTTTCGGCCCAAGTCCTTAGTTGCTATGATAACTGTTTTGTGGGTTCTTTCTGCCTTGCAACTAAACAAAATGCTTTTTATGGCATACGCGTTTCGCCTTTATTCAAGGCATCATCAGTGCCCTAGATAAACATATATACACATATATATACAATGCTGTTGTTTGATTTTTGTACAGTTTTCTAAAAAAGTATTAAGTGGGTACTTACAGTTTTTATATGTTCATTAACACGCACAAGTTCGTGTGCGTGTTAATGAACATATAAAAACTGTAAGTACCCACTTAATACTTTTTTAGAAAACTGTACAAAATCAAACAACAGCATTGTATATATATGTGTATATATGTTTATCTAGGGCACTGATGATGCCTTGAATAAAGGCGAAACGCGTATGCCATAAAAAGCATTTTGTTTAGTTGCAAGGCAGAAAGAACCCACAAACAGTTAATTTTTTGTTGTGACTTCGTATAGTGGCTGCAATGGCTTGAAATGATTCTATGTGGGTATGGTCGATGTGAATTGGAGAGAATGGAATAGCAACGTGTATTAGATATCGCTACTCCACCTTTACCATCTACTCTATCTTTTCTTAGTACGTTGAAGCCTTTGAAGGAAAGGACTGTTTCTGTATTAAGCCATGTTTCTGATATCGTTGCGACAGTAATATTGTTTTCGCTTAATTCCCGTTGTAGCGATTCCCTGTTTGCACGGAGTGACCGGGCGTTCCATTGCAATATCTTGATTTCCGTCTTCTTGTCAGAGGGTGTTTGCGTGAGAGCTACTTCGTTGATACTGACTGAGCGTGATTTGCGCTGTTGATTTAAGGGCTCAATCTGTTTGTTATCCATTGATTGAAGATTTATGTTCCGGTGTTTATTAATAATTCTTGCAACTGATTGCTGATGAAGATCGGATCGATCGTGCCCCCTGATTTAACCACTTCAAGCATGGCGGTAATGAAGGTCATGAGGTATTCAACTAGTGAAGAGGATTTGCTAACTGATGTTGTAGTATCTGAATGCTCTAGAGTATGGGATGGATCTGCGGGAGGAGTTGTGTTTATAGGCTTCCAGTGGGTGTTAAATATTGGTCTAGCCGGGCCATTGCTTCTCCAGTAGAGATGGTTGGGAATTGTTATTTTATTTGCCATTTTTCTAGGTGGAGCCGAGTTTGTATTTGGTCTGCTGAGCAAGGTTGTTTGAAGTGCGTCATTATGTCTTCTGATTTGGTATGCTTGACTTGAGGTACCCTCATAGGCTGCAGTTGAAGAAAGGGGAAGAGTTGGCGGGATTACTTGTATGTTGCCAGGGGGGTTCCCCTATTGTCTAATTTAATAGGTGGAAATTGGCTGTAGTTCTCTATATCTGGCGCTACAGAAGGGTTAAGGTGATATTTTCCTTGTTCATATATATTAGCGACTTGTGCATATGATCTATTTTTAAGAGCAGATTCCGCTTCCCTTAGCGATATGTTTGTTGCGGGTTGCAATTTCCTGAATGTTTTTCCGCCTATTGTATTCTGGGCACCTTCGATCCGTAACATAGTGAGCTCCCCCGCACTGGATACATGTAATAGATTGAATTGTGCATTGGCTGTCAGGGTGTGCCCCACCACACTTGATACAACGAGCTTGTCCACGACATTGTTTTTTAAGATGTCCATATCTATAACATTGATAGCAAATTTTTACTGACGGGAAAAATGGTGTTACTTCGCATCTAGTCCCGTGAATATTTATATAATGTGGGATGGACTGGCTGTCAAATGTTAGAACACATGTTTGGAGATTGATTACTAGTTTTTCATTATTTTGTATTACTGTTTTGCTCATTCTTCTTGCACTAACTACCTTTGCCGGTGATTGAATTTCCTCTAGTAACTCCTCCATCGTGATACTCTGGTGGACTCCTCTTATCACACCCTGTTTGTATACTAAATGAGCGGGGATGTATATTTCTAAGTCTTTGGATATTTTCCCTGAGGATCTAACAATATTATTGGCGGCATTTGCGTCACATACTTCAACCTTTAGTCTATTCCTACCACTGTAGCTAATATTTAAGATTTTTCCTTTAGTTTCCGGGATTGACGAGTGGAGAATTTTCCCTATAGACATTGGGTGTAGTTTTCCTATATTGTTATCCCTGCTCTCAATAAATATAATGAATGGGCCAGTATCCGACCCTCTATAAAACCGCTGGGGTCTGTTGTTCTCGGGATGGGTCTGTATATTACTCGACTTTTCATTTTGTACCAATTGTTCCCGTCCTAGCTCTGAGTTTATCTCTATTTGGGGGGGTTCATAGCATACACTAGCACTAGCAATTTTCTTTTTCTCTGCCATAACCTCTGCATTTGATTCTATAGGACGCTTTCTAGCATATACACGTTCTACATCATCAATTTCCGGTTCCAAGTTATATTCCATATTCACCTCCGCTTCATCACTTCCACTTATAGTACTCACAGCTTGAACTACTGCTGCTCCAACTGCTGCTACACCTGCTGATGCTTCTGCGGCCGTCGGGGACGAAGACGTTCCTCCGCCTTCTCCGTAGTGGCCGCCAAACATCCTCGCCCAGCAGCTGGGGAGGACCTCGGGTGGTTGTTGACTTCTCGCTGCACAGGCTGCGCTTGTGGATACAGCTAGTTTTCGATACACTTATAAAACTTATTCCAGCACTGAGTGTTGAACTTCGCTGTAAACAGGAAGACACAAGCTCACGTTCACTGCTCCGAGCTACCCGGAAGTTATCGCTTCGGTGACTAGCGAACGACTGTCTGTAATTCTGATATTCTACACACCCATCTTCCCCCTATCCTGCACCTACCTACATATGCCCTCTACAAATTTTATCTTTAAATTCTTTCAAAGTTTTCGGTAAATTATTCATCACTTCTCTTGATAACTCATTCCAATCCCTGACACCCTTACCTAAAAAAGATAATTTTCCCACACCCTTGAACCTGAAATCGAGTGCCAGCTTGTGGTCATGGTCATCTTTTCCCTTCCATGCACTACTTTTCATACCTATTCCAATATCTTTCCATGCTTCATCGCCAGTATATGCCCTGTACACTCCCATCACCCTCCTCATCCTCCTCCTGTCTTGCAATGAATCCCATTCCAGCTCCTCTATCATATCTGTCACTGATTGCATTCTGCGATAATTTCCAGAAACAAATCTAGCAGCCCTTTTTTGCACCCTCTCCAACTCCTGTATTTGATACGTAAAATGAGGGTCCCATACTACACTACCATATTCGAGCAATGGTCTCACCAAAGTTTTGTAACCCAATTCCTTGACTTCTCTCCTACATCCCCTCAGCACTCTCTCCAACAAGTGCAGAACTTTGAAACCTTTTCCTACCACCTGTCCTATGTGTCCTGCCCAGTTAAGTTTGTTATCAAAAGTAATTCCAAGATATTTACATTTCAAGTCTTCAGCAAGCAATTCTTTCCCCACCTTATATTCATAATTAACCTTTTGTTTTTTATTTGTGTATCTAATAAGCTGACTCTTCTTTGCATTTATCTTCATTCCATGTTTACCAACTCAATTAGATATCCTGTCCAGATCACCCTGCAACTGTTTACAATCCCCTATCGTTTTGATTCTTTTATACAGCATTATGTCATCTGCAAACAATCCAATTTCAGATAGTAAACATTCAACACAATTATTCGTTTGGGAAATGATAGCCATAAAGAGATCCCGCATTAGTTACCGCCTGTCGTATATTACAGAATCGTAACTAGACGCAAAACAGAATTCTTTTGTCGGCGGACGGAGGCGTCGAAACAAATGCCCGGCTCGGCATCTCGGATGCCATCTATCGGGAGCGGCACGCGCACAGAATGGCAAAACACGGTGCGCTATGAAGACGAGATGGGGAGGCGGGCCGAAAGAAATTGTTATGGCTTTACGGGCGGACGAGGAGTAGCGGCACCTCTGATTTGCAAGCGAAACCCGTAATGTTGTCTGCCGCGGCGCCCGCACCTGCGGGAACGAAACAACCTTTACAATTCAAGCGGGAAAGTAACGCACGCCCAGACCCGAGAAATTGGACTCATCATCAAAAAAAAAAAAAAAAAAGTCGAGGATTAGGACGTTGAGATTCCTCCACGGCGCTGAAATGGCTGCCTGCATCCATCAGGCGAGCGTGTTGACAAATGGAGGGATGAAGAAACTTTACACGCTCTCTTTTTAGCGCCTTCCTCTAAGGCTGCCTTTAGCGCCATCAACGTTGTATATACACGCTCACGGGGCCGTCATAAAGAAAAAGAATAAAAAAAAAACCTCTCGCGTTACAAATGGAACTGTCCAAAAATTTGCGTGGCGCGCGTTTCACGGCTGAGAAATTGTTTGCAAGCAGCAGATGGTTCCTTATTTCCGTCTGCGAGCTGGTACGCCTGTATGATTTGCCCGTCTAATCCCCCCTCCCCTGCCCTGCCCTGCCCCTGGGCTATATATACGATTCATCTCCAAGACACCTCCACTAATGATGCTTAATAATTCTATCGCGCCAGTCTCGGCGGCTTTGAAAAATGTTTCGCTACAAAACTCCATCGCTTTCTAAATAGCCGTCATTACCCCTAATGCTTCACAACCTGTCTTGACTGATGCTCGACTCCTTATACCTTATATATTCAACAGCAGCGAAGGGGGAAGGGCATTTTTCTCCTTCCGGGCATAATGCTCTTAATACATTTGTTTGCCCTTGTAATATTTCGCACCCTTCCTTTGCTACCCTCGTCGCTTATTCTTTGGAGCGGCTTGATTTATTGTCGTACTAGTTCCGTATGAGCCCCCGCGTGAAAAGTCAACACTCACAAAATTCCCCGCTTTTCTTTCTCAATCTTGTATTTCTTGCAGATTTACATTCATATGGGAGGAGGTGAACCGGACTGGAACATCACAAGAAGTACAAGAAAAAACCTTCGCATCTCAGAGAGCAAACTCCGGTATCACCCCACGCATAATCTATTTAAAAGTATGAATAATTTCTGTATTAACACTGTAAGCAAGTAATTTAGACCAAACGCAGCTACACATTCGGCAGTAGAGACGTGGTAGACTTAGTTTTCAATCCTGCTTTAGAGCGCTATGGTGGCTCAGTAGTTTCCGCGTGCCCAAGACTTCCACATTTCATCTCTGCGCAAATCATCAAACAAACTGAAGAGTTTGTCGTCAGAACCCGTTGCCCTCTAAGTTCCTGTGCCGGAAAATTATGAAGATTCCGATGTAGATGATGAGGAAACAGTCTTTGAAGATGATGATGATTCAGCTGTAGATGCAGAAGAAGAAGGTAATAAAGATCAAGAAGAAGAAGAAAACGATGAAAAGTTTTAATTATAGTCACAAACAATTTACTGACTGAATAACTGTAATTGAAATAATATTCTTTTTTGTAATATTTTATACTATCTTCTATCCTCTATTAGACACTTTTTTCGAGCTTTCAAATTTTTGAGCTTATATTTTTAACCATTGACTACAACAACCTCTAAATATTGACTTTTATATAAATAAAAAGAATTTTACCAATTTTTGTCCGCCATCTTGGATCCACCATTTTGTTTTTTTATATTTGAATTCATAATCTTCATCATCAATCTCGATAAATGCCAAAAAATTACTTTTATATGAATCAAAAGACTTTTATCAATATTTGTCCGCCATATTGGATCCGCCATATTGGATCCGCCATATTGGATCCGCCATTTTCTTTTTTCACTTTTTGATACCATATTCTTAATCACCAACTTCGATAACCTTTATGTACTAACTTTGGTACGAATTGGACAACTCTAGCAACCTCGATAATTCCACAAAAATTATTTTTATATGAATAAAACGACTTTTAGCAATATTTGTCCGCCATCTTGGATCCGCCATTTTCTTTTTTCACTTTTTGATATTATATTCTTAATCAGCAACTTCGATAACCTTTACATACTAACTTTGGTACAAATTGAACAACTTTTTATAATTTGGCCAGCTTTTTGCGATTCTAGCCCACTGTGCGCCGGTTCGAATCCGGCAGCGGGCATGGATGTTTAAGTGTTGTATGTCTGTGTGAATGTACTGTCCGTCCTGTGGCGTCCATACATTGGAAAAATACAATATATATACTGGATGATGACTTGTACATTAAAAAAAAAGTGGTTAAGTCTCTGACTGAGGAACGGAAGGTCCCCTTGGAATCCCTGTCTGGGCGAGGATTTTCATAGACCCTTAGACCGGCCTTCACCTCTAGCCCGGCTTGCTGTGTAATGTGAATTGCGCTAAAACGCTTTAATGGTTCGGATTCCGCGTTTAAATGTATGTCCCCTGTACCAGGTAGGTTGCCGGGTTAAGTTAAGGCGGGTACGACAGGGCCGGTACGCGCAGCCAAAAGAAACCCTGTCACCAGGTCATTACGACCACACGGAATTATTATTACTAGAGATCGCCCAGTGGTCGAAATTCGACCATAATTCATTAAGTTAATTAGTATTTTTTGTTTGTAACACAGTAATAATTATTGCAAATAGTTTCTTGAATTTGTTCTATTGCGTTTGAAAAATTGTCATATCGGTATCAAGTTTAGTACATACATTCCAACGTAAGCTTCGAATGCGTGAAAATGAGGAAAAATCACTTCAAATGTGAGTAGATGCACACATGTTATTAAGCAAGAAATACACGTTATTATTTCTGTGTGTTTCGTACTCTTAATTTTTGGTCCAGGCTGCATTTCAACCTAACCACAACTGCTATTAGTTACGGTAGACGCCATGGAATATATCTTAGCACTGAAAAACAATATGTCAGCCCGCACAGAGAAATCGTAACTGTTACATGATTTTCTATTTGCATGTGGAAAGCAGTTTTTATTCAATACTGTAGACTTAAAAACATGTGGAATAAATGTCAACAGCTATGAACGTGTATTTCTTGCGTAATAACATGTGTGCATCTACCCACATTTTTCCTTATTTCAACATATTCGAAGCTTACGATATACACTTTAAATCAAATATTATCGCCTAAGGAATGTGTGTACCAAATTTCAGACCGGCAGGACAATATTTGTAGGTTCCGACGTAATGCTAAACTCAGTATATAAAGACTTTGCTGCCATTCATGTAATCACTTTTTTTTTTAACTATCAGATTTCGTTCAAATGGTGGCTCACCATCATATTACAGCTACATCAATTTGAACTGCATCATTGTAACATCGTATATCTAAATCACGATTTAATGAATTCCGAATATACTCCGTTTCGAAATGTTGCTTCTATGTAAATTCAGAGATTAAGCTCGACTCTTTGGTTTCACGACAGACCACAGAGTATCTCAATGCTGGAAATACACGTCATATAGTTGGCTCCGATCCGATTTCACTCACACACACGTTCCCGAATTTATTTTTCATTTAATAATGTATCTGTAACATGTTTTAACTATGCTTATAATTTTTTTTTTTTTTACTGTTGACCAAAGATCACAGACATCGCTTAGTGTCGTTGCCTCTTAAAAACAATTGAATGTATACAACGAATGATTTATTTTATTTAATTTAATGTATTTTTAACACATATTATATGTACATTTTGGCTTTATGCACTTCTTCCCCATATAAACTTTAACTATGCCAAATCTCACATTTCTCCGTGCGCGCAATACTCTGAAAAATGTTTCCAAAGTTTTCGCTTAGCGTATTAATATAAAGATTATTATTATCCTGCTTTCAATGCTTAGATCGACCGAACATGAAGATAAAACCTGGGATGATCTTCTTATAGATATTAACACATCGTTAACAATGAAGGATATCGAAGAGAAGCCACGATGACCTTTCTTCTAGAAACTGACAATGAAAACTGTATTCGCTTTGACAACTGGGTTCATTTCCTGGCCTTCATGTGCTTCTCTCTAACGACAAAGTCACTTTTGCTACGTACACCGAACTGAGTTTCAAGCATCTACCGTACACTAAGCAATTAGCAGGAGAAACAGTTATTCCTTGAGTAAACAAAGGAGGAATTTTATGTATCAAAAAGGACATGGAATGAGGGCCGAAATGTTAGTTATTAATAATTCGGCGCGCAGCCATCCGAAAACCAAAATAAAGGTGGAATTATTTTACTGATGACCAGGGGTGACCAACCCACGGCCCGCGAGATTCAACACACTCTTACAAAATATATTTATTTTATAATGGCCAAAGCAATGAAAACCAATGTACTAAAAATTATATTATTTATGCATTCATATTTTCAAAATTTATTCCAATTATATTTATATAAATTTTTATATATCATTTTTAGTGTTATATATTTCTTTAAAATGTTTGTTTAGTATCATTATTATTAATGACTAGTGTAAGACCGTGACCGTTTTCGCCAGGGCCGGCGCTAGAAATTTCGGGCCCGGGGTAAAATGGGCGACTTTTTTTTTTTTTAGCTCTACAAACAGGGTGGGGGACAATAGGCGGATCCTTGGATTCATGACCTGAGGGCCCCTACAGTCGGTGATCGGGGGGGGGGGGGCATCAGACGGTGGGCCCGGGTACTTTTCACCCGCTAACCCCCCCCCCCCCCTAACGCCGGCCCTGGTTTTCGCGTATCGTCACGGATCTAGAATAGTTCCTGTTTTACGACGGGCTGACCTGCTTTGGCCAAAATCAGACTTGACCAGTGTTTCAGGGTGAATAAAATCCCTTGAGCTTAAAGTATTCAGATGCATTAATAGAGGTAGGTATTAAAAACGAACAGGGACGATAGCACAATCGCTTAATTAACACAATTGCTTAAATAAAAAGGGGACATCACCACTTTCTGAACCGACGCGAAATTGGTGCTAACCTGTTGAAATTTGATTCATTTGCTTCGTCAACATGTCCTCTTCACGTTTTGCGCTCTTGCTTTGCGGAAAACTTGCCAGGGATTTAATTAAAAACGCCGAAATATAAGAGGCTGCCGCAACTGCGACATACTATCGGCACTGTAAAAATAACATAAAAACTATCGGTACAGCGCAAAACGTGAAAACGACATGTTGACGAAGCAAAGAAACCAAACATCAACAGGTTAGTACCAATTTCACGTCGGCTCCGAAAATGGTGCAGTCACCCATACAAACTTGACTTGTATTTGACCCTTAAAGTTCATTTTGCAAATTTTTTAAAATTCCTGTTTGCTTCGAAAGCAACACATTATTTTTTATTGAGAATGGGCAAAAACTCATAATGTAATCGTTGGTCATAGTCTATAACAGCCAGAGAACTTAATACACATTCCATATTATTAGACAGTTGAGCAACTCCGAAGGAATGAAATGTCAGAATAGTTGATTCTTTAAGCAGGTGATTCCCGTTTTCAAGAAAGGAGATCGGAGAGATCCTAGGAATTATCGACCGATATCTCTAACATCTGTTTGCAGTAGAATTCTGGAGCATGTCATATGCTCTAACGTTATGAAGTTTCTAGATAAAAACGAGTTACTTACAGCATATCAACACGGATTTCGGAAGAACCGATCATGTGAAACGCAACTGGCTCTATTTTCGCATGATGTAATGAAAGTTATTGATGCAGGATCACAAGTTGATGCTATTTTCTTGGATTTTCAGAAAGCTTTTGACTCTGTACCACACAACCGACTCTTAGCGAAGATCCGAGCGTACGGTATATCTGATCAGATTTGCGAATGGATACGCGATTTTCTAACTGGTCGGTCACAGTATGTCGTTGTAGACCGGGAAGCCTCCTCTAAACTAGATGTTACTTCGGGCGTTCCTCAAGGAAGTGTAATAGGACCACTTCTTTTCTTAATTTTTATAAACGATCTCGGTGACAACGTTAATTGCAGGATGCGATTTTTTCCTGATGATGCACTTATTTATAGGGAAGTGAGGTGCTCCGACGATTGCTTAGAAATTCAGCGCGATATGGATGTTATTTCGGAATGGTGCCGTAAATGGCTGCTTACACTTAACTGTAAAAAGTACAAGGCAATGCACATAAGTAATAAAAAGACCCCGCTTGCTTAGGAGTACAAAGTTAACAATTCAGTTGTTGACACTGTGGATTCCCTGAAGTATCTAGGCGTAAGAGTACAAAGCAACATGAAATGGGACTTGCACATAACTTCCGTTGTAGGCAAAGCTAATTCCAAACTACGATTCATAGGACGTATTTTGAGAAGTTGTAATGTTCATACAAAGGAAATAGCGTACAAAACACTAGTGCGTCCGCATTTGGAATACTGTTGTGGAATTTGGGATCCGTATCGCAAGGGATTGATTGACACATTAGAGAAAGTACAGAGAAGAGCCGCTCGATTCGTGACCGCTAGTTACAGTCCTTATGTAAGTGTCACAGAGCTGATACGTGGGTTAGGCTGGGATTGTTTGGCGGACAGACGACGTCGTTTTCGTTTGAATTTGCTGGAGAATATGCGAAAATCTTTAATTTACGAGTGCAACGAAATACTTCTTCCGCCAACCTATTTAGGTCGCAATGACAGGAGGGATAAGATTAGAGAAATAAGATGTCGTACTGATTCATGTATGTATTCTTTCCTCGAGATGTTCGGGATTGGAATGCGCAGAAGTAGGATTGGTGCTTAGCACCCTCTGCCACCTACAGTATTTGTGATTTGCAGAGTATAGATGTAGATGTAGAATATATTTGGTGTGATGTCCACTTAAAATAACGTAATAACTCACGTACAACGAACATGAACAAAGGCCATTAAGTGGTCAGTAAAATACCTCAAAAGCAATTAAACCGTTATGCATAAAATTTGGACAAGCAACAACAGTAGTGAAAGTTTTAAGTAAATTAAAATTTATCCTAAGCCGAAATGACAAATGACATTCGTCGTTACAGCAGAGACTATGAGTAATTAAATGTTTTAACAGTTTTTTTAAGTTGCATTCATTAGCAAGAGGTTACTGAAAGGAGATCCACGTTTTTTTCAGCCGCAACATTTATCACTATTTTTTTAACTATGAAACGCTATGAAAATAAACTTAATTACTGTATTTTGGGTATTAATTTGGTAGCAGCTATTGAATTGTGAACATATCCACGAATTTCTTGTAGTGGTATCTCTGGTCGCTGTTTTGCGATCGAAGGCTGACACGTGACACCGTTCTCTAACCAATAGCTATCGAGGTGAGTAAATGAGCTTACGAAATTATATAGTAGGTATGAAGTCTTCACGGAGCCTTCGTGAAGACTTCATATCATCGATACGCCGTGAAAGCATTCGTTCTCTCATCATTATTAGGCCTATTATATTATCTATGTATGGAATGCATTAAAGACTGAAATAATTAAAGCTGGCAAAGAAACCTTAGGCTTTAGGGAACAAGCTGCCCGAAAAGCTTGGATCACAGAAGAAATTTTGCAGCTGATGGATCAGAGGAGAAGGTGCAAAAATGCTCAGGATGAAGCAGGAAGAGAGCAGTACAGGCAATTTAGAAATCAAATAAATAGGAAATGCAAAATAGCAAAAGAAAAATGGCTACAAGAAAAGTGTGAAGAAGTAGAAAAGGAAATGGTCGTAGGAAAAGTAGATGTTGCATATAGCAAGATCAAACAGAATTTTGGAGAAATGAAGAAAAGAGGTATGAACATTAAAACTGCCGATGGGAAACCTCTTTTAAACTCAGAAGATAGAGCTAACCGATGGAAGGAATACATTGAGAAACTGTATGATGGGGACGACTTGAACAATACTGTATTGGAAAAGGAAGGCGATGTCGACATTGATGACTTAGGAGATCCTGTTTTGAGGACAGAATTTAATAAAGCTCTGAATGACTTGAAAGCAAATAAGGCAGTTGGAATTGATGAGATCCCTGCAGAACTTCTTAAATCTCTAGGAGAGGAAGGAATCGAAAGACTATTCAAGCTGATAACAAAAAGTTATGAAAGAGGAGAAATTCCAACTGATTTTAATAAAAATATCATCTTCACACTTCCAAAGAAAGCACAAGCCGACAAATGTGAGAATTATCGCACCATTACTCTAACATCACATGCTTCAAAATTACTGACCAGAATACTATACAGAAGGATGGAAAGGGTAGTAGAAGAGATAGTAGGTGAAGATCAGTTTGGGTTTAGGAAAAATCGCGGTACAAGGGAAGCAATTCTGTCTCTAAGATTAATACTTGAAGGGCGGATCAAGAAAAACAAATATACTATTATGGCATTTGTTGATTTAGAAAAAGCTTTTGATAATGTTAGGTGGGACAAGATGATCAAAACTTTAAAGAAGTCAGGTCTAAAGTATCGAGATAGAAGAATACTCTATAAACTATATAAGAATCAAGTGGCTGTAATAAAAGTAGAGAATCACGAGAGACATGCATCAGTTAAAAAGGGTGTGAGACAAGGTTGTTGTCTACCCCGTTAATATTCAACTTGTATGTAGAAGAAGCAATGAAGAAAGTCAAAGAAAAATTTCCATGTGGCATAAGTTTTCAGGGAGAAAAAATCAGTATGCTACGATTTGCTGACGACATTGTCTTAATAGCAGAGAGGGCTGAGGATATTGAGAAGTTATTGCATTGCATGAACAAAATACTGAATGAAGATTTTGGACTGAATATAAATCAAAGTAAGACAAAAGTGATGAAATGTAGCAGAAATGATACCAATACTAGCAGATTAAATTTAAAAATTGGATCGGATACAATAGGAGTAGTAAGTGAGTTCTGTTACTTGGGAAGCAAAATTACAACCGATGGCCGAAGCAGGAATGATGTTAAAAGCAGAATAGCACTAGCAAAAAGAGCCTTCATGAAAAAGAGAAACCTTTTAGTTTCAAATATTGATCTAGGAATTAGAAAGAACTTTTTAAAACTCTATGTGTGG